>JAQFVV010012412.1:9853646-10453646 GCA_028023455.1 Epiperipatus broadwayi
TTTCCATTTCCATTTAATTTATTCTGTTCTTCTTTCAATAGTTTTGAGTTTGCAAAAGTCACAATCAATAGAGTCACTTTGGAGCAGGACTTTCACTTAGTAAACGATTATATCTTTTGCACCAAGGAATTCTCTGTCTGCCACCAAAGTGGAAGTACCTCAAAAGTGGTTTTAAAATGATCTCTCTTGCTAAATTTAGTTATATCACCACAATAGATAAATTGTTTTATAAAATAATGAAAATAATTATAATATCAGGATTGATAATGAGGGTAAAACAGGAGATAATGGAATAATAAAGATATTATGTAAAATGCTGAAGTTGGAAGGCTATTCAGTTATATTTAAAATAAACAGTTGCAATGAGTTAATCTCAAAAACATTATATTTAAATATTTAGCACTGTAAATTATAGTCAGTATATAATATTAGAACTGAAATCATCATTGGTTTAAAACTGAAAGTTCATACTTGCCAGATGTATTTGTCAATCAGCTGTAAAAATATTTAGCAATAAATTTCTGATTGATTAAATAAATTCATGCTTTCAAACAAAAGTATTGTAAATAATCCTCCTGATATATGAAGGAGAACAAAGTAAAATGGTATCAGTTTAGGTATCATTTTAACTTTAAATATACTGTCATTTGCTGAAGCCGGAAGGCTATTCAATTGTATTTAAAATAAACAGTCGGCATGAGTTAATCTCAAAAACATTACATCTAAATATTTAAGACTGTAAATTATTATTAATATAAAGCAAGCACTGATTATATATGTGCATAGAAGATGATAATTTGGACCAACTGGTGAATGCTGGTTCAGCACAAAATATGTATATTGGCGATCATGTATCTTTTTCTCATGTGGGTGGTCATGTGGGTCATTGGTATGAAATAGAGTGGATAGCTGAAGAGAACTTAAAAATCTGTGTTTAAATCCTCCATAATTTAAGATAGCAAATGTTCAAACTTTACTGGACAGACTTCAATCTTCCACACCCTCCAACTCTTCAGCCATCCATTAAAGTTTGAAGATTTGCTATCTTAATATAAACTAAACACTGATTATATATGTGTGTGGGAGATTATATAAACCAACTGATGAGTACTGGTTCAGCATGATATAATATTGATCGTTTATCTTTTCACATTAAGGAGTAATGTATATCAGTGGTATGAGATAGAAAGGATAGCTGAAGGGAGTTTGAAAGTCTGTATTCAAATCACCTATCATTACAATTAAACTGCAGGTATATGAAATATGCCTGTATTTCAAATATTAGTTATTATATATATGTGTGTGTGTGCATCTAGTAAGCAATAGAGTTTAATGGCCCAGCAATAATTTTTAGTCAAACATACGAATAGCAATGTTATGTATAAATATTAAGTAGTATTATAATGGTAATTGAAATGAAATTAAAAAAAACCTATTATACTAAGATATGTATAAACAAAAGATGGGAGGTTTTTTTCCCCACTGATTTTAGTCTTGTAAAAAGATTCAAAGTAGCTTCTATCCAATGCTGTTTACTAAGAGAAAATTACTTAAGAACAGATTAAATGTTCTCAATATATAGGCAAAATCATTAGATCATCTATTGCAGGGGTGTCCAATAATTCGATCGTGATCCACCGGTCGTTCGCAAAGCCAATTTTGGTCGATCGCGAGGCCAATCTGGCAAGAGCTGTCGGATAACGAGTGAAACAAATTAAGTCAAGATTTTTAAGTTTTTTTGTTATTTTAGTTTTTGTTCTAAATTTTTTTTCAATTCTAGATAGGTGAAGCCCACTAAGGGTGTATCATTACTGAAAATAATATTTTTAATCTTGACTTAATGTAGCTAATTTGAATTAATAAATATTGTTAATAATTACTCATGTTGCTTTAATTCCCCTGAACATGAGTTTTTTTGGCTCGTTAAATAATTATTTTTTACTAGATAGATATATAAAAATAGTATGTATTTCACACCTCCCTCCACTTAGACTACGCCTATGACAACAAGTCGATCGCAACACATTTTTAAAATAAAAAGTAGATCTTATGAACACAAAAGTTGGCCCTCCCTGATCTATTGCGTTGATATAATAAACACGTTAAACACCAGCAGCAAGCCTATAACCTTTCATTTTGAAAGCATGATATATTTATTCATAAATCTAAGTTATTATTTCAAATACATAGTATTCGAAAATAGTAAAACTTTCATTTTCTGTTCATATATATATAACTTTAAACGCATACGTGTGTAGAAATAATATATGCCTATTTGCGATAAGAAAGTTTTGGTTATAACTAGAAAACAAATAATTGTAAAATGGATCACTGATTAATTAAAAATGTATTTTCGTAATTAATAAATGGTTTTCTCCACCCACGTATTCATGGGCTATATAAACTTTTCATTATGTTGGAGAGTGTATTTATCTTCGACAGTTAGAATGAAATTTTCATAAATCATTCAAGTATAAATTAGAATTTGGATATATAATTAAATATTTTTAGAAATGATTAAAAATAAATTGTCAATCATAATAAGTACAAAATACAAAAATAGCATTTTTTTAAAATAATTATAATTTTGTTTTGTGTTTAATATGAAGTCTTATTTTTAAATGGTAACTGTAGACTATTTTCTAAGAAATTATGTTATTTATACTTTTTTTTTTTCAATACTTTGTATACTTTTTTTTTAATAGGATTATCATCAACTCTTCAGAAAACTTGACAAAGATCAGGATCATCAGATTAGTTTGGAAGACCTCTTACAGGAATTCACTCACATAAGTCATAACAATCACATAAACACAGAACAAAAATCAAGTCCTGATACCCCAATAACAAAGTTACTTAAAAGGCAATCTACAATGAATTTGGAAGAAAGAATTTTAACTGATAAAGCAAATAATTTTCAATGCTTTACTATTATTGATCCGGAGCACACAGGGTTGGTTTAAATTAATATTATCTATAGTCTATTAATTTAAATTTATACATATATTGTTCTTTTATTATAAGTAACTTGGCGAATAATTTCGTGCAAAATATGGATAATTATGAACGTTTGTTTTACTTTATATGCAACATAATAAATTCATAACACTGATATAATTTCTAAATAATTACATTCCTAAAGTTGTAAAATAATATTAATAATAACACAATGCATAAACAGAGTTATATGTAATTATGGAATGAAACGAATTAAAATCGCAGGTAGATCAAGAATTAAAATATCCATACTGCACAATACTAAATTATGACAGCAGCGCACCCTATGAGAATCATGAAGTCTCATAGGGAGCATTTTGTGAGGTGGAATGGTTTGAAGCCTGACAATTAAAGTATAAAGATTGGCTATCTTAATATAAGCTGAGGATTGATTGTATATATGTGTGGAGATGACAATCTGGACCAACTGACGAGTGCTGGTTTAGCATGAAATACGTGTATTGGTGATTATTTATATTTTCAACATGTGTGTGATCAAGGGTATCAGCAGTATGAGATAGCATGAATGTTTGAGAGTCATATGAAAGTCTGAGTTCAAACCCCCTATATATTACGTATAGAAGTGCAGATATGAAAAAGCCTGTACTGTAAAAAAAAATTCATTGTGTGATATGTATATTTTATATTTGAATTTTAGCTAGTGATTGAAATTGTTTTCTATGTTTTAATAATTAAGTATTAGATGATTTTTTAGCTTACTATGTATCAGATAGTAGTACTCTTTTCACTATTATTATATGTAATACAAATAGAATTCTCTGATTTATTTCTGCCTAATTGGCATTCTTCACTAAATAACATATTTGATTAACTTAGATTTTGACTTCTGGATTTGCAAGCAAGTTGTCTTCAGGGTAAGAAGGTTTTGGCAGTTTTTAGCTTGCTTAAAAAATAGTAAGGTAGTCATAAATGATTCCTACTATTGAGAAAATCATTTATACAGAAACCAGTAATGAGATTCTGTTTACATAACCCTTTAGGATTTATTTACTTACTGCTCGTACAGGTAATTCTAAAATAGAAATAGAAACCACACTTGTTTAATATATATTCAAAATAGTTAAGGAGATTTATGTTATTTTTGCTAGTGCATTTTTCTGTCATTGCCTGAATCTAGATTTTGAATTTGGATGGATTAATAGCTGAGGAATTTTCAAGCGAGAACCAATTATTTAATTTTTAGTCAATAAAAGGGTATCTAATATATTAAAATTGAAGGTAAAATAAGGAATGGAAATTATGAAAAATTCTGTAATTGATTTGTCTGGTAAGGAGCCTCTTCTATGTTATTGTGGAAGGCATTGGAAAGATTTATATAGCAATATTATATGTACTAATAGTGAATGTGGAAAAAAAAAAAAAAAAATCAATCTTTTATATTCACAATTATTATTTTTTGTTATCTAAAAACAATTTCAATTTATACATGTTTTTTTTTTTTTTTTGCAGTAATTTTAATGAAATTGCTATTATTTGAAAGATATAACATGATTTACAACCTTTTTTTTTTGAGAACCCTCCTGTTCTTTACTTCAGTTGTTCATAAATTATGTTTAAAATAATCATATAAAGATCAAAAACAGCTATTGTTTGGATTGGAGAAAATGCTGTTCGTACAAGTTTTCACATTTGTTTATTGATTAAATATATTATAAACATTGACTATCTGCAATTATCACAGCAACGTTTCTTTTTAAAAAAAAAAAAAATCTAAAATAATTATTTAAAAAATACAAAGTGGAATTTATTGGGATATTAATTAAAAAGAATGATATATTTAAATTATTAAATACTGTAGTTAAGTTTTAATTTTTAAGACTACTTGTGTAGCAGATTCATTTGTGTATATAATGAAATAAATTCACTCGTATAATAATCAGTTATTGTTAATGATAATTATAAAAATCATCTTCAAATTGACAATATTATTCTTATTACAGATTATTAAAGCGGAAGTCAACCTCCGATAATGCGCTATTTCTTAAATACAGTATTATAAATTCCCGCGGATTACAAATAATGTCAGTTGCAAAGGTAGTTTAAAGACAATCTTAAAAATAAATCTGAAGAAAACTAAAGTAGCTGAAACTGAATGTTATATTTACTTCAATTGATTGATATCAAGTAAAATAAACAGTTTGGAAAAAAAATAAACCTAATAAAAAGGTATAAATTCACTTGATAAATTTGAGAAGACATGCTGTTATGTTCAAAAAAAGGATTTTTTTTTTTTTTAAATGTCATAGCATCAGCCGGGACGCGGGCAACTGCCTGCAAGTGCAAAGCAGTCGCGGTGACCTCTCGACCACCAATGCAAGACAAGACATTTTTAATTTGTACATGCTACTCAATTTTATTTTGTAGATATTGAAACATGGAATTTAAATACAAAATAAAATAGATTCTAGAAAACAAAGAAAAGTATGAAAAAGAAATATGTAGGGTAATACAAAGAAAAATAAATAGTGAATGGATTCAGATGTAAAATGAAATCTATGTTATAATAAGAATTAAAGAAGTGAAATGAAGTTTTTATGGTCAAACACATTAATTTTTGAATTGATATCGGAGTCAGAAAAAGTGTATAAAAAATCAACTTGAATAGAAAATATATTTGCTGGATACTTACTTAAAAGATATTTGTCCAGGAAGAGGTAGATCGTACCTGCTGATAAAATATTTTGCTCGATTCATTAAGATGTGTTTAAATAACTTATTCATTTTAATTAAAATAAATAAAATTTAAAATAAAGTATACGAGTATCATTATTGAGGAAAATAAATATTGATCTCAGATGCTTAATTGATATAAAATGCTAAATGAGAATTTTTAATAAATATTTTTATTAAATTAATAGCTGAAAAATACATAAATATTTTTTTAAAAAAAGATTTGGGAATATTTTAAATGAAAAGAATACCCTTCCCCCTTCTTCTTAATTATAAATTGTTCAATTCTTTAACAAATTTTTATTCACTCTTAAATTTTCCTGGTTAATAAATAAATGTAAACAAAAGAGTTGAAGAAATCTTTTTTTATCTCAGTATGCTAAAACCACTGTAATAATGTGAATGTAGTTTTCTGGATGTTGATAACATTGAAATTTAAAAAATATTAGTGAAGCTTTAAACCAAAGTACCCAATTTAATTAGACCTCTTTGTCTTGAAGGAAGAAAAAATTACCACTAAACATCACGTGATTACAATTTCTTATGCTTGCTCATAACTGTTATTAAAAGAGGTAAAACTCTCCATACAGTATTGCCACTCAGTGCAAGCCAGAATAATCAATGGATGCCAGAAGGTTTGTGCATAAAATCCCTCTCTAATACCTACTCATCCAATATCCCCAGACTAGTTTCTAGCTTGTGGCTTTCATCAGTAAGGAGGCTTGGATCTGAGAGCACAGCAACTAGATCTTAGGATCTAATGCAACCCTCCAGCTGCCATCTTTTATCTCTATTTAACTACAAAACTATGAGTCTAAAATTGAAAACATAATATTTTCAATCCAAGCTCATTAGCTTATATAGTCATTTATCCATACATTTTGGTGTCTTTGATTCTTTAATAACAATACCCACCACTATCCTATTAGGCAGGATTGGTATTAAACCACTAAATATCACATGATCACAATTTCTTATGCTTGCTCATAACTCTTATTAAAACAGGCAAAACTCACTATGTAGTAGTGCCACTCAGTGCAAGCCAGAGTAATTTTAGATTCGTAGTTTTGTAGTTAAGTAGAGATAAAGGTGATTGCTGGAGAGTTGAATTAGATCCTAAGATTTAGGTACAGTGCTCTCAGATCCAAGATTGCTCACAGATGAAAGCCGCAAGCTAGAAACTAGTCTGGGGATATTGGATGAGTAGGCATTAGGTAGGGATTTTATGCACAATCTTCTGGCATCTATTGATTATTCTGGCTTGCACTGAGTGGCACTACTGTATGGAGAGTTTTGCCTGTTTTAATAACAGTTATGAGCAAGCATAAGCAATTGTCATCACATGATGTTTAGTGGTTTAATACCAATCCTGCCTAATAGGATAGTGGTGGCTATGATTATTAAAGAACCAAAGGCACCAAAATGTATGGGTACTGAACTGAATTCAGACCTATATGATTATATAAGCTAATGAGTTTGGATTGAAAATATGTTTTCAATTTTAGACTCATAGTTTTGTAGTTAAATAGAGAGTAAAGATGGCTGCTGGAGGGTTGCATTAAATCCTAAGATCTGGGTGCAGTGCTCTCAGATCCAAGGCTCCTCACTATTGAAAGCCACAAGCTTGAAACTAGTCTGGGGATATTGGATAAATAGGCACTAGATAGGGATTTTATGCACAAACTTTCTGGCATCCATTGATTACTCTGGCTTGCACTGAGTGGCACTACTGTATGGAGGAGAGTTTTTGCCTGTTTTAAGAAAAAATTATGTTGGGTTACTAATACATATTTAATTGTTTTAAATTAAAAAATATATTTGCTATGTTTTATTTATACCAATAATTGTTTTTAGGATATATATAAATAGATATTTGTTGAAATAAATTAACCATTTTGCCTTTTTAAAATTTCATCATCATTCTCATTTTCAATTGTTTATTGATTCTCTACAGGATGGTTTTTCCAAGTTTAATCCAGTTTCTTTGGTCTCTAGCCTTTCTTCTCCATATCACACCAACAGACTTTCCTTATTTCATCCATCTCACATGTGATCTCTTTTTAGATCTTTTACAATCTCTTGGAATTCAGTTTTAAAGATTTCCATTGTTCATTTATTATTATTTCTTTTAGCAATATATTCCATTCCACTTCAGTCTCTTAATTCTTCAATGATGTCATTAATAAGTGTTTGTTCTCTCATCCATGTATTTCTTTTTTGATCTCTTTTTGTTACTCTTAATATATATTTCTCCATATTTTGTTGAATCATCGGAAATCTTCTGTTTAGGATCCAAGTCTCAGATTTTATTAAGAATTGGTAAAACATAGTTATTAAAACAAATGGACATATTTTCTTTTTAATATTAAATTATTTTTATCAAAAGTACTCACCCAATTTAACTTTGTGATTAATTTCATCCATCCATATCTTCATCTGTATTAATAATCTAATGTAGATATTTGTAAATAGCTTCTAAATCATAGTTATTCAGAAAATCCATTGAACATTATTTTAGTCTTTTTTAGCATTAATCTTTAGTCCTATTTTTTCACTTTCATCTGATAACTCTTGTAACATTTCCTGAAGCTCTGAAGTACTATTTATAAAACAATTACATTACCTTCAAAATCTAAATGACTTAAATAATTTCCATTCACTTTTACTCACTTAACTTCTTATTTTAATTCACAAAATACTTCTTGTAAAATTGAGGTAAAAATTTTTGGAGATATGGAATCATTCTGTCATACATTTTTTTGACTCTTAATCTTTTTAATATCACTACATAATCTAATCACTGCAGTTTCATTTTAATAATATTCTTCAGAGTATGACAATATCTTGAGTTTATATTAATGCTTTAATCACTGTAAAAATGCTTATACAATCAAATGATTTTCCATAACTTACAAATCCAAAGCATAATGGCAACTCATATTTATTGGTTCTTTTTATAACTTCTCTTAATACTTGTATGTGATCCACTGTGCTGAAACTACTTTCAAATCCGGCTTGTTTTTTTGGTTGGTTAAAATCCAAAGTTTGCTGTAGTCAAGTTGTAATTATCTTGGTAAAAAATTTGTATAGAACCGATAAAAGTCTGTAATTTTTAATATTTTCTTTATCACTTTTTAAAAATATTAATGTAATTGCATACTTCCAATGATCTGATACATTGATTATCATTTAGATATGTGATATATAACTTTGCCAACAATTTTTCTATTTCTTCACTGCTTCTTTTAAGGTATCAATAATAATTTTATCATTTCCTAGAGTTTTTCCCTTTGTTCATAGTGTAACGATATATAAATATGTCGTTACATTTATTTAAAATAAAAACTTAAAAGTTCGCAAATAAAAGTAAAAAACTAAACGCTAAAATTAAAATATTGTTAAACGTATATACATTCGCACAGAGGCCAAACTTTAAAAATATTTTTTTTAAAAAAACAAATAAGTATTTGAACGTACTTTTTTTTATAAAAAAGTACAAGATTTAAAAATAAAAACAGGTATTAATTAATGTAATCTGTAAATGGAAATGATTGTTTATAAATTGTTTGAAAAGCAAGCTAGCTTCGGGCTCTTGTATAATTAAAATGATCTGATGAAAGATAGATAAGAAAATAAAAAGAAATTAGCTTGACCAATGGAAGCACCAAGCCTCAGCCCGGACCCGAACGAAAATTTGGATTAGTGATGTCTTTGTTCATTCAATCTGGAGATTTACTATAAAAAGAGAAATATTGAGTTCCAGACAGTTTTTTCGGACTTGATTTGATGAGAACGGTAGGACGCACTTGCCGTTCTCTCTCATTTTTTTTTTGTTTGTTTTAAAAAAAATATAAAATGAAAAGACTGTGATACAAGAATGGAACCAGCTAATGCTACCTCCAGAACATTATCTTCCAATGGAGACGTCGCGGGAATTAAAAACAGGAACCTGGACTCTTCTACTGTAAGCTATATTGACATGAACTCTAAATTTAAAAATAACTAAGAACTTTCGTTCAAGCTTATGAACTTCTATCTGACTTTTAAGTTTAAAATCAATTAATAATGTTTAATTTTATATGTTTTCCGATTGATAAAAATCATTTCCATTTTTTTTTTCTCTCTTATTGTATAAATTATTTGTTGTTTAAATTTTAAATGATGAAATTTAGGTTGGGTATAGACGTTGCATAGATTCGTTAGCGGTTGATAATGTTGTGGTTTTCACATTCGATTAGAATATATGTCAACGATATCACTGCAAGCATCTTACGATGAATGCTAATGGGATTTGTATATTCCCTATGCAAGTGACGTTTATCGAGGACTTTGTATTTTGATCGGTTGTGTTGAATTTGGAATGTTTTTGACCGTGGAATCTGTGCAGCTGATCTGTACTCAACATTTTAAAACAAATTTTATAAAATGCATTTGTGCGAACGTATTTAAATGTTAAATTTAAGTCGGGCGTGAATGGCTATATAGATTTGTAAAGTTATATTAGGGGAGGGTAATCTTAGGTTATTTGTGTCATTGTTGAATTGGGTCAATGGATTGGATATATTTGTGTAATTAGTAGATGTAGTATAAGTTTCGCTACGTGCAGAATCGCTGAATACACCGCACCAACCCTTTGCCTATGGATGGGATTGTAAGTCGGCAAAAAGGATCGCGGTCCCTTCCTATGGAGTTTTTATTTTATTGTTCTTCTTGCTATACAGACGTCATATTCCTGTATTGGACAAGAGTCAATGTTTTCTCTAACTATACTGTTCAGATTTCCATTCCTGACAGTATAGTATATTTGTGCTGTTGTATTTTCATGCTACATTGAATACATAAATGTATCAGATGGATTGATGCCAGTTTGACTGCGAATTTTAGCCTAAGGTTAAATAGGGATAGAATGTTTTATTTTCAAATGCAAATCTATGTAGTCTATTCATACTTGACCATCTAAATAAAATATTAAACTCATTGAAATTTATGTAAATGTACAATTAAAGAGTAATATAAAAATCTAAAAATGTTAAACCTATTCCTCGAATTTAGAATGATTTTATATGTGCGTAAATAAATATTTTTATGTGTTAATTTCTGGCAGTGGCTTTTATTTATTTATATTTAAGATATAAATTAAGATATAGATTTTTATCTCTGCGTCTCCACTGAGCTAGTGACTTGGGCTAACGATCGGAATATTTAAATAAAGTGGAATCTTAACAGCGTGTATCTGCCTACTTTATAAATTTTTCTAGGCTCAAATGCCTAGATGGCGCCCTGGTAGTTGCAGATATTGTTTTTGCGGTTAGATTCGATCTTCACTTTCATTTCGATCGTTATAATAGATTTGATTGCATGTCTCACGTCTTTATTTAGAATGCTGGCAATTCAGAAAATGCAATAATTGTAGTGGATATTTCATTATCTTCTTCTTTATTCCTATATAATTTTTTATAGAATTCTTCCACACAGATATTCAATCCTTCTTAATGGACCATTTTTATAAATGTTTATATTCCCTTTCTTTATACATTGTCTTGCATTATTAGAAAATGTGCTAGTAAAATGCTGCTTCTTTGTACAGCTATATTTGTTGCAGTTCTTAATAGTGTAGCAATTGTCTTACTATTAATGTCATTCTTATCTGAATCATCTTCAAAATATCTATTAATATTTTTAAATGATTTGCGAGTTATAATTTAAATTTATTGAAATGTTTCTGAAGGTATATTATTTTCCAATATGTATTTTATATCTCACTAATCAGTGATCACTTCTTGTGCTGAATTTATTAATAATGTTGCAATCTTGTAATACATATTTTCTAATAGTCAAAATATAATCCAATTCTGTTGTATCTTCAATTGGATGCTTCCTTGTTAATTTCTGTTTAGTAATTTTTCTCAAAAAAGGAATTCATAATATATAGGGTTTTTTCCCCTGCAACTCCACAATCACCATAACCAAATTTACCCACTGCACTTTCATCTTTCAATCACTTAACAGCTTTAGCATTAAAGTTCCCATGATAATTTGAAAATGTTGTTTGGTCTGCTCAAAAACCTTTTGTTTATTGATATAAAAATCCTCTATTTTTACATAATAATGAGAACTTATTGGAGTACAAACTTGGTGTCTCTGCATTTGATATCTTTCATTAAGTTGAATAATTAATTTTTGCACTCTGATACATCATAAGCCTCCTCAATATTGTTGTTCTACTTTTTATTTATAATGAATCCCATTTCACTTGAGCTTCCATATGTGTTCCTTGGTAGTAAAGTACATATCCACTTTTTAAGTCAATTGTTTCTCCACTTTCTAACTTCACAAAGTCCAACAGTATGTTTTTTAAAATTACACAATTTTCCTTCATTTGTAAGAGATCTACAATTGCATGTACATCATCATTGAATGACAGTCTAGAAGGTAAAATGAATATTTTTGGTGCAAATTTTGTTTCATAGTCCACTGAATGAAGTGTCTGTGATTTTAACTATTTTTTTTTTTTTTTTAATTTTTTTCTTGAAAGAGTAATGCTTTTTTAAATATAGGTAGAATACTATTTGCAGATAAAACAAAATTTAATATGAAAATAATTTCAGGTACCTAATTTCATTTATATTTAAATGTTCTAATTATTTTATTAAAAAATACAAACATGATTCTATGATTATTTATAAACAATTACAATATTTTGACGATTTATTTTTAAAATGCAAATCAATTTTTTATAAAATAAGTATAATTTTAGTTTATTTTTTTCATATTATTAATATTTTCAGTTATTACTAAAATCTAATCTTTTATTATCATAAGTATGTTTCAAATATCTATGTAAACATACACATACATTTATATTCTTTATCATATAATGAAGCTAATTAAATGTTCAAAATAAGATGTAAATAAACAAAAAGTAAAAGTATTAAAATTTATAAAATTTCATAAATTTTTGATAAGGCAACAATTCCACCTTTGAGTGCCATATCACATTTATTAATAATATATTTGCCTTACATTGAAGCACATAATTCTATTCTTCACTTCATTATTCTTTCTGAATTTGATATGTACAATATTTCACATAATAAAATGTTTTCTAAGCATAAAGCTAAAAGTTTTATGAAATTTAGTAAAATGTTTGAAGTATCTTTATTAAGTGTTTTAAAAAAAGAATGGTAAATCATTTTTATATTATGTCAGGAAACATAAAATTTAAAGAGTTTAAATGAGAATCTGAAAGAGTAAAGGTAGGTAGGGATGATTATATAGGATGTGAAATCAATATGAACTCAAAAATATCAAACAATTAAAGAAGGCATTGTCTTCTGATAATAGAACTGCTAAAAATGTTATTGAAAAAGAATACTATTCAGACTATATTTAATTTTGATAAAAGTCTGACGTTTCACTATTCATTTTATTTTGAAAAATAAAGATACAATGCAGTGAATTAATTTTTATTTTTTAAGTGAATGCACGTAAATGCACTCTCAGTTTATTATTAATAACTATATATATATATTAATTTTGTCTATACTATAATTTTAATATATATATACATTCTATACAGCTAGAAAATGTCATATATAAATGCATGTTGAAAAATACTGTACATGTTCAGTTAATTATGCTACAAATTCTATTGTAATTGAAGCTTATCAACAAAGTGTCAGCTATTATATGCAATGTACACTGTATGTATGGAGTCTTAGAACAAAATATAGTGAATAGCATGGCTCCATTGTATTTTTTTATATTTATTTGATTTATATTTTAGTGGGCTAATGGTTAAATTAAAAATATATTGCCTTCTTTTTTGTTGTTTTAATAAAACAAATAATTGTTTTATAAATAGACTTGTGACGTTAATAATAAAATGGAATAAAAATAGAGAAAATTCCATAAGTAAAATTGATGGTGACCATGATTTTCAAGCATTATCAATTTACTAAGAAATGGAGATCTTTTCCAGTCAGAATGTCTTTTCTTCACATCAGATTAGAAAACTTCTTTATTTCAAAAATCTCACACATGGTTTTTTTATAGGTCTTTTACAATATCTTGGAATCCAGTTTGATTTTAACTATCCATCTATTATTTCTTCTAGAAATATGCCATCCCAGTTTCATTGCAGTCTTTAAATTCTTTTAATGATATCAGTGATATCTATTTTACTATTACTGACATGTTTCATTTTTGATTAGTTCTTATTATTCCTGATATTTTGCCATGTTTCATTATGTTAAGAGTCCAAATCTCAAATCCATATGTAAAAACTAGTAAAACATATTTATTAAAAAACTTTTTTTTTTTACCAAATACATAGGTAAAAAAATTTTTAATATTATTTCTATCAAAAATACTTCATTCCAAATTAAATTCGATGATTAAAATCATCCATTATTTTCTATAATATATTAAAAAACTGATCAAGATATTTATAGTTGTTAACTTCTCCTAATTCGTGATTGTCAGTCTTTATTTTCTCCTGAGAAAATTCATTGAACATTATTTACTCTTTTTAGCATATATCTTTAGTTCTACTTTCATCTGATAACTCACCTAATATTTCCTAAAGTTCTAAAGCATTATTTTCAAAAACAACTATATCATCTGGAAAAATAAATGAAAATAATGTCCATGTATTTTCTTTTCTTTTTTTTAGCATCACTTTAATCCATGAAATAATTTTTATAAAATTAATGTTATAATTTTGGAAGTATGAAATAACCTTGTTGTACACCAGTGTCATCATGCAATCTAATCATTACTGTTACTATTTTGATAAATATTTTTCTGAATATGACACTACCCTGGATCTATATTTAATGAGCCAAAGCATTATTCAGTATGAAATGTCTTTTCTTAATCCATAATTTCAAAGGTAATGATAATTCATATTCATTGCTCCCTCCTATATCTTCATTTAATATTTGGATGTGTTTTATTGTGTTAAAAACACTTTTAAATTCATCTTTTGTTTAATTATTCAATTTTATTCTAAAATTTGCTATGGATAAATTCTATCTTTTTATCGCCTTTCTTGAATAGCACTGCTGCATTTTTTTCAATCCTCGTATAACTTGGATATTTGGTATATAGTTTAGCAACAATTTTTCTATTTCATCATTTGTCTTTTTTTAAAGATATCAATAATAATTTTATAATTTCCTGGAGCTTTTCTTTTTTAATTAGATTTAGTTGCATGTCTCATTTTTATTTAAAATGCTTGACAATTTTGAAAAAGTTTTAATTCTAGAAACTTCTTTAGTTTCTTTATATTTATTGCTATATAATTGCTTTATAAAACTCTTCCAGCATTTTATTATACCATCTCTCTTTTTAATAACAGTTCAATGTATTTACTGTTGCAACAACTTTCCTTTCAATACCAAGACATTTTATATTTTTGAAATGTATTTAAACTCTTTTCTTGTTTTTTTGCAATTTTATAGAATTTTAGATATTCAATTCTTCTTAATAGATTATTTTTAAATATTTTTATATTCCTTCTTTTTTCATTCATTGTCTTGTTTCAGTTGTTGTAGCCCAAACAATTCTACTAGCATTACCTCTAAGATAATAACAGCTGAAAACAGTTTCTAATTTGAAAAAGTAAAAAAAAAAAACTATTTATGAACAAAATGTCTCTAAGTCACTTAAGTGATTTAGCAATAATTTCTATTGAAAAGATTATTTAGTCTAGCGTTGGTGGTCGAGAGGTCAGCGACAGCTGCTTTACAAGGAGTTGTCCCGGGTTAGCGGGTTCGCTTCCCGGCTGATGCTATGACACATGAAAGAAGTTATCAAGCCATTTGCTATAATAAATTCCAAAGGAGTCATTTACTATGTTATGATTATTTTTTTAAAAAATTTTGTTATATTTACATTACTTTATTTTATTTTTCTGAATTTATTTAATTTTATAATTCTTGCCTTTGTTTTTTTTTTTTTAAAAAAAAAAAGTTTTTTTTAAATTTTATTTAATACATAGTTTTTTCTATTCTTTTAAATAAATAAAAAAACCAACTTTTCTAATAATTATCCCACTGCAGGGCAAAAGAAAAAGCAATACTTATTAGGCTTTCCAATTGCTTGGTAATGCATGTATAACCGTTTTTTCATTCTTGTTTTATTTTGTAGTTAAACGTAGCTAGATACTTATTTACTGACAAATAATGGATGATTAGCTAAATTGTTTATCGGCCAGCTATATGAAAAAAAATTACTAAGTCTCATGAAAATTTTTATATTAAGTCAGGATTTGAACCCTAAATCACAGATGCAGTAAGCACATCATTATCTCAGCACTATGAGACTCATTTTTATAATTAAGCTGCAATTTTTAAAACTTGCCTCAGGTATCAAAATTCATTGCCCAGATCTGATTCAACGGTGTCTGTCAGTATTAATCCAAAGAGATTTTCCAAAGGATCTTAAAAATATTTGTCACTAAATTATTATTCATCAGCACTGCAACTAATATATATCATTAACTTTTATTCCATATTTTTATTATAATAGTTAGTATTCAACTATTTTAAAGTCTTTTTCAAAAGTAATTTAAATATATCTAATAATAAAATATTATTATAAAAACTGGAAACCTCTTTAGAACTTAATTATAAATTTATGATTACATTTTTAAAATATGTAATCAGTGCTATTTATTATGATGATATTAACTTTTATGATAAATCACAACTTTGAACCCAATAATGTAAACATTATAGAGTTTTTGTAAAAGATACACAAAAACCTACTTTATATAATTTGACAACAGTGTCAAATTTATAGTATATCATTCATTCTTCTTGGAGTTGCTAATGAAAATATACAAATCTGAATAATATGGTTTTTGAAAAATTCCAAAAGAAGATTTTGAGAATGCTATTTTAAAATATTTTCCTTTGATTAAAGTTTAAATAATGCCTTATTATAAATATTAGATAAGAACTTTTTTTTATATATATCATAAATTTAGCAAATAAGATTTACCAAATTTAAATTTTTTTTGTATAAATATCAAAACAATACATATAGTGTCAAAACTTCATGTTACAACATCTACAATTTAGAGTTCATCAGTCTTATGTATATTTCCTAAATTATTTGTATAATATATTGTAGCCAAACTGTTTCCTTTTGTATAAAACAAACAATTATTTGATTTTCTGGTGTTAAAATTTTTTTAAAATTCTTAGGGGAAACATATCTTTTATAGGCCATTTTACATTATCTTTTTCTTGACTGACATCAAGGTTTTCAAAATTGTTAAATCATTTCAAAAATGACTGGTAATCTTAGTGATTAAATTTTCCTGCATTTTTTTTATTACTATATTATCAAACTGAAATTTATCTGCTTCAATAGTTTAGGACTGAATTTCATATAGATTACATCTTTTCTTTTTTTGACAGATGTAGTTACAATAAAAAAATTTGGAAATTTTTTTGGTAGCTGATGTTCTTAAACAATTTTATACACACCATCAGGTAAAAATTAATATTTGTGGCTAAAGTGTCCATATTGTAAATGTGCCTACTTTTATTACTGAACTATATTTAAATTGAAATGCAGATATTATAGTTATAACTAATCTGCTATTTTCATACTCTCATATTTTTTTTGTTCAAATACTAGTCCATCTTTTTACAACTCACATTATTTATTCATAAGATAGATTCCTTAAAATAATTTGTTAACTTATAATTTCTGATTTGAAGTATGCAATATTATGAAAACAGGCAAAACTCTTTATACATATTGCCACTCAGTGCAAGCCAGAGTAATCAATGGATTCCAGAAGGCTTGTGCATAAATCCCCATCTAGTGCCTACTCTCCAATATTCCCAGATTAGTTTCTGGCTTGTGGCCTTCATCAGTGAGGAGTTTTGGATCTGAGAGCACAGCACCTAGATCTTAGGATCTGTTTTAATAACAGTTATAAGCAAGCATAAGAAATGGTGATCATGTGATATTGATGTGATGTACTGTGACTTCTCCTTAAACGAAGTCATGAATCTCTCAGCAACCAACTCTGCCTAATAGGATAGTGGTGGCTATGGTTATTAAAGAACCAACAACACCAAAATGTATAAGTACTGAACTGAGTTCAGACCTATATGACTATATAAGCTAATGAGCTTGGATTGAAAATATTATAGTGTTTTCAATTTATGCCTCATAGTTTTGTAGTTAAGTAGAGATAAAAGATGGCTGCTGTAGGGTTGCATTAGATCCTAAGATCTAGGTGCAGTGCTCTCAGTTCCATGGTTCCTCACTGATGAAGGCCACAAGCCAGAAACTAGTCTGGGGATATTAGATGAGTAGGCACTAGATGGGAATTTTATGCACAAGTTTTTTGGCATCCATTGATTACTCTGGCTTGCACTGAGTGGCTATACATTTAGAGAGTTTTGCCTGTTTTAATAACAGTTACAATCAAGCATAAGAAATGGTGATCATGCAATATTATGAAAAATAATTGATTTTGGAAATGGTAGTAACAAAAATATTTTGATTAAATAATGTATAGTTATTTTGAATTTATCTAATTATTTTTCATGATGTCAGCTATTAATCATATTTTTATATATAAAAATAGAAACAAACAGTAAAATGCATTAAGACACAGAAGTATTACCTCAACATAATCAGAGCATTAAGCATATGTATTTAATTTGAGATGAGGTGGTGTCATTCTGACGGTAGAAGTTCAAATAATGAATATTCTACTGTATGATTAAAATTTTAAATGTTGTCTGTAGTTGATCAATATAAAATATAATTTTGCACTAAAATTAAATATAAGATGGGGGGAGTGGGGAGGAGATAATATAATTGGTTTTATAAAAGAACTAGCTTAACCATATATGTATAAATGAAAATGGTTTTTAGAATATCTGTCTTCAAAAGAGTTTTTTTATTTTTAAATATTTTATTAACATCTGAGAAATTTAATTAACTAATAGCTTAATTTTTACATATTGTATTTTTTTTTTTTTACAGATTTGCAGAACCATCTTTAATCATAGAATTGTGGGAAAATGCTGGAGTAATTAACGGTTTAAATACATTAGAGGTAAAATTTATGTTTAATCATGAAATAAAATTTAATATAAATAAAATTATACAAAATGAAAATTGTGTTCAATATCTGTAGATTTTCAAACGCCTCAGTAATTTTTTTTTCAAATATAAATTCTAGCTCCATTGGTAAACTTTGTTATTATACATATAAATCGATAATTACTCATAAAATTTAAGCATATAGAAATAAAATTAACTTTATTTAGAGTTTGTAAATGTTAAATATCACCTTTTTAATTTCAATTTTTTTTTTTTAATGATGTAAAGAGTTATTAAGATTCATTTTAGTATTTGAAAATGATTAATTACATCAAGAGGGTGGTAAGCAATATAAAAACTATTTCTAACTATGATCAATTTTTACTAGTTGGTCATAATAATCTATTGCTTATTTTTATCCAACCTGCCTTTAGTCAGAGAACTTAATATATATTGATTTTATTCCAAGACCATTGAAGAAATTTATATATAACTCAATGCCAAAGATGTTTTTCTTTTTTCTGGATAGTTGTATTATTCACATAAATGTTCTGGACATTTATACAGAAAGTATATTCTATATATTTTTAATTTAGCATGCTTGTGATATATAATCATAGCACTTTCAATTCTTTAGTGTTCAGTGTCTATATGCATACTTGCTAAATATTTTATTATTTAAATTTATTTGTTTAATATTCAAATATTTAAATCCTTCAAAGAGCCCACTTCTTTGAGAGGGGGATGCTTGTGTCCTTTTTGTTTATAGCAAATCGATCTTGAGCTATTGCCCAAGTCTCTTTAATTTTTCATTTTCTATCTTCCCTCTCAGTGCATCTTTAAATATTAAATAAATTTAAATGATTTTAAATATTAAAATATTTATCATGTATACATGTAGACTCTGAACACTAAAGAAGTGAAAATGCTATGATTAAGATATTGTTATATATCGAATATATGCTAAGCACGAATAAATGCTAAATTAAAAATATATAGACTACCTTTTCTGTATAAATATCTAGAAAATTATAATTGTTCTTAGACAACTAAATATTCTAGGGTTCTCAGAGGAATCTATACGACCTAGGAGCTACACTTAAACAAACTATGGAGATGGATTGTTTCACATTGGAAATGAAAGATAAAGATGTTCTATCTTTTCAATTTGTATACTGATTATGAAGACTGGTTAATGACAAATATAGACACAGCATTAGTAGAAGGATTATCAGTATTCAACAAGGCAAAATTCTCCATACAGTAGTGCCACCCTGTGCCAACCAGAGTAATCAATGGATGCCAGAAGGCTTGTGCATAAAATCCCTATCTAATTCCTACTCATCCAATATCTCCAGACTAGTTTCTAGCTTGCGGCTTTCATCAATGAGGAGCCTTGGATCTAAGAGCACTGCACCTAGATCTTAGGATCTAATGCAACCCTCCAGCAGCCACCTTTTATCTCTACTTAACTACAAAAGCATGAGAATGAAATTGAAAACACAATAATATTTTCAATATAAGCTCAATAGCTTATATTGTCATAAACAAAACCATGAGAATGAAATTGAAAACAATAATATTTTCAATCTAAGCTCAATAGCTTATATATTAGCTTATATAGTCATATGACTATATAAGCTATTGAGCTTAGATTGAAAATATTATGTTTTCAATCTCATTCTCATGGTTTTGTAGTTAAGTAGAGATAAAAGGTGGCTGCTAGAGGGTTGCATTAAATCCTAAGACCTTGGTGTAGTGCTCTCAGATCCAAGGCTCCTCACTGACGAAGGCTACAAGCCAGAAACTAGTCTGGAGATATTGGATGAGTAGGCACTAGATAGGGATTTTATGCGCAAGCCTTCTGGCATCCATTGATTGCTCTGGTTGGCACAGTGTGGCACTACTGTATGGAGAGTTTTGCCTTGTTTAATAATAATTATGTGCTAGTATAAGAGATAGTGATCATGTGATATTTAGTGGTTTATTATCAGTATTCATATATATATATATATATATTGATGGTATCATGCTTGTAGTTGAAGAAGAATAAGATACTCCCGATAGAAATGAAAAAATGAAAATACAACTAAAAAAAAACTAAGGTAATCAAAAATATAATTAGGCAGTACATAAATCTTTAGTTGGCAGAAAATTTTACTTTTGTTGATAGTTAAATTGATGAATAAACTTATAAATACAAATTGAGATGTGTTGTTATACTATTTATATTATTACGCAAATATATAAATAATTGTCAATTTATTAATTAAATAAATAAATAGATAATAAGATGGATAGCAAAACATTTAAATATAAAATAGGCATATATCTGTAAGATAGATAAATCATCAAATAAATTTTTTACATTAGTAAGACAGGCAGATAGATTTATAACAAAAAAGTGGCAAACAGCTGATTTAATAGATTATCATTATTTTCAACCATTACTCATCCACTACAGGATGGTCTTTTCAAGTCTTATTCATTTTTTTTTTTTTGATCTCATTCTCTCTTCCCCTCAACACATTAGGGAACTTTCTTATTTCATTCATTCATCTCCAATGTAGTCACTTACTAGGTCTCTTTTACAATTTTTTAGCATCTCATTTAATGTATCAATTTTCCATCTATTATCACCTGTTTCAGCAATATACAGTGTATTTAGCACATCTCCATTTATGTTTCTTAATTCTTTCAATGATAGGAGACATACCTGTTTGTTTTCTCACCTACATACTTCATTGTTAATTAAGCCTAACATAATCTCTTTACATTTTTTTGAGTGATCTAAAATCTCTGAATTGCTCTTCTGATAAGTGTCTGAGTAAGATCTAGATATCTATTAAATATCTTCCATTTCAGATACATAAGTATTTTTACTTTTAATATTAATTTATTTCTATCAAAAGAGGTCCATCCAAGTTTAATTCAGTGATTAATTTCATCTGTTATATTTTCATCTCTTAATAATCTGACCAAGATATTTGTAGTTGTTAACTTCTTCTAATTCATGATTATCAATCTTCATTTTTTTCATCAGAGAAAATTTACTGAACAGCTAGCTGCTTTAGTCTTTTTAGCATTTATGTTTAGTCCTACTTTCTTATTATCACTGATGATGCTGTAAAAAATTTTGGAGATTAAGGAATCACTCCATCATATATCCTTCTCAATGTTAATCTTTTTATAATATTACTTTGTAATCATTGCTATTGCATTTTGAAAATATTTTTCAGAATATAACAGCATCCTGGATCTATATCTTGATGATCCAATGACTTTAATCACCATAGAATGCTTTTTACAACTATAAATTTAAACCATAATGACAACTTATATTTAATGATCTTTTCTATGATTTTTCTAATACTTGAATTTGAGAAACTGTGTTAAAATCATTTTTAAATTTGACTTATTATTTTAGTCGTTAAAATCCAAATTTTGATGTAGCCAAATTGAAATTATCACAGTGAAGATTTTATATAGAACTAATGAAAAGACTGGTAGATCTACTATTTCTAGTATCATTTTTATTACCTTTCTTAAATATCAATATTACTACTGTATTTGTTACAAATTTATCATTTAGACATTTGATATATAACTTTGCCAACAATTTTTCTATTTCTTCACCTATTTCTTTTACGATATCATTTATAATTCCATCATTTCTTGAAGATCTTCCTTTATTCATAGATTTGATTGCATGCCTCACTTCTTCATTTAAAATGTTAAAAATTTAGATGTAATAAATATAGAGAACATTTTATTTTTTTGCTCTTTATTATATAATTCTTTATAAAAAATCATCCACACATTTAATGATGTTGACCTCTCTTTTTGGTAATAGTTCCCTTTTTTCTTCTTATTGCAGAAATGACTTTCCTTCCAGTAGCAAATGTTTTACACTTTGAGACTTTATTCTTTTCTACAGCTTTTCTTGCCAATTTACAATTATAATTTCTTACATTGTTATTAATTCTTTTTCATACCATTCTATAAAATTCTAGATATTTAATTCTTCTAAATGGATTATTTAAAAATATTTTCACGTTCCTTCTTTTCTTCATATATTGTTTTGGTTTAGTAGAAAATTTATTAGTATATTGCAGTTTTTGCAGTACTAAGTATCTTTGTTGCAGTTATTGATATGTATTAATTGTTATCTTCCTATTGATTTCATTCAAATCTGAATCATCGGTTAATATTTTAAAATGATTTGCAAATGCTAATTAAAATTTATTGAAATATTTCTAAAGATTAGAAACAGGGCTAGCCTTCTTTATAAAAGGGTCTGGCTGCAAGAAACTTTTTGGGGCCCTTCAAATTTTTTTTCCAAAAATAAAAATAAGAGCATTAAAAAAACAGAATGTATATTGATCATATATTTAAACATGATTTTTTTTTGGCCATGTTATTAATCACATTAGAAAAATTATAATTTTTAGCAATTCCTTTCTCAATACGTATGTTTTTCACACATAGTTATCATAGGATAATTCTTTATTAATTATAATTTGCTAAAAGAAAACTCTGCACTTAACTGTATGCAATATAAAGAACATTTTTAGTGCTCTTAGCATATTTGGGAAAAGTTCATTACAATAATTTTTTAATACATATTGCAATATGTCTTGCATGTAAGTTACATCTTTGTCATTCAAGATCGGTTCTCTTAATAAAACAATTTCCTAAATTAAGACTTCATTTATATCTTTGTTATAAAATTTTACAAATTCCTTAAATGATTTTGTAATTCTTTTTTTTTTTTAAATGTTTTTATATTGGTGATTAATTTGAAACTAGAAATAATATTAGATATATTTTTGATTCTTTCTTTTATTTGCACAATCATTGTATCAATCACAATGTTGAAAAAATTACATTTGTAATATTTCATCTTTCACTAGTTTGAAAAATAATGTTGTTGTTTTTTTCTAATTTGTATCTCAAGAAAGGTCTCTGAAATTTTCATATTTTGTGCTATCATTTTTACTTTGTCTAAAAGTATGTTAAATTTTGATCTTAAATTTTGGATTTCATTATTAATTTTATTTACTAAATTAAAAGCCATATCAAGAATAATTGTTTTTGTTTGCTATAGTTTGTTTATACTATTAATTTTTGATAATATTGTAAACCATACTGATAAACTTAAAATCAATAGCATTTTTTGCAATGAATCTAGTTATATTTTGAGTTTCAGAGATTGCTGTGTTATCGTTACTTCTATGGTATTAGAAGTTGGTTCAAATTGTGTATACACTGTTTGGACTGAATCTATTTTAGCTTGCTGACATTGCAATATTCAAAAAAAATTTACAATATGCACTGCTGGAACTGGAAGTAACATTATAAATTAAAAGAATATGATAAATATAAACAAGGCACATAAATTTTATGAGAGTTAAATTATTTGATCTGGGTTGTATGCATTTTCCTTTTATATTGCTACTGTTGTAATATGTGGGTCTCCTACATTTCATAATATCTAAATCAAGCTCATCTATTTTTTTAAAAAAGCTTATTCCTTCGTGAGTCTTATTGGTTAATTCAATGAATCGTATAAATGATTCATTAATGATTAATTTTTTGTCTACAAAATTTACATATAGGTACATGGTTTCATATGGGAAACAGCAGGACTATAATTCATTTGAATATGGTACATGGTTTTATATGAGAAACAGCAGGAATATGATTCATTTGGATATTGAATATGTGGCTGCTTTTATTTTATATTTAATTGTATTAAACATTTCATTATGTAAAGCAACAATAAATTTTCTTGGAATCTATGTGCCAAATGGTATATGATTCTTTCTTTCAAATTTTTAATTCTATTTACATGATCCATTAGGACAGCATTTTATTTATTTAATAATTCAATTAAACTTAAAAAATGTCCACTATTCAGTACTCTTAATGTTTTATGAGATCGTGAAATGGCAGATTATTATTTGATAAAAATAAAATCACATCTACAATTCTTTAGAACAGTTCCATTTCTTTATATTAATTTGATTTGTTTTATCAATAATGAAACATAAATTAATTGTTTTAATAATTCATGCCAGACAATAAAAGAATTAAAACAACAAACAGAAAGATCATGGTCTCGAATTACATATGACAATTTGCTCTATTACAACCATCTATAAACTGTATAGAATGATCTTTTCCTCTTCTTTTGGAAAATAATACACAACAAAAATAATATACTGAGGCTTAAGATTTTGAGCAAACTAACCATCTATGACACTGGGTTTCATGATTTGGCACATTTTTTTAACATAGTAAGATATAGAAAATGATCTATCATCAGCATTCTTAACTATATCAGGGTATTTGGCACTATATTGAATTTTTAAAAAAATTGATTTGAGGCCAATTTTCATAATAACTTGTTTTAATAATGTTAGAGCAAAAAGCATTACATAAACTAAGGGAAAAAATAATTCTAAGACAAGTAATAATTACCATTAAAAAAGTAAGGAAAAAGAAATTTCAATATCTGAAAAAAATATTACTTCATTGTTTCTTCATAATTTCTAATTTATTATTAACTAAGTTTAAAATTACATCTTCATTGGTAATCTCTTTGTATTTCTCACAAAATTCTCATTTAAACCATATATATTACTTTTTACCTGAGATAATCCATAGCTTCAGAACTTGCAAAAGTAGTAGCATAAGAATTCTTTATTTTTATTTTGTACCCCAAAAGTTAAAGAATTTGAAGGCATTTATACGAAAAAGATTCATCCTAATAAAAGGTACAAAATAAATCATTTCCAGAAGGTAGATATGCATTTGTAATCATAGCAATTGGCTTCTTGTCTATCCAAAACTAGAAATTAAAGGCCACTGTCTGTATCAATGATAAAATGAGTTTTCTCTCTTCCATTTTATATTTTTTGTGCACACCAGTGCATATAGCTCATTTGCTAACTAAATTATGTGATGCAAGATGTGGCAACACTATTGACTCCACAGCATGAATATCAAGGCATAGGCAAGAATCTGGATTTGATTTTTTATCTGCATACAATTCCATGTGGTATACATAACCATTGGGCTATCATCACACACCCATCACCTGAAACCTCTTTATTAGTTTTAAGAGTTTATATTGTCACATAGTACTTTGTCCAATAAATTTTCTGATTGCTTCATCAACTGCAAACTTTCTGTGCATCTTTATAATCAGCCTTAAAATTTACATATAATAACCTAATTTTTTATAAAATATTGTGAAAATCATTACTTGTTATACAAACAAACACATTAATATAAATATAGACACACTAATAAATTATTAAGCTTTTTGAGAATCATTATACCTATAAAATAAGGTTGCCTCAAACTTGGATCAGAGCTCCAAAATTACATTATACATAAATCATTACTTTTATTATATCTGAATACAAGTGTAATTTATATACTACACAAGCATACTAATATAAACACATTAATAAATTATACATTTATCAAATAATAAAAAAAATTAAAATAATAATATTCAAATAAAAAAATCTGAAATTGAATACTTATGTATGTTACATTTATTTTCAGGATGAATACCTTAAAATTGCAAAATCATTTAAGCATGTTGAATCCTCTTTATTACTAATTCTGATCATTAAAAAACTTACAACGTTGTTTTTTTTATACAATCTAATAAATTGAGAAGAAAAAAAAAATTAAATGAATTTATTATTAGAAATATTAATCAAAAAAGTGGAATTTTGTTCGATTTTAACATGCCACACACCATTTTAAAAAGGAAATTGAACCACAAGAATGGTGGTATTGGCACATATGAAATGCATTTGGTTTTCCTGCAATTTTAAAAAGAAAACAAAAATTCTATTTTCAAATGAATGAGCAGCAACCACACATCATTTTTGAAGTATTAAGGAAAAAGTCTTATTTGTTGATTTTTATAATGGCTGAAAAATGGGAACAACATGAAATTCTGAGTTCTGTTAGGGAAAACAGTTATAATGTTTGAAATAGATTACAAGTGGTTTAATGAAGGTATCAAATTCATCACCCCAAAAAAGCATGGCAAGTGAAGTCCAATGCCAAGATGATGCTGGGTTTTTTTTTTTTTTTTTAATGCAAATAACATTTTTCACTCGGAATTCATTCATAATGAGTAGGCATTTAAAATCTACAAGTTCTGAAACATTTGTGTGATGCAGTAAAATGTAAACATTCCAGTTTGTGACAAAGTGCAGATTGCAAATTTCACTATGACAATGCAATAGCATATAAAGCCTTAGTGTGAAACAATTTTTAATTAAATTCAGCATGACTCAGATTATCCATCAGCCACATTTATCTAATCTCACTCTGTGCAGTTTTTTTATCCCTTTGAATAAAAAATGCCTCAAAAATTTTTATTTTGTGGATTTAGAAGGGGTGAAGAAAAAAACACAGGTATCAAAAAACATCACTTTGCAAGAGATTCTGACTATTTTAAAAAATGAAAAACCCTTTTAGACTAATGCATTGTGTTAAATGAATAGTACTTTGAAGGGGATTCAATTTGGAATACTTAAAAATAAATACATGATTTTTTATTATAAAATTCTGGGTTTTTGGTCACCTTTTTTATATAATAATAACAGCTACAACAACAAAAATGTATTGATTGGTCATTAAGAATTTGCTCTGCTTAATTCTTTTAAGATCTCAAAGAACAAAGAGTTTTCTTTTAGTTAACATCCAACTCCTTTCTGAAACCATATATAATTATGTAATTTAGACTATAAGGATTTTTCATCCTAATACATGCACTGTACTGTTTTTTAATATCTCGATGAGATCTTGTTGAGCATTGATAAAACTCTCATACTAAAACAACAAAATAGAGATTTTAGAAAAGATAAGGTGGGCAGTCATATCTTTAAACCTACTTTCTAGTTATATAGGCCCACACAAGTCAATAGGCAGAAAAAAATAATGGAAGTGAATAGAGAAACATCTTCATGCTCTTAAAGTGAGATGCTTTAGATAGGCCTATATAACTAGAAATTAGGTTTAAAGATGGCAGCCACTCTTACCTTTTCTAAAGTCTCTATCTTGTATCTTAGCTTGAGAGTTTTCTCAATACTCAACAAAATATTATAGAGATATTATAAAAACAATACAGTGCATGTGTTAGAATGAAAAATCCTTACTGTCTAAATTACATATTATCGCTGCACTAGCAAATAAAATTAAATATACATTCATGTAGTAACTTATAGGGCAGACTTAACACAGATCAATTATCAGTGAAATGTTCATGTGAGGTGGTGTATATGGATATAATGTTCATGGATCCATCCACATTTTATTGGAATAATGCTAGATGAAGTAGAAATTCTATAGAATGAATATTCTGATGTAAATACTGTAGATAAAGGCCGAGCTTATAATTAATAAACAATCAAGTATGAAATAAATTTTATATATTCTCTGGAATCAATAAATAATAGCAATATAATTTCAGTTAATGTATCAAATAATAGTAAAAAAAAAAAAATAGAAGAGAAAATATTTCATTGATCCAGGATTGTATCATATATCATAAATATCCACATTGAATAAGTTTTAACATTCTATATTGAAATAGTAACTATAAACTCACTTTTTCATAAATGGAATCTGCTAAGTATGTGTAAGTATTCATATATACATGCAATATATAAAAATGAAATTATTATATAATAATTACATTTTTATATATTGCATGTATATATGAATAGACGAATATATAAGGGTCCGGGTTGGTAACCTTGACTTGGCCAAAATGACTGATAGGTTTGAGTGTGAGTTATTGCACTCAATAACTATAAGTATTTATATAAGGAAATACACGAATATGACAATTTGAGTGAATTGGTTTATAAATATAAATATCAGAGGGTTAATAAATGAATCATCATTATCATCAACCATTATCAATCCACTGCAGGATGAAGGTCTCTCCAAGTTCAATCTATCTTCCCGATCTTTAGCTTCTCTTCTCCACATCACCCCTACACTCTTTCTTATTTCATTCATCCATCTTACATGTGGTCTCTTTCTGGGTCTTTTACAATCTCTTGGAATCCAGTTTAAGATTTCAATTGTCCATCTATTATCATCTCTTCTAGCATTATGTCCAGTCCAACTCCACTCCAGTCTTTTAATTTTTTTCAATGAGGTCAGTAACACCTGTTTGTTCTCTTACCCATATATTGTGTTTGCGGTATCTTCTTGTTACTCCCAACATGCATCTCTCCATACTTTTTTGAGTGGTCTAAAGTCTCTGTATTGTTTTTCTATTAAGTATCCACATTTCAGATCCATAAGTAAGAACTGGTAAAGCACATTTAAAGTTGCATAAATAATGATGATCCTATATTTTATTTAGCTATAATCTACCTTTGATGTACTCAGTTGTTGAGCATTATTATCTACTATGGTTAACATACAATTTGGATATAAATTTAAATGTTAGAATCATAAAATGCAATGCATTTTTGTTACACAAACACATAATAAAGAGATATGCTAGGCATAATCTATTTTTCAAATGCAAAGTATGTTAGTCAACAGTTAATTTGATTAAGAAAATAAATATTATACATGTGATGAAAATGATTTCATAACTGTAATTTCCATGTATGGTTCATAGATAACATTATTATTTGAATTTTAACTAATATTAAATTAGTGTCAATAATAATCATAATCAGATAGAAATTATTTTATTCCTTCCATATCTCAAGTTAATAAAGTAAATAAAATAAATTTACAGCTTGCACACATATATAAATTATTAATTTAGAGAGAAATTAATTAAACTTTGATATACATGCATATATATTCATTATTCATTTCTTGCACTCAGTCCTCCCCTCTATAATGAAAATACAATTTGAATTATTATATAAAAGCAATATGCTAAAACTATATTCCCTTCTTGTGTGAAAATAACATTATAGGTTTTGGAACATCTCTTTAATTAATGACCATCTTTTTAAAAATGTTCAATAGAATGAAAATATTTAAATGTAGGCAGTTGTCACTGAAGCTTTTTATTTGTATTTTTTATGCTGAAGTATTTTCTTTTAAATATTTCTCTGGAAATTTCTTTATGCTTCCATTATTTTTATTTATTTCCAATGTATTTCAATGCATGCTTTCTTGAGGTATGTCATTTTTACTTTAATGAATATTGGTATACAGCTAGTTTGAATATTTTATTCTAAGTGTGAGAGATCAATAAGGTTTTTCTTTTAAAATATAACATTTATTTTAAGTGAATTTTGTTGATATTTCACCTTTTTTTAAAAAGAATTACATTGGAGCTCATCCAACTGTCCATTTCACTGCTATTTGTATAGCTTTCTCTTTTTTATAAGTTCACTTTTATAAGAATTATCTATTCCACATATGATAAATTTTATAGGCATATTGCATCTAGAATAAAAATAATGGGTCGGAGAATTTCTAAATCTTTTTTTTAAAATTTAAATACTTTATTCTAAATATTACCAATATTATTAATAATATGCAGTAACATGGCAGGTTTAAAGAAAATTAAAAAATATATATATATAAAGTACTTTAACGTTTAAAACCAAATTTTGACATTTTTTTGCTTGACTAAAAAGAAAAAAATGTCCTTTTATATATATATAGAAGATTTCTAACAATTAATTAATCAGCATCGTTAATTCTTCAGCTAATTATGTATGGAAGATTTTTTTAACTTGATTTTTGATTGTATTTTAAGGAAAAGAAAAAAAAAATGTTTGTAAAATAAAAATAATGAACCTTTTTTTTAAAAAAAGAATAATTGTTTTTACAAATCTAATGCATTAAAAAAAGATAAAATTGATATTATTGCTTTTTTGGGTACTATCAAACCATAACTGGAGGTTTATAGTGTGTTCTTGCACAAATAATTTTTCACCTCACACACAAAGAGAGGGCATTTTTAGATAACTAAAGATTACAAAATACAAGCTATTTAAGGATATAAATATTACCATGATTAATTAACTATTATATATTTGATTACTATGACGTGTTAATAAACCACTAAACATCACATGATCATCATTTTTTATGCTTGCTCATAACTTATTAAAACATGCAAAACTCTCAATATAGTAGTGCCACTCAGTGCAAGCCAGAATAATCAATGGATGCCATTGATTACTCTGGCTTGCACTGCATGACACTACTGTATGGAGAGTTTTGCATGTTTTAATGAAGTGTTAATATGACATTAAATTTAGAATATATGTATTCTTGAGCCTCATATACTCTTGGATATTTTCCTTTAACAAAAAAATAACAGGGATGAACTCTGTTGCAATGTGTATACGTGAATGTGAAATATAAGCAGTAAAATAAGTCAGTTTTCTTTTTTTACTGATAGCATTCCAAGAAGATAAATAAAAGTTAATGTAAGCCATGTGCTAAGCAGGCTTAAAAGATAACACCTCCATTATAAGTAAAGAATATTGAAATTACAATTGTATTTTTTTATTTTTTTACAGTCAGCTCGTTAACATTTATTTGGTTAATCCCAAATAATCTAGAACCTTTACCTGCTAGCCAAATAATAGTTAAATACCTCTTTTTGACCTATTCTCTAGTTGGGTAAACTGTAACCCAACTATCTTAAAAAAAAACTTAAGTACGCCTATCATCTGAAAAATGTTCAAGGTTCACCTAGCTTCGACTGTAATTCCAGATCATGGGTATAGGATGCTAAACATTATAGTACATTACTTTAAAAGATAGTTGACATATAATATTTAGAAATTAAGCTAATATCCTTTACTGAAGTTTTTTAATAGTTGTCATAAGTAAATATATGAGAGACAATTGAATGGAGAAATATATAAAATTATTTTAATCAATAATAATAAATTATTTATTTAAATATGTATCAACTTTTAAAAAAAGTTAAAACGAATTGGATTTTATCAATTTTAATATAAAACAGTAATACTGTTTAAATATTTTATTGTCAAATAATCAATTAATAATATTATGTCAATTTAATTGTTAATCATAATAATTAAAATGTTATAAATTTCATTGATTATTACTTGTAGATGATTTTTAAAATTATTTTGACATAATTTTAGGAACTGGAATTTAATGTTTTGGATAAAATTAACTTAACAGATCTTTGTATTGCATTGGAAAATGAACTCTCAAAGGCAGAGGAAGGCTTAGCTTTTCGTGCCGCATTTATTACATACAAGATGGAGCTCAAGTATTTAAGGTAAGTGCTATGATTATAATTGACCCCCCCCCCCACACACACACATATAAAATACCATTGTCACAATAATATTAATTAAAATAAAAATAAGTATTTTAATATAAAACCAATTAAATTATATCCCTGGTAACTTGTAAGGCATAAATATTTTGCTTCTAGGATAGACTGAATAATAGTGTGGTGTATAATAGGTGAATATAAAAATTATTTAGTTCTGATATTAGACTCAGTTTAAAGTGAAGCATACAATTAAAGTAGAAGTTGAGTTCAGAAGTATAGCATTATTTGAAAACCCATGTAGATCTTAGTATCCTGTCTTCATTAATTGCATGGCCTGAATATTTATCAATATAATTGCTTAAAAGTCAACTACTATAAAGAACCATTTTAAATTCAAAAATCAAATTGACAATAAAAAATTACAGAATTCAGTCTTGCCATCAATTGGCTCACATATCATCAAGAAGTAATCTATTATCATCCAGAATAACCAAACTAAGTAATATATATTAAGGCTATAGTCTTAAGATTATGCGCCTAGATGCAACAAGGGACCTCTATAAATCTTAACACAAGATTAATTTGTAGAGGTCCCTACTGCCACATCTAGGTGCATAGCCTTAAGGTTATAACCTTAATATATATTACTTATGTAATGAGTATGCGCTGAACAAATTATTAATAACCAAACTAAGAAAATTCTTCCAAAACCACTATCATGTATATTAATATTTTATTAGTTATCTGCTAAAATAAAATACCCTCACACAAATTAGATCTGGACTAATGAACTTCATGTTTTCTCATTATAATTTCTTAAATTAATAACCTTTTTTTTTTACTCAACACTTTTTAATTCATATATATCACTGATATTATCTTTCTAATTTATCTTTTTATTTGATATTTATTTATTAATATTTATTAGCTTTTTATTCTTCAAATTTGTAACTTTAAAGCTTTCAATATTTTTCTACTTATTTCTTTTAAATGTCTAATTTGAATGAGGCAGAAAATAATGTCCTATTCATATTAAAAGCCTTTCAATTCATTATAATTTTTACACTAATTTCTTTATCATTACTTCCATTACTAATTATTCAACTTCCTGCATACTTAAAAACAACAACCATCTCTATATCTTCTATCCAATACTTTCTCTTTTTTTCTTTTTACTACTTATTTTTACTGCTTTAGTTTTATTCATGTTTATTTTGTCCCAAACTTTTCATAGCTCTTTGAATTCTATATAAAATTTGATATTATTCTTATTATGTGCATCGTATATTACTATAACATCAGAAAATTGATGCATTGAATTTTATTGTCCTAAATACTAATCTTATTGTTATCAAGAAAATATTCATTTAACTTAGCTAAATATATGTGTTTATTAAATTATAGAGACTATTGACCCAATCAGATTAAATGGAAGCCATTTAATTAATCTTGCAATCATTTTGACTCATATGCATATGTTATAATAAATATTTCATATTTTTTTCAGTACTGTATATTCAACAAATAACTCAAATCAATTGATCAAATACATTTTTAATATTAATAAAAAAATATTAATCACTTTTCTTGCCTTTATATCTCTCTACAATATTTTTCATGATTCTATTGCATCTCTAGTCTCTATCTCTCCTAAGTTCAAATTGCTTATCATATTAAAACATGACTAAGCTATATAAGTTTAAAGAAACTCTAATTATATAATTCATCTAATTTTAGTAAGCAAATCATTCAATTCTTAGCCAAGAATCCTATAATTATTTATTTTACAAATAGATCTGCTAAAAAAAAAAAAATCATAAGAAAATTGTTTTTTTTTTGTTATTAAGAGTATAGTTCAAGATTCTTCACTTTTGTCTTTGTTGTTTGTGATGTAGAATATTCTATGGTATTAAGAGATTACTTTGTGCATTAATAGGCACTGAGATGTCTACATTGGCTTAAATTGATGATGTATTGCTTCTAACAAGGATAGTTACTAATCTATATTTAATTAAATTTTTAAAATAGAGCAGTAAATATTATTGCATAAATTTTCACCTTAATAGTTTCTAAAAGGTAGATTTTTCCTTTTTATTTTTCAGGTATCCTTGAGCTTTTAGACATACTATTATGTGTGTTGATGACCAAACAACAGATATTTAATGAAAAAACCAAACAAATGATAAAAAATTTAATGCTATTCAATGTAATTTAAAGATAAAAATCAAAATAATAACCCTATCTTTATAGAAATGATTATATATCATTATTTTATTTTTTTTTAAAATATTCACAGTGGACTTTAGTTAATGTATAAATGCTTACCTCTAGTTTTTTAAATCCAGATTGTTGATATTTAAAATGTTAGATTTAGTATAATAGTTGTAAATTTTTTTCTATCAGTTCATTAAAGCAGCATTATTTTTATAACTTGAAAAAAATCTTCTCTTTAACATATTCTATTTGTTCTTTGAAATACAGAGCTTGTCAAATTGATAAGTTCTGAATTTCTAATGATGTGGAAACTCAGCATATGATAAATAAGTGTTGGGATGTTTTAATATGACAAATATATAAATAAGCATTTATTTTTATATAGCGCTATGCCTACAATTGTATTACATTCAAATATCAGCCTTTCAAGCTAATTGTGCAAGCGCTTTTGCGAGTGTTAATAATAAATGAATACTTTCCTTTCCAATATAAGATATAGTATTTTTGCAGGAATAAAATGAATCCTTGTCAGTACTTCAGATTTGCTCATATATAAGCATTTGAGTTGTATGAATAGGTGGATTCATTTTATTCCTGCATTAATACTATATCTTGTATTGGAAAGGAAAGTATTCATTTATTATTAACACTCACAAAAGCGCTTGCACAATTAGCTTGAAAGGCTGATATTTGAATGTATGACAAGTATAAGAAATGTTGATATTAGATTCAACATTTATCCAACATTGTAAATCCAATGTGTTCTTGATTCGGTGTTTTTATTAAATTCCTTGAGAAAATGTTGCTTGAGAATGATCTTATTTTTACAATGATTAAATTTATTTATATAGTGTTCCCATCAATATTTTTCCTCAATAGAGTTTATCTGTAGTTATATGACCATACATAGCAAACTGTTTGGTTTAACTTTTACGCATTGTAGGCTTATGCAATTATTTTAATGATAGTAAAACTGATATTATCTCCATCCAACAAATAACTCAGTTTGATTATCTTCTCAAGCAAGTTAAGATTACATTTTCAAATTTATTTGGTTAGCAAAAGGTAAAGTTATATTTCATAATTAACACAGCTTCTCAATTGCTGCAATCTTAAATTAAAGATGGAAGTTTTATCAAAAGGAATTGCATTTTCTCTCCTTTATTTTATTGGAAAAAATTATGATGTAAGAAACTTTTTTGCCCTTGACAGTCATTGTGAGATTTTATAAAGCTTTACACATACATAAATAAAAACTATCTAATTGTGTTTACATCTGCTTTTAAGCATCTTACTATAAAAATTAAGGGAATGAGAGAGATAAACTGTGTCTAAAAATCAGATAGGATAGGACAGGGAATGACCAAATCTAAATGCCATTTTATTTATTAAATAGTTCTCTCATTGACAATTTTAGATAACATTTCCTAAAAAAATATAAGTCATAAAGATAGTTTCTAAATCTAAATTTAAATGTCACCAACAATCTATGTCTTATTGATTTGAAGAGAAATTGAATGCACTTGAGATATATGACCTGAAACATTTTCAAATTTAATGAGTAATACTCTTAAAAGATTATGACATGCAATGAACTATGTACTGGATAAATGCTTGGGTATAATTACTGTAATACTCTTGAATTAAGTATATAAATAAATATAATGTTTGGAATTCTGTTTTAATGTTGATTATAATTGAAGCATGACACATTTTAATTGCATTCTGCTTCAGTGATAACACTGTGGGTGAATCAATTATATATAGATCTAAGTTCACTTCAATGCGCACCTTTTCATGGTGTTATATTTTGTAAAAAAATATGTATATTGTTTTAGTAACCATATGGATGTAAGCTATAAAGCTAGTTTATACTTCAGAGAAAAATAGCAATGGAAATCTAATAATAAATAGAGATAGTACGTTTTATAAGCAATAAAAAAGATTACAAATAGTTAAAAGAAAACTTAGATGTAAAAAGATATTTTAAGTTCTAAAAGCAATGGGAAAAAGATTGCTGAAAATTAAAGGAAACTTTATTTTAGATAGTTACTTTAAGTTTAAAAGTAATGAAGAAAGATTTCATGTAGATAAAATAAACTTAAAATTAGATAGAGATTGCAGATTAAAAGAAATGCACAAAAAATTGCTGAAAGATAAACTTAGTTGTGAATTATAATGCTGGATATGCTTAATGAATTTTTTTAAATAGAGAAAAAACTGTTACTGTTTAATTTAAACATTAAGTTATTTTCATGAAGCAAACAAAGTAATAAATATCTAAAGTATTAATTACAAGGGAAAGGAATGTGAATAGCAAATTAAATGCCAGATAATAATCGTTGTAAAGATGCATTATTTCTAATGGATTGCTGCTACCCTATTGTTTTTGTCTAATGGATTTTGCATTACCTTATTGAAATGTTAATAATGATATTAGCGGATATAAAAAAAATATAAAGGGTGTGTGCTGAAAAGAGCAAAAATCTTTTGGGTCAGCTTTCTTTACTCGTTGTAATGCTGTTGTGGTTGCTGTTCCAGGAATTAACCTAGAGAAAAAAGCTGAGGGAAAAGTGTACCTACTTTTCTGTATTGAGGGATGGGTGTCCAGAGTCTGTGCCTCTATTGGTGAAATACAGTCGGATAGGAAAACTTAAACAGACTGCACCAGTCTTATATTATTTGTGTATGCCTGATAAAGCCTAAATAAGATTGTGTACAAAGGAACTGTGAGTATAAACTTTAGTTATTCATTTAGGTCCACAACTGATAGGGAAGTGCAGCTGAGTCTATGGTTATATTAGCATTGAGGGTTTAGAACTTAAAATCAAGGACTCAACTGATTTTGTTGTAAATTAAGCAGTGCTGGAACCGGTACTGAGTTAAACAGGTTAACTATGTGTATATAATAATGTGTATATATTTTGTAAATAAATATTGTCTAATCTTTATTAATGTTGTTTTCTTGTAGTTAATAAGTTAGTAATAACTGTTGTCATTCAGCTTCATAGCTGAATACACAACACATGCTTTAATTATATATATAATCCTGCTAGACATATATATTTGTATATTAGGAAATATCTTTAACATTCTCTGTTAAATCTTGGTATTTGTGAACACTTATGACTAACCTGTGAACTGTTGTTTTTTATTATAATGGTCATTAAATCTTCAGTTATCAAAGCTGATGGCTTAATCAATGTAAAATTGTTTGTAGTTTTGTAAATACATATTTAAATAAAGAAGTCTTCTCTATTTGCATCATTAAATACATTTTAATTTTAATTGCTCTTATTTAGAGAGCCAAATTTAAGATCAATTAATTCTTCAGTTATGAAAGAATCTTCATTGCTTTTTACATCAAATAAACTTTATAATAATGCCATAATTTAATAGATTATGATTTATTTACTCTGAGATCTACTCAATGTAATACCATATTTTGTTGAAAGTTTCATCGTAACTTAAAATAAGTAACTTTTGAAAAATAAAGTCCATCGTGTGTGTAATAAACTATTAAAATACACAAGTAAAAATTGCGTCAGGAAATAAATAAATTAAAATTTTTAGTTTTCATAATTTCAGAAATGTCATTCAACCAGTTTCTGATATTTTGAAATCCATTTAATATATAACAGTTATGATTCAACAGCTGTATTGATCTTTCCTCAAACCTTCTAGATTTCTTTAATTCAAATGAGCCACTATTAGTAGAATTGGACAAACATTCAATAAAAAAAATTTCCAATAAAAGTGTCAGTTTGATCTTTTCCAAGCAACAAAAGTATTGGAAATGTTCTCATTTAAGATATGCCATAGAACACACAAAAAAAAAATTATAAGAATTTAAGCTCGCAAGTTGTTTAGTTTAGAATTAAAATATTAAATCATGATGGTGCATACTAAAATATTTCTCATACATAGAGTTCTGCTGTAAAATAAAAAAGTGATTCAAAAGACAAACACTATCTTCATCAAAAGAAGATTTGGATTCATAACCAGTGTCTGCTGCTTATATTATCCAGTATAGTAGTAGTTTGTTAGATAAAATAAAAAGTTGAAAGATCAGTAGCTGGAGGATTGCTGCATTCTTAATTTAGTATGTTTCAATATTATTAATATTTATTAATAAACTATTTAATCAGTGATGATGATTACATAAAAATCTTTTAGTTTATCACTATTATTATTGATTTTTCCCCACTCAATTAACTAAGCCTTCTTAATAATCAGCTACAGAGAAAACTACTAATTAGTAAGTTTTACTCATTGCTGATTAGCTATTCTATATTTCCACTATTTTAAAACACCTTTGATTTAATATATAGTTATTCTGCATGAATATTATTTGTGAGCATAAATATAGCTGCTGATAAGCTAATAGATGATGACAATGCAGTACAGCAGTGTAATAGAAAAGTATGGATAGTAGCCAGAGGTAGAAAATATCTAAAACAAAGTAAAGAAGCTTGATATTTATTATTTATCTGACACAATTTAAAAGGATAAAAATAAAAGAAGCTTTCCAACATCAAATTAAACTATGAATTTTATTTATGTTATTTATAGAAATCCACTTGACATAAGACATTAGTATAACTGTCCTTCTACAAGCAATCTATTCTGGTGCAAATGCAGAATACTGAAAAACCAGAAGATATTTCCAAAGTTCAATTAGTCTTTTTATAAAAGATGCACTTATTGATAGACTAGTCATCAAGATTTTTTCTTAACTACCATCAAAATCAAACAAACATCCCTTTAAGCCCATATTCATATTGCAAACACAGTTTCAAAAACACAAGTTGCCATCTGTAATGGGAGTTGCTTTAAGTTTATTTGAAATCAGTTTCAGATATGAAAAAAATCCTTATTCTTGCTTTATTAAGTGCTTTTATTTAATTAGATTATCTGTTTGTTGGTTGGTATGTTTGTTTGCAAATTTTTGTAATCACAAAATGATTTGAATGCCTTCTCTTGTAGTAGCATTTATCATAAATAAAAAAAAAAAAAAGCTTGTTTAGAGCTATTAGCACGCTCTTAATTTTACATATTTAAGTTAGAATAAAATTTTAAAATCAAGATCTAGCAGCTTTAAATTCAGATAAGAAATATCAGATTAAGTCTTGTGGGATTTTAATATTTTAGTAGATATGGAACAGATTGAATATTTTAATATTAAATTTAAAAATTGTTCTTAGAACATTAATATATTTTAAGTAAGTCTTATGAGAATGTGGTATAAAGATTTCTTTTTTTTTTTGCTTTCAATGTAAAGTTATAATAACATTTTAAAATTGAGGTTTAATAGATTTAAATTCAATATAATTTGTTGAAATTGTGTATATTTTTTTAAATCTCTACCAAAGTAATAAGGCATAAAATTATTTTAGGTAGATGACTTAGTTTCTTAGATATGGAAGAGTAGGGAGAAAGTTTTGAATATTTTGATATCAAATTTAAAAATAGTTCTTAGAAATTCAATATGTTTTAAGTAATGCACATGATTTTCTTGGTTTCATTTAAGTTAAAATAAGAAAGTTATGCTTTTTTTTTTTCAAATAAAAAGAAAAAATGTTAAACAATTTTCAACAAAAAAGTAATGCATATGTATAATTATGTATACATTTTAAATATGATATAAACATAAAAATCCTAAAGCTTATTCCAGAAGTATCTAGTAATATATATAAACTATATGTGTCAAATTAATTTACAGTAAAATTATGTGAATTAAGTGAAATTCATTTATTTAAAAAAAAGAAATTTCCAGTCAAAAACAAAATGTCAAACATTTTTTACTTAAAAGGATATTTCATATTTTTAGTCACTTTATGATTTATTGCATTATTGCCAGGAAGTAAAGTGATATATCACGTGACTTAATTTAATAAGCTTGTACATTCTAAATATGATATATATAAGGGGTATATTATTAACTTATAGCAGAAATATCTAGTGATATATATATCAACTATAAATGTCAAGTTGATTTAAAATACAATATAGTTTTACATTTTTATTACTATGCCAAATAATAGAGATTTTTTTTTTTTTTATCATATTAAAAGCTTTTATTTACTGTGCACTAAAAAAAAAAAATTGTTTCTTCAACTACAAATGGAGTTTTTAGATTTATCTTGAAACAAAAGTATATGGGGTCTTAAAATTAATTAAATCAATCCCTATTTTTTATAATAAGGGGTTGTCTTAATTAATTATTAGACCCTCCATGCTTTTATTTCAAGTTAAATCCAAAAATCCCAATTATAGTTAGCATTTAGTCCCAAAATTTTTTTATCTCTAATATTTAAAATAAATTATTGAGTTTCAATTTCTTTTTATATATAAAAAGTAAAGCTAATTCCATATATGAAATTCAATTTTTGGCTTTTATTTATTACGAATATAATTTTAGATGGCATTTATACAATCTTAAATTATGATTGTTTTATTTCGCTTTTTAAGGCAAATTTTAGAACAAGTGTCTGCTGAAAAAGAGAAACTAAAATTGGATCTACAAGTAGTTAGCCAGAGAAATGTGAGTCTTTTAGAAGAGATTGATGATATTCAAGCCAATTTGGAAAAAACAGCTAATCAGAAGTTACAGTGAGTATTTTTGTGATGATTAAACATGTGAGGATATTGGCAATTGATTATTTAAGCTTTTATTTGAAACTTTATTTTTATAAGATTGTAACAGCAATATTATGGAAATATTGTTTTTATTTTATTTTAAACTATATTATGATATCCAGAGTTCTTTTGTAGAATCCCCTTATTGTCAAACTTTAAGACATAAGAGCATAGTATTTTAAAGTAATTATTTATGAAAATTTGTCTGAAATAAGTAGAACTAATGTTAAATGATTTTAAAGTGAAAAACATTCCCTTACCATTTGCTCTAGGAATTCTCTGAAAATGCATCGAAAATTCTTTTCAATTATGCATCCACATCTCTAATTGGAAGTGGATGAAAGTTGAAAATGCAGCAGAGCTGATTAATTTGATGATATCCTAATTTCATAATAATTTACTTTCTCTTTTTACTTTGGGAAAACTTTTGGATCTTAATAATAATTTTTTTTTTTCATGGTTATTTAGTTTAAATTAATCACTGAAAGTAATTTAGGATGAATTTATATATTTCTGCCTACATTGAACTGGAGAGACTATCTAAATCTTTCAATTTTAATGTGATAGTTTCTGAACAAGATTAAATTACTATATAAAAAAAAAAACAGTAAATAAATATCATTCCGGTCATATGTATATTTTGTAAAAGTGATATTTAATTTTAGAGTGTTTTCTAATATTAATGCAGTTTATAATTCTTCTTTCTAAACTCTTTATTTTCAAAATATTTAAACACGTCCTATTTTACTAAATCAAAATCGTTTTTAAATTATGAGTATTTAAAATTCATTTCCTAAATTTGAATTTTCTCAGGTAAGAATAATCTATTAAAAGGATTTTTGTTTAAAACTTGTATATTAAATTAATTTTTTAAATCCTTATGCTTTACTTATTAAAAAAAAGTTCATAGACTATTTATCTATATCACAAGTTAATTAATTATATCAAAATTCTCTGGCCTTAAGCTGTTTAAATGGAATTTCTTACCTCTCTGATAATTTTTATTTTAATCTCAACAAAATAGTTTTTTTAAAAACCACTTCTTTTACTATGATAATGTTTAAATTATTTTATTTATCTATTTCAATTTTCTTTATTCTGAATAAATAAGGTTTTACTATTTCTGATTTAGAAATCACATATTTTTTACCATCTTTTCAATATATCTATCTCCATTACTAATATTATTCTCAAATTGCTCTATTATTTGTTAGCTTGCTTTATGTATCTAATAAATAAATCTGTCTAGATAATTTTCAGCATCTTTTTTTTTTTCTGTATAATTTATTTAGTCCATTATGATTAATTATTTTATGGGGATATCTTTGCTAACTATGTTTTTTTTCCATTTTATTATTTTATCAATTCTAAATTCAATTTATCCAAACCACTTTGCACACTTTTTAGCAAAAACCTTTTATTCTACATATATACACATACGTTTCAACTGTCCTGCAGTCTTCTTCAGAGCCAGTTTACTTTAATCACTGGCTCTGAAGAAGACTGCAGGGTAGTCAAAACATAGGTGTATGTGTATATATGAACAATAAAAGATTTTTGCTAAAAAGTATTCAAAGTCGTTTGGATAAATTGGATTTATATAAGATATTACAGCAAAAATAAAGGAAAGGGTGATTTTGGTAATGATTCTAAATTATTATTATTTTAATTATTCTTATTTTTTATTATATAAAAATATTAAATTCTTTTAATAATAATTTAGTATATTTTTAATTCTCAATAAAGAATGACTGAGAAAAAGTATCAGGATCAGCTTCGTGAAATGCAGACTACTTTGGAGCAAGATAAAGAAAACCTGACAAGTCTTATTAACAAATACACTCAGCAATTAGATACAGCATTACAAAAACTGAAAGATGAAGAAAATAAAACTTCTCAACTTCAAAAGGTAAGGAACCTTCTTAATAACTATTTAGTTGTTTTAAAAAAAAAAAATCACTCTCGTTATATTATTGAAATAGATTAACAAATTCTATTTTTTAATGATTCTTTAAAATATTGCTAGAAAAATCTAAAAAATGACCTGAAAGAATGATTATTCTGAGCATGCTCAAGTTTGTTTTAATAACTTTTTTTGTCTGCCTGAAATTTTTAATTTTTTTGTTTCCAGTCATTTTAAACTTGTTAAGTCTCAAAGTATTAATAGAAGTTTATGCAAAGTTTAACATTCAAATTTACTAAGTCTGAAAGTTTTTAAAGATAATAATTATGAATAAATTTGAAATGGAAAATGACTTAAAAGACCTATTAATTGAAGAATGAACACATTAAGTTGATAAAAAGTTGAATATAAAGTCAACACTTAGTATGATTTAGAGGAATCCGAAAGCCAAACTACTGACCTAAAGCACCAGTCTTTGGAAATTTTTTAATAATTCTTTCAATATTTATAATATATATATATAATTATTTATTTTCAGTCAGTTTATTAACATATTTTATAAAGAAAATATTTTCAAAAGGATATATAAAAATTTAATTGAAGCATAAATTTACCATGAAATCAGTGCCTTCATTTTTTATTCAAGTGTTTAATTTTTAATTGTAATAGATATATTATTTTATAAGCCAACTATTTATGCTAGTCTTAGTGATATGAAAACAACTGCATTGAATAAGATTTAATAAGCTCTATATCAGCACTGTTGTAGAGGTTTGATTACCTTCTATATAGTTATAATTTAAACATTGCATTTGTAAAATTTATGAAGTATTACATAATTTAATATTGTCCAATATTGGCACAAAGTAAATGTTAATATTTTAGAAGTGCTAATAAATATATTAAAATAAGAAATGGATTTAAAGTGAATAATTTATATATATTCAAGCTCTCACTTCTAGATTCTTAAGATTGGCTTATAAATTGCCATTTGAGTTCGGAAATAAAATGGTTGCTCTTATTTTCTTAGTCTTTATTTTGTAGCTGGGATGAGAGTATCCTTGCAGTTTTAAGATCTTGTTTAAACGGCACTGGTGTGGAGGTTTGATTAATTTTCTGTATAGTTAAAAATGTATATAATAAATTATTTTTCCAAATATTTTTTTGAAATAAATATTAATAAAAAAAATAGATCTTACTTTATGGTAGTTTGTTTTGAATATATTTATTTGGATTAATCACATACTAATTATTATCCAATTTTAATTTCACCTTATGCAAAGAGCTCATCAAAATTCTAAATGATAGATAAAATTGCACTTAGGGAATAATGATAAACTAGCAGTAGCAAGTATTATCTCAGTAGCCTATTGTCTGTTACCACATCCGTTCCAACATTCACATGTAAACAATTCATAGAAAATTATCTACTGAAACTGTATATCATCTTTGATGCTTTATCAATTATATTTTATGCTATTTGAAGAATCTTTTTTAAAAAAAAGATTAGTAAAACTGTAATTTAACTTCCTGGATGTGTAAAGTTACTAAATTTATTTGACCTTATTGGATTTAGTCTGTTTAGGTATACATTTTGATATGAATGTGTATGCTTAAATGCACATGCAAATATAGGTATAAATTACTAATGAAAATAAGTAATAAGTTTAAATAAATTATTTATAACTTTTAAGATTAGAAAAAAGATTATTTTCTAAAAGTAAAAAACAGTTTAATTAATGAGAGTAGAATGCAATATGATAATGAGATATAAAACAATTAAAGAAATTCGAGATTTCCTTCATGAAATAAACTATAAGCTAAAAATAACTCAATTAAAGATAGAGAGATAATGATTTAAATTCTTGTATCCAACATGGAGCAGTGAAAAGAAAAAATCACCTGAGCAGATGGATGGGAATATGAGCCAATTAACCTCAAAAATTGAAACAATGAATGAACTCAGTGCAAATTGAATCAAGAAAAGGACACTTGATTCTTGGAGCTTCATCTATACACACAGACTTATAGTGGGTGCAGAATGTCATTCATATGCACAGAGACTTCAAGTGCAGAGAGCTGACCTCTGAACATGTGGAATCTTACAAGTCATATTGATCTATAATATGATTTATGTATACCTACGGGTTTAGGTATATATATAAAATATGTAGATGTATGTATAATTTATAATGTAGTTAGATATTGCTAAGAATATTTATTATTAAATTGCATTTAATCTCAACCTAATAGAGTCATGTCATTATAGGAAATTATTATTGTTTTTTTTTTAGTCTGGAATGGTTAAGTTCTCAGACAAGGTGTTCAACAGTATAGAAGGCCAGAAATAGCAATTGGCACAGTCATACAGTCTTGATACGAACCTCAATGGTCTGTAACCATAACAATATTGTAGCTTACAGTTCAAATAGGGAAAGCCAAACATACCCAGTTGACACACAGAACAGAGGCAGTTCAAAGTTTAAAACTGTAAGTGAATTTACAGTAGAAACCCCTCAGAGTTGCACTCAGATCAAAGTGCACAGTTGATTCAAATTAGGAATCAAGAGTAAAAGGTTAGATTTATGCATAAAGATTCATTAAAAATGCAATCAGTTATAAGTGAATTTGATGTCAGTGAGGCAAATTGTTGGCCTCTGTATGTTCAACATGTGGAAAAATACTTATTCATTAATAAAGTTAAAGATGATAAGTATAAGGTTACTTTATTATTATGCTTTGCTGGGAAAGAAGTTACTGAGATAGCCAACAGGCTCACAGAACCTCTAACTCCTGAAGATTGTCATATGATCAGGCTAAAGATTGTTTGTAGAAAAGATAAATAATCACCAATATGCGTATTTTATGCTAAACCAGCACCGATAAATTGGTCCAGATTATCATCTCCCACACATATATATATATAATCAATGCTCAGTTTATATTAAGATAGCAAATCTTCATACTTTAATGGACAGGCTTCAATCTACTCCAACTTTTCAGCCATCCATATCATTGAAAATCTGATGATGAAAACCCAAAATCCCATGCTGATGCCAATATTATTGCCATGCCCATATTGACATCAAGTCACTCTGACCAATATTATTGCCATGCCCATGTTGACATCAAGTCTCTCTGACCCGTCATATATAAGACCTTATCCATTTAAATACATAGAAGAGGATTGGACAGGTTTGTAAAGAGTGCTTGGTTTTCAAATATTCACATCAAGCTTGTACCCTGTTCGTCCCTCTTCTATGTATTTAAATGGATAAGATCCTAGGTATGAGGGGTCAGAGTGAATTGAGGTCAACATGGGCATGACAATAATATTGGCATCAGCATGGGATTTGGGTTTTCATCATCAGATTTTTAATGGTACGGATGGCTGAAAAGTTGGAGTAGATTGAAGCCTGTCCATTAAAGTATGAAGATTTGCTATTTTACTAAAAAACGTGCACTGATTATATATATGTATGGGAGATAATAATCTGGACCAACTGATGAGTGCTGGCTTAGCACAAAATACATATATTGATAATTATTTATCTTTTCTACATGTGTGTGGTTATGGGTATCAGTTGTATGAGATAGTGTGGATAGTTGAAGGGTGCTTGAAAATCTCAGTTCAAATCCTCTATACCTAAATCAACTTGAAATAGTTACTGAAATATAAAATTACCAATCTATATTGAAAATCAAGCCAAAGTAAATTATGTCATCTTTTTAAAATGACCTTAAATGTTTTAAATGATACTTATAATCTGATTATTATAGGAATGAATCAAACCTTTTCTGTAGTGAAGAATCTTCAAGAATTTTACAATAGAAGAATAACCTATTTGCAACATGACAAGTATTCTAAATTGAGTAATGTGTAAGAAAGAAGATAGAAATTAAAAATTTTAATGAGATTCTTTAATACTTTTGAAAGGAGATTTCAGTTTTGTTATTAGACTCCTGCTCTTCAATATAAATATTTTCTTGTTGGGTTCTGAAACTAATAGGCTTTAATTTTTTACAGTTACCATATTTTAGGTATCTAGAAACTATATTTTAGATATCTAGAAATTATTAATAGTGCAAAATAGAAATTCCCTTGGCAGAAAGTCTTTTTAACCTATTATGTAAAATTCTCTTGAGAACCATAACTGTAAAAGTTTTTATTCCTATCTTTGAATAAATTGTTTGTGAATTACCTTTATAAAGACTTGAACTTGGAAATAGCTGGAGAATTAATCCACTATTTGATATAATATTCTTGCTGATGCCTTGAAAGACATTGTTCCATAATTGAATTAAAAAGAGCTGTATCAAAAAAGAAAAAGAACTGCATCATAAATGGATTCCATTTTATTAAAACAATTTTTTTTTTTTTTTAAATTAGAGGCTAGTAAAATGCCAAAGATACCCTGTTTTTCACCACTTGAACTAGTTTTTTAATTATTTAGGAAAAATCATGCTGCTTTTTTTTTTTTGTCTACTATTAGCTTCGCTATCTCACAGCTGATTATAGGGTCTCGATCAGTAAATTATGAATCTACACAAGATGGAAGTTTCACCGTGTGAACCAGTGATGCTGAAATTAAACAACAAATATAAATATATATTAAAGATGGGATTGTGCATAGTATCCCAATCTTAGACTTCTTAAGCTTCTTTATTGTCTTGTGAAGACATTGTCTCTATCTATTTTCTAAACCAGTCTTCTTTTGAAAATTCATAATAGCTGTACAAAAAGATGCACTTTATTAATTTTCACTAGGTTCTAAGACACTAATCAATCTTTATGCAATCCAGTCATTATCCTGATTTTCTTCATTCTTTTTAGCATGTGATGTAAACCATTTAAAGCTATTGGTATATTTAGAGTGTACTATTAATAGATGCAATAATATAATGACTTTTTTAATATATAAGATTTCATTTAGTGCTAGTTTAAATAATTTAAATGAACAAATCAAAACTTCCCCTATTGCCTATTCCAATATTGCATTTTTTCTCACCTGTAATCCTTAACAACCTCTCTCACCAGTAGTATCTGCATGGTGATCTACATGATTAGACTATCCCAATAGTTTAAAGTCCTATTTGGCAAGTCTATAATATAGTAATAGCAATATCATATATTCAAGAACAGTCTCTCATATTGCACATTTTTATTCAAAGCACTTAATGAAAGAAATTTTAAAAAAATTGGATTCTGTTTGTCTTCAGTTGCAAAACCATTTATAGATTTTCTAAACAAACAGCATGATAATTTTTAACATGTGTCAATTAGATATTATGACACAAATAATAAGTAAGCTTCCAAATCTTTCAACAATCCATCAAAGGATTTCAGAATTCTTTGACACCTAAAGATGTTTCTGTTTTGATTGGTGTTGAAATTGTCATGGTAATTATGAATTAAAGTGAATCAGGGCATATCTTGAAATAATTGACAATTCCAGGCATATTTATGGTAATTCTATTCTACACATCATAATGCAGATCAAAACTGCCAATCACAATCCGCTTTCTTATATCATGAATCTCTACAATTCTTTAATCTTACTAATAAGATATATTTTTTAAAATATCAGATGATAAATTCATTATCCCAGAAGAATTTTTAATTATTTATATTTGAATACATAAAAGTTCAATATTCTTCTCAACTCACTATGTTTTGTCAGGATGCAATAAGTCTCTGCAATGTCATGTCTTCGTACTGTGATGTTGCATTGAAAATATATCAAAATGCTTCTAGGTAGCATTTAAAAATGTCAATTTATATAGCTATGCAAAGTAATCATTTGCATAAATATATATCAATATCCATTGGTTTTTAGAATTTTTCAATTAATATTTATTTAAAAGACAAGAGCTCTTGTCTTTTAAATAAATCGTGTTAAAGATTGTAGAGGTCCCTACTGTCGTTTTTTCAGGCGCATAGTCTTAAAGTTATAGCCTTAATAAATATTACTTTACACAACGAGTATGCACTTTATAAATATAATTATTACAACTTTAAATTTTATATTATGTGGATTATGATATATCAATCCTGGTTGTGCTTGCTAATTTTATTAATATCATCACAAGAAACACATAAATTGATATTGGTAAGATTGCTTCATTTAATACTCTTTGATATCTCAACCAAAATTTTTTTTAAATATTTTATAACAAACTTACAAAATGCATTGGATAAATTATATCATCAGTAGATCAACAAATCAAATTAATACTATATCTCAATATAAAGCAATTTTTAAAATATCAATTTTTTTATTTACTGTGTTGTTTGATAGTTAATAACACATTTTATTCAATGCAATATATTGTTTTCTAAAATTAGTTTTATTTTATTTTCTTATAGTTTTGACTACCCAACAATCTTCATCAGAGCTAAAAAAATATTTAAATACATTTTCTTCACAACTTCTTTCATTACATAAATTGAAATGAAAGAAATTATTAATTATATTTGTTAAAAAAATCATTGTATAGAAAATAAAGAAGAAAAAAGAATATTAATATGCTCGATAATTGCTGATTCTTGTTGGCATAAAATTCTTTGCACAATTCATGAACTTTATGGTATTCAATTTATCCAAAAGCCTAAATTCAACATTGACATCTCTTTTTTCAGTGCAGATGTTATTTATATCATAAAATTAATACATATTATCAAAGAGGGTATTGATTTTGTTGACTCATAGATATTCTTAGTTGTTGAATTTAGAATGTCATATAAGGATTTGTCACTCAGAATACATAACTTTATACAAATTTAGAATAATATTTACTATATAAGACTATTATGGGATGTAGGATATTTCCTACTCTATTTAATAAATGCCACCATAAAATTCATCTTTGGATATTTCCAAATATTTCTATATGATTATTGATTGTACTATTTGATAGGATCTATCAAATTATATTGTGGATATGTGTAATTTTTTTATTCAAGCAATTACCAATACAATGAATGACAAATGCAAAATAAGAAAGACCTATTTCTACTAAAATTTATTTGACTAATCAAGTGTAAAAAGGAAACAACATGGTCTCATTCAATTTTTATATCAAATGGTGGTAATTAAATATCAAACGACATAGATTATACTGGTCACATGGTGTCTTTTGTTCTTGAAAATGTCAGTAATGAAGATATGCTTTATTATCATGTCTGTTGATGCATTCATGATTTTCCCATATAAAAATTTAACAATCAACAGAGAGTTGATAGTTACTCTAAAATAGTTCACTAGAAGTAGATGTTTTGAAAGAAGTCTGAATTCAGATCTTTTATTTGCCTGAAATATTATTCATTTAAACTCACCAGAGTCACTCGTTAGAAAATTGGGAGAATAGAACTTGGTAAACAAAAAAGAGAAATTAGTAGACAAATTTCTTGTGAAAGAAGTTTGGGCTGCTGATCCGCTATTCAGCTACATTAAAATGAATTAATTCTTGAAATTGTTAAGATGATAGTGTAAATGTTGTTATTAAAACAGGCAAAACTGAGTGGCACTACTGTATGGAGAGTTTTTCCTGTTTTAACAACAGTTATGTGCTAGCATAAGAAATGGTGATCATATAATGTTAAATGTTGTTATGTCTGTAACCTGTTATCATCCATGTTTAGGATTTTAATTATATATAACAAATTTGTTTTTAAATTATGTTTTTATCTCTTGGTGATTATAAAAATTGTAATCATTATTTTTATTAATTGTAGGATAATGGTGCCCTGAAAAACGAAATATCTGAACTTAACAATGAATTTGAAGATTTGCAAAGAATTTTCAACCAACAGCAAAATGATTTAGTAAATCTTACAAATGAAAATGAGCAGGTTAATTTTTAAAAAATATTTGTCATTAAAATACTTTAGTTAATATATATATATATGAAAAACATTATAACAGAGAACAAATCAATTTAAATAGACTGATTATACTTTCATCATGTAAGCATTGTAAGTAAAATAAACATATAAATACAATAAAACAAAATACTGTTATTAATTCTATAATGTTCGACATACCAACATATAAATAGATAAGTACCAATTATAACTCGCTTATGGCATGGCTATTATCTTCAATAGCATTTACAGCTAAAATTTAAAAATCTCATTAAAATCACAAAGTATTATTGTTTCAATGTAAATGGCCAACTTTCCATAATTTGTATATATTTATACAATTATTTAATAAATTAACCATTCTACTTTAAAAATATATCCACTTTATTTTTTATTTTCCTCAAATCATTTTTCATATGCAAAAAAAAAAAAAAATGATTTAAATAAAACTTCCATTGCAAATAACTGAATTTTCTGAAAACATAGGCTTAAATTTATCTACAAAATAGCAATTTTTATACAATAATTCATGAATTCTTTTTTTTTTAAAGCACATTTTAACTTATCAATAGAATTTGATGGATACACTTGCACATGCCACTTTATTCATAACACTATATTTGGTAATTTTATCAACAGCATCCTTTTTATTAATAATAAATCTCAAATAATTAGTGCTATATTAGATGCAACATTAAAATAAAAAGTAACAACTAATGCAGTCATATCTCATATACTACTGGTCAAACATAGTAATGAGTCTGCCATTTTTCTTCAATTTTTTTTTTATTTATATGTAAACTTATGTAATATATTGAAAATGCCTTGTGTTCAACAATTCATTAATATATAATTCAGTGTTGGATAACTAATGTCTTTGAAATTTATGTGACATTTTAATTCTAAATAAAAATGTTTTAAATCAATTTATTCATAATAGGAACATTTAGTAGAGAGTCTATAATTCATCTAATTGATAAAGGTTTCATAAATATCTTATAATTGATCTTTAAATTCCCATAAATTTAAATCAAGATATTTTTATATTATGTAAATTGCCCTCAGAACTAGAAGTCCATTGTAAACCATTAATTTCATTTAATTTAGCTACAAGATGTTTAATTCGAAATCCAACAATTTGTTATCCAAATTATTTCTTATTAGCTAAGATGTTTGAGAATATTAAGACTCATAAAGATGGTTTTCCTTTAAGATTTATTTTTGATTTTACAAGTAGTGTTGTAGAGGGTATTTCTAGATTCTTGAATAATTTTTTAAAACAGTTTGTTGATTTTGGTCATTACATAGTTTCTTATTCTTTTGAGGCTTTTGATAAGATTAATAATTTTAAAATGGAAAGTAGTTGGGTATTTGGCAGTTTAGATATTGAAAATATGTATCAGTCTGTTAATAGGTTAAGCAGTATCGATGCTTTTATGTCTGTGTTGGTTAAGCAAGGTTCTTTATCAAAAAATAAAATTAGGGTAATTAAAGATTGCTTTTATTATTGGAAGATTCTATGTATTTTATTTATAAAGGTAATTTTTTTTATAAAATTAAGGAAGGGTGGATAATAGATTATATTATTTCTCCTTTAGTATGTTCAGTTTATATTAATTATATAGAGGAGGAAATTATTATTAAAAAGAATTGTTTATATTTAAAGTTATTTGTTAGACATGTAGATGATTGTTTATTTGTAGTTGAGAATGATAAATTGAAGGAATTTGTAAATGAGTTTAATTGTTTTGATCCTTCTATAAGATATGTGTTAGAAGGAGGGGGGTTAGATTTTGGTAAGTTAAAATTTTTAGATCTTTTGGTGATTAGAAATGTAGCGACTAATTGTTTACTATGCAATCATTTTGTTAAAAGTAGATATCAGACTGTTTCTCATAAAGTAGCTGCTTTAAGGAATTATTGTTATAGGAATAAAAAATTAAATAATTCAAGTGGTGTAGCTTTGTTTCAGAAAGGTCAATTCTATAAAGATTATTTGAGTGTTGGCTACTCTGATAAATTTGTTAAATTTTTTTTATTTAATAGTAATATTTGTAAGGATGTAAAGGATAAAGAAAAGTATGATTTTATTTCTTTGCCATTTAAATTGTCTTCTTATAAAATTGTATGTAGGAGGAATAGCAATTTGTTTGGAAATAAGAAAATTGCTTGGAAAACAGGTATTACATTCAATAATTTATTAAATAATACAGGGGAAATTTTTGATCAGAGGATTATTCCTGACGTAGTATATTTTAACCCTTGTTTTTGTAAAAAGGTCTACATAGGTCAGAGTAATTTGAATTTAAATGAAAAAATAATGGTTCATGAAAGTAGAGTTAGAAATAGATATCTTAGTTCTGCTTTGTATGTCCATAAAAAAAGATACAGGCCACACTATTAATTTTGATGGAGCTAAGATTGTCTTCTTTGAGAGAAATGAAATCAAAAGAAGAATTAAAGAATCTTTGTTATTGAAAATTTATTATTCTGAAGCAATTAACTTATTTAAGAGTTCTTTTAATATTAAGTGTGGATAGGATTTGTGGGTAATGTTTAATATTATACATATGGTGTAGTTTTTGTAGTTCTTTACACTTGAGAAGACTGCTTGTAGCAGTGAAACCTTTGGTTGTGTTTTATTATTATTTTTTGGCTGGTCTGTTGAATTTTGGATTTGGGTTAATTTTAACTAATGATATTAATAAAGATATAAAAAAAATCAGTACTTTTTGAATCTTTTATGAATTTTTAAAATGAATAGAAGCATTCTAAATCATTTATAAAGGAATAATCAAAAACACTTTTTTTTCCATAGAAAAACAAGAGCAGATTTGACACTTAATTGATGCTGTGAAGAATATATCTGCATATGGAGTAATATGTATATATACATTAATTAAAAGAATAAAGCTAAACTATTCAATAAATAATCAAAATTACCTCAAATTCACAAAATCAACCAGACTAGCTAAGAAAATAAACTCTAAAATACTACATTTAAACTAAACATTATCCACACTTCCATTCACCCTTAATATTAAAAGAACTTTTAAATAAGCTACTGCTTCTGAATACTAAATTTTTAACAATAAAGATTCTTTAATTCTTTTTTTAATTTCATTTTTCTCAAAGAAGACAACCTTAGCTTCATCAAAATTAAAATACATGAGATTGTCTTCTATGAGAGAAATGAAATTAAAAGAATTAAAAAAAAAATTATGATTCTGAAGTAGTTAACTTATTAAAAAATTTCTTTATTATTAAGATTGGATAGGAAGTAAGTGGAATTGTGGGTAATGTTTAATTTAGATACATTGTTATTTTATAATTCATTACACTTGAGATGGCTGCTTGTAGCAGGAAACCATTGGCAGTGTTTTATAGTTTTATTTTCTTGGCTAGTCTTGTTGAGGTGTTTGGGGTAATTTTGATTATATATATAAACAATTTAAGGACAGTTAAAAGAATAAATTTGCATGTATTATTATATTTATAGAATGATTTAAATTGTATAATTTATTTTTTTGAATATTATAACTTTTATTAATTTTTCTTTTTAAGAATAAATTTTTTAATATATATATATATATTTTTCCAGCTTGCTGAAGCTGTTTCCAAGGAGAAATTTACAAAAGAAGAGCAAGAGCAATTGAATCTAAATGAAAGACTACATAGTAAAGAAGAACTAAAGGTGAGAATTGATAATAGCTTATGAAGTAGTAATTCAAGAATATGCAAAGTATTTCATTAAGTAATTCTGGAAGTGGCAAGAATCATCACCTTTACTTAATATAATCGATTGAATATATTTTGACTTGATTTATAGCTTTATTAAAGTTCATTTTTCTCTGCATTCGTAGATATTATAACAATGACTAAGATTAGGTAATATAAATTATCAGCAGTTATCCACTCTACAGCACTACTCTTGAGTTATGAATAATTAGTGGGCATTAAATGTGGAGCAGATCTTCAGACTAGTTTTTGGTTATGGACTATCATCTGCTAAGTTGCTTTTCTAGTTGCATAGATCTTTTACTCAATCAAACATTTTTTTTAATCATAAAATATATATTAATTCTTCACCCTTTGGCAAAAGAATGATACATAATAAAATAAAATATTCCATAACTCCTGTAATTATATTTAGCATCTACATTAATTATAGTAATACAGTATAAATCAATTTGTAGAAGTAATCTACCAAGCTAGTTTCTGGCTGTTAGCCTTTAGTGGGAGGTGGGGTAGTACTGGACTGAGCATATCCATCCACATAAGGAGTTATGAAATAGTAAACTGTAATACATATAATTTATTATTTTCTTCAAAACAATAATAATAAGATAACTTATACTTATTTCAAAATTATTTTTGAATTAGCAGAGAGGAAAAAAGTTAATTGCACATTTAAAATTTAATTTTAATCTCATTATTTTGTCAAGGTATTTTTTTTTTTTCAATTTTTCATTGATAAATTTTAATTCAATACATTCATTTAATTTTTTCTATGTAATGCTTACTCCTTTATTGCAAAGTGTAAAAGCAACTGCAACAAGTTATTTGGACAAATGAGCTTTGTCATGGTTCATTTGATATCAATTATTATATTAAAATTATAATAGTTTCATTAAATTAATTAGATTAATATTAACATTATAAGATGTTAATAAACTATAATAATCATTATTATAAATGAATAATTATTATAATAGAAATAAAAATATTTTTTTATATTAAATGCTTTTATGACCATGCATTAAAAAGAATAAAAAATAATTGTTTTTTCAACCACAATTGGGTTTTTTAGATTTAACTTGAAATGAAGGCATGAGGGGGAGAGGTGTATAGAAATAAATCAATCCTTTGCTATAAACATAAAACCCCAATTGTGGTTGAAGAACTTTTTTTTTTTATCTTTTGATGCACAGCCAATTTAATATAAAAAATATTTTTATCTCTATTAATTTTAAGTTTTTAATATTGGCATATTAAATGAAAATTACAGTATATCATATTTTAAATTGACTGGACACTTATAGTTGATATCACTAGATATTTTTGCTATGAATTAAAATGTATACCATTTGTTATATATCTTATTTTGTAAGTGTACATAATAATACGTAAATGTGAGATTCTTTTAAGTGAAAAGTGTTTAATATTTTTAATTTGATTGGAAATTTAAAAAAAAATTCTTACCAAAATTATATGATAAATGAACTTCACTTAATAAATACAATTTTACTTTAAATCAATTTCATACATGTAGTGTATATATATCATTAGATATTTCGGCCAGTAAGTTAATAAGTATACTCTTTATGGACATATCATATTTAGTATGTGCACAAAATTATATATGTATAAGAAATCAGTAACTTCTGTTTAAAATTGTTGAAATTGTATCTTTTTATGTTAAAAAATGTTATTAAATAGAAAGGGGGGAGATATCTTTATACTGCCCTCTAGTGAGAAAATTCAACTTCAATAAAAGCATTTAAAAACAATTTTAAGATATCTGTGATAAAAATGAATATGAGTAATGAAAGGTTTTACAAATTCACAAAAATTAGGAAAACATAAAAAAATAAAAAACAAATTTGGGTTTAATTATTAATAGAATCATAAATTTTTGTGAGATTTACTAGACCTGACAGATTTAATATATATCCTTATACTATCTCAAGAGATTTGTTGTAATGATATCAGAGATTGGTACTAATTCTAAAGTTTGAAAATGATTTAGTCTTTGGCAATTTATTAATAATGACTAGAGATTTATTTTTCTGTGGATCTTTTTCAACTGTTTTTGCTTGTTCTGTATAAAAGATCACCTGAGTATTAATTACTGAATACTAAAAGATATGTATTAATTTAGGTTAACTGTAGTTGAGATGTTTCGAAAAATGATAAAGTGGAAAATCAAAATTTTGTGTAACCTTGTAGTTTTGCAATTTGTAATTATATTATAAATCATATGTATTATTAGAAAAGAATTATATAGCTGAGCACTTTCAGAGAACTTAAGTCTCCATAAGATAGGGTATGAATATGGAGACTTAAGTTCTCTGAAAGTGCTCAGCCATATAATTCTTTTCTAATAATACTAAGCTTCACTTTTTTTTGCATAAAGCACAATTTAAAACTTACCACTCAAAGGTGAAGTAAAAAACAAGGATTTTATAAATCATATGATTTAAATTTCTGGTTCTTCTTTGTAGTCTTGCTGCAATACATTTTTTAATAAAAAATTGTAATATAGAACTAAATGATGTTTATTTGATATTGAAATTCAGTGAAACTATATAAAACAGTAGCAAACTTTCCATACAGTAGTGTCACCCAGTATAAGCATTAATAATCAATGGGTGCAAGAAGGTTTGTTCATAAAATCTCTATCTAGTGTCTATTCATCTAATGTGGCTTTCATCAGTGAGAAGCTTTGGACCTGAGAGCACTGCACTTAGATCTCAGGATCTAATGCAACTTGCCAGTAGCCACCTTTTATCTATTTAGTTAACTATAAAGCTATGAGCACAAGCTGAAAATACAATAATGTTTTCACTTTAAGCTCATTCATTTTAACAGTCATGTAGATCTGAACCCAGTTTAGTATCTGTACATTTTGGTGTCTTTGTTTTCTTAAAAATAACAATCACCATTATCCTATGGGCAGGAGTGATATAAAACCAGTAAAACATCACATTATCACTATTCCCTATGCTTAAACAAACTATTTGTTACTGTATTAGCAGCTTGTGTAAAAATAGGAAATGATGATCAGAGATGTCTTATTGGTTTGAAACTATATAACAATAACCATGGCATATTATTTTGTATTGCATAATGTTTTGCACCATTTTTTTAAAACTTATATTAAATTTTAAGTTAGTCTTGTAATAAGCACTACTGTGCCATATTTATTAAGTGTTCATGTGTGAAAATTAATTTATTAAATATTTAGTTTATCTACTTCTTCAATAAAAATTCATTTTTTTGAAAATGAATCAAGATTGACTTCATAGTCTTACTTGTATTCTGATCATTGAATTTGTGTTATAAATGATATGAGTAAATTCTTTAATGATTTAGATAGGTCATGATTATTATATAAATATTATCTACATATAAAATATCAAATACCAAAACTAAAATAGTCAATATAATAAATCAAATATACCTATTCAAAATTAAAATATTAGCTAACATCAATTAAAAATTCACAACTAATGGCTTTTTGCCAAGGAAAACTTTCAAATTTCAACAACAAAAACAAAACATCACCACTATTATCAAGCCATTATTATTTTTAGTTACATTTATTACATTGATATTTCATTTGGGAGTTATTAAAAATTAAGGCATTGCAATGAACCTCTCAATGGTTAAATAGTGATTTCAGAGTATTTATGCTATACAAAAATTAAATTATTATTTAGATTTCACTCTTTTATAACAACATCTACCAACAGCCATAAAGAATGAATCGTATCATTCCATTTTTTTCATAGTTTATTAACATTTGACTATTAGTTAAGCATTGTTCAATAGGGATAGGGTTACTTCTATTTCAATTGCATATGCTTATATCAATAACTTTCCACAATTAAACTAACATTCCAATTATCCTTAATATTAAAAGAAATTTTAAAAAATAGCTTCAGATTTTTAATATTTTATGAAGAATTTCTTTCAGCCTTCTTTGAGAAGTAAAGAATTAAAGAAACGTTTAATAAAGCAATATAAATTTGAAGCTATAAATTTGTTTAAAATTTATTTTGATACTAAAGATAATTGGAATGTTAGTTTGAATTGTGGAAAGTTATTATTGTATATATATATATTTGCTTTCACTTGAGAAATCTGTTTTGGCAGAGAAACAAGCAGACATGAATTTTTAATTTGATGTTCACTAGTATTTTAATTTTGAATACGTGTTTGCTTACACCCACATCGAAATATATAATTACAAGAATAATTATGACTGTATTAATCCAGAACAAAAAGTAAGAGAAACACGAGTTTTGTAATGATTATATAATTCAGAAATATGTATACATAAAACCTTTAATTATTTGATATCTCACAATGCAATGAACATTTCTGTAGTGTAATTTTCACTACGTCACTCTCACACAAGATAGTGTAGTGAAAATTACACTACAGAAATATTCATTATTGGAAAATCTCTAGTCTAATGAATGACTTATACTCACAATGCAATCTTTTATTTTTTATGCAGTAAAACTTCATTCCAAACAACTTTGGTAACCTACCTGTATGTAGCTGATCTTGTATTCCATCTTGAACATAATCAATATTACATATTTTTACAGTTTTTGAAATAATCTTTAGAATTTAAACAAAATTCAAAGAAGTCATTGCTCAAGTTCACTATCAAGTATCTTTTTTTAAAATTTAGTAAATTTCGTCACTTTCATATACTCAGTTCAGAAAAGATTTGTCCTTACAATTGTTGAGTTAATAATATACCAGCTTCAAAATGTTACAGAGGGTATTAAATGGGCTTTTATTATACACTGCTAAATACCTACTTCTTATCTTGATATAATAAATTTGTCATGATAATATATATATATATTCTTATTAAATTGAACTTATGCACACATAATCAACTTAATAGATAACCATATATTATAATTATCTTTTTATTTTCATCATGTTGACTTTTGTTCAAAATTGAACCTTGTCAAGGTGTTACTTTAATTTTACGTCATATTATTTTCATATCCCCTTTCTTACTACTCCCCCTATTGACCAGTCCTAACTCTAAAACATTTTTTATAACTTCCTAGTTTTTACTTAATAACCATTTTACACCTAATTTTATTGATCCTTGAACTAAATTTATACATTTTAATACTCTTTTCTTTCTTTATATTTTTTACAATATTTTATCATCTCAATATTTTCCTCACATTTCATAACATGGCCCTGCCTTGACAAGATTCAATTTTAAATGAAAGTCAATTCGATGAAATTAAAAAGATAATTATAATATATGGTTGTCTATTAAATTGATTATGTGTGCATAAGTCAATTCATTAAGAACGTATATAAGGAGAACAACATAATGGTTGAAAATGAAATAACCATCAAGTGAAATATGTATAATTTATTGTAGTTATATATGAATGATAATATCGTTACCCATCTTATCCAAAATGTTAATAAAAACTGAATTATAGTTTTAAGCTGATAATAAATACAATTATTGAAGATTTTTTTTCCCATAATTTACTGATAAAGCATTAAGATACTTAAACATTACAGGTTACCTGGAAAATATTCTGTAAGTGATCTTTCAAACTGGCAAGAATAATACAACTAATACAATACTGAAAAAGTTCTTATTTTGTCTTTTAATAAGTTCAAATTAAAAAATTCATTACTAAATCTATATTTCACTTCATGAAATTATCTATAAACTGTTTCAAAGAACATTGTTATAAAAATGGGAAAATAAAATGATATATAACAATTTCTCTAACACAATAAGCTTTCTTTTCAAATATTGCCACAAATTCTTTCATTTAACCGACTCAAATGCTTTGACCATCTTTAATAAATCATCTTTGCTTTTGGCACTTTTTTGCATTTGCTTGTTAACAAAACTTATGTTTATATTGCTTCTAAACAATATTGAGCCTTTGATAATTATTCATCTATGACTGAAGCAACTTATTTGATAAAACATTTGAAAGTACCTTTTCCATTGTGGATTTCAATATTCCATGCTAATTATGGCAATCTTTTTAGCCCCCTGTATAAATTGGTAAACCAGACCTATTTTTATGATAAAATGGTGCAGTTTCATGAATCTGTATAATCCTTAAAAATCCAACTGTTTTAAAAGAAACAGCCAATCAGTATAAAGAATGCAATTTTAACCATATTAATTTGGATATCTTTGTTCAAATATGTTAGATGATAGGATGAATGTATTACTGGAATGTCAGTATCTGAATTCTGTTTAAAAAAATCATCATTATTTAAAAATGCTATTTACTGATTTAATAGTATTACATTTTTCAGATCCACATTATTTTTAATGAGTTAAAAAAAATGAGAGGCCACATTCAGAAAAATATTATTTTCTTTGCAATGGTAATCCTCAATCATTTAAAAAAAATTTCTTGTCAATCATTAAACATTTGCCTTTAAATTCCTATGTTAGTTATGAAATTCTGAATTTTATTAATCTTCTAAGAAAAAAATGCCATATTTGCTATTAATCAATTCAACAGTAACAATCATTCTCAGAAAAAGTACAATTTTTATTTTTAATGAACTTAAGAAAAGACTCCATTAATTAAGAAATCTACCAAGTATGGTGACTAACTAGATTTTTCAGGATAAAATAATTTGAGATCTTTCAATATTCACTTTTGTGGAGTAGAGGAAGCTCAAAGTTATAGATAAAGTGAAATTCCTAACAAAATACTAAGATATTACAATTCTGATAAACCTGTCTCCATTATTGTTATCTTACTGCCAAGATTAAAGAATGTCTAAGAATAATGGTTGTGTAATCACATAAAGTCATTCTCACAGCCAATACAGACAAATGATTGATGAATTTGGAGCTTTATATCACCTTGGTTGAGTGAAGATAATAAAGGAAAAAAAAAAAAAAATTAGACATTTTTTTCACTGGTTTGCTAACTGACAAGGTTATGGAGGCAAAGTTTTAATTTGATTTGTTTATATACTTACTTGCAGCATAATATCAGTTTTTAAATATATATTTCTTAAGTATAGGATATAATATTCTATGTTATTTAAATGTGAATGGAAATAATCATCCACTGCAAGATATTTGTAATTGGTTTAATATCATATATATGTACATTTGATTGCAAATATATTCAAACTTTAAAATCAGCTAGCATGCAATCACACTATTTATATAGAAAATCAAATTATTCTATTTGGTGAAAGAATTTAAGTGCTTAAAACCTCAGCTCATCTGAAAAATAGAAGTTTGGTCCATGAAACATATATAAAGTGAAAAATCAGTCTGACATTTTTTTTCACTGGTTTGATAATTTATAAGACTGTGGAATGTTGAGAATTTATTTGTTTACATTTAATCTTTACATTTACATATGTGTAGAATGTAAGATAAAATATTGAGTATATTTAGAATTATTATTATTATTGTTGCACTTTAAAAATTTTTAAACTATACATAAATGAATAATATAATAAAATAATTTAAAGTGACTGCTTAATATCTTCACGCTCTTATCTATAAACACTTAAGATTGGCCCATAATTAAACGTTTGGGTTGAAAAGATAGATGGATTCATTCTATCTTTTCATAGACTTTATCTTGTGTTTGAGAATGAGAGTATTCATTTACATATAGTTTAAAAATCTTTAAAGTGCATGTGCATTAGCCTGATCACTAATTTACAATTACAATTTATTAACATAGCGCTTTTTATATATAAGTTTAACTTCAACTAAGAATGACGTATATAGTAAATGTTAAATAATTTCGCAATTGTCATTCATTCAAGAACAATAAAGTAATTTAAAGTAACTGCTTAATATCTTCATGCTCTCATCTCCAAACACTTAAGATTGGCCCATACTTAAACATTTGGGTTGAAAAGAGAGGTGGATTCAGTCTATTTTTTCATAAAGACTTTATATGTGTTTGAGAATGAGAGTATTCATTTATGTATAGTTTAAAAATCTTTAAAGTGCATTTGCATTAGCCTGATCGCTAATTTACAATTACAATTTATTAACATAGCGCTGTATAAATAAATATCTTATTATATAATTATTATTGTAATATATTATTTTATTAATCTGTCTGAAAGTTCATTATGGTTGCATATTATTTGTAATTATCATTTCTATTATTTAGTTTAATTATTAAATGTCTTTAGAAAAATTCAAACTATAATTAAACTTTTGATACACATTCAACTATTAGTAATAACACATACATTAGTATGTTACCCAACATTTTGAATAAATGGTATTCTCTTCTTCAGATATTGCTGGACTGATAGTACTAATAAGGAAATCATAGTAGGGACCTTTAGATTTGTGAATAGAGAATTTAAGGTGACATTCTAGTCAACTAAGCTATTCTGTCAAAGGCAACAATCAATAGAAATTTTATATATTTACTTGAGGTTTCTCCCGATTTCTTTTTTAAAGGAAAATAAAACCATAACACACTAAAAAGAATTATAATTTCTACAAGACTTAAAGTTGAAATGCTGCAAAATAAAAATTGCATCTATGAAATATCATGCAAATGTGGAAGAGTATATAATGGTTAAATCAACTACTCCATTGAAAAATGATTAAAGGAGCAAACAGAAGTAGATTGTGTATGTAACAATAAATGTGTTTTATTGGAAAAAGACAAGAATATTGGGCAGAGAGGAAAAAGTAAAAGAAAATTTAAAGAAGCTATTCACATGTAATGGCAATAACCTCATAAATCAACTTAGACTAATAATTCATTGTTTGGAATTCATTCATTAATCTTACTGATGAGAAAGAATAAATAAATCAAGATTGTCATAGATGAGTAGAACATTTTTTACTAACTGTTGCCCTTGACAGAATAGCCTAGTTTTCAAATCTCATGGTCCCTAGTTTGATTTTCATGCTAATTTTTGTCACTGATCTAGCTAGCAAATGAAAAAAAAGAGAATATCATTCAAAATCTTGTGTTATATACTAACCCATGTGTATTCTAAAGACATTTAACAATTAAAACTAGATGATTGAAATAATCCAATATATAATTACAGAAAGTTGGAGTGATAGTAGGAAGAGTCCATTACTATAGGGTGGTTCACAAGTATCAAAAATATGTAAAACAATCTTTTAATTAGAAAATGAAAGTAAAATATTTCTCGATTCCAATTTATTTCAATAAAGATCTTAATGTTTAATGGTTATATAAAATTATTTTAATATTTCTGTAAGGACTTTATAGTTGTAAATTAAAAGAATATTGTTGTGTGAACTTTGTTTTATTTTTTGAAACTGTTTTAAATTCCAGTGCTAAATATTTTCTTTAATAGAAATATGGAAAAATTCATTAATGACAAACTGCTGATCTGTTTTTATTTTTATTAAAGCAAATTATTAAGTATTTAGTTGTATGCTGTTATTTTTTATTTATGTCGACATTTGAAGAAATGGAATATTGTTCATTCATAGGTTTTTTCCCCCAATATATTTATAAATAAAAATTCAACATAAACATACATAATTATACAATAGTTGAAGTATTTGTATACTTATCAAATTGCTAGAGTCAGTAGACATATTTATATTAGGTGAGTTGTTAATACAAAATACTTTTTCTCTACAAACAAAAAAATCTCTTGGATTAATAGTTGTTTAATTTTGATAACTAAAAATGTTTTCACTTTCTATATTTTAACTTTATAATTCTTTTATATTTGAAACATATAGAGATCCACATGAAAAACATAAAAATATCCTGATAAACTAGTATTGCAAATTATCGTTATTGTAATTAATATTAATTTTCATAAAATATTAAGTCAGTAATAAGATTTCACATATTTTAAGATAGTGTGGCTATATCCTATTGCATTGATTTTTCATTTTAAAAAAAATGGATTGATAAATCCTAATGTAATAAAAATTTTTGGGGGAAAAATTATTAAAAAATAAATCATTGAATATTTTTGCATTATATGAAAGAAAATTGATCTATAGTAGAGGTTCCCAAATTTATTTGGCCTACTAATCTTTTCTGAGAGAAAAAAAATATTCAGTACTCCCTGAAAAATCTACATTCTTTATGCAAACAAACAGAAGGATGCAGAGACCAATTGTAAAATTATTTTTTAAAATGAATCAAATAACATCCACTTTGCACATAGACATTAAGTAACCAAAGATAATATTGAAATAAAAATCATAATATAAAATTTTAAAATAATCATAACGAGAAAGATGAATCGGGTATGAGGTTATCAATTTATTTAGTTCATAAATATTCCACTAAATATGATGAAGGAAATCAATTCTTCATTTGTTGTTATTTTTTACTCGTTCCTGTGATTTTGGAGATTGTTCTGTGCTTATACTTGCAAAAGGCCCAAAACTCAATTGAGTATGTTTATTTTAAGAATATTTTCAAATCACTGATTGAAGTCAGAAAGGAGAACCTCCAAGTGCTGATCATAAATAAGCAAGTCTTTTATTATATTTTTCTATTGTTGATGAATTTAAAAAGTATGTAATACTTGTCATCCTAAATTTCATTTGTACAGAAAAATTTTTGCCACAAACATAATTAAATTCAGCTTATCATCTTCAAATTGTAAATTTAATTCATTACATTTATTAAATAAGTCTATTAAATAAGCTATATTAGTTTTAGAATGCTTTTAAAGCATAATCTTTGATTTCTAGAAATTGTACCATTGGGTTAAAAAGTTTACAAAACCAATCCTAACAGCAACAAACTTCTGTATGATACAGCAAACAATTGAATCCTTTATTGCTTTCAATACAAAGTTATTCAAACAATCAGTCATTCAATGGATTGACACTTTATAACCAAAATATAATGACTTATGTAGGCTTTCACTAAGATCTTTGGTAAATAAATATTGGTCATGATTGATATAGTACAAGCAAATATGTTTGGAATCACTTTTTTTTTAATAATGGCAGAAAACCCCTGTAGCACCCATCATCACTGAATCACCATCATTAGCAAATGACAAAATCCAGGATTTATTTTTCTTTAAAAAATTCGTCTAATACATAAAATACCAATTAACTGTAGTATCAACTAGAAATTTTTAGCAAATAAAAATTCATGGCATTTTTTTTTTCATCATTTATAAATTGCTTGTATGCTGAAAATAAGGCTTCATTACATCGGAAAGATGATTTATTAACTGTAATAGAGAACTGGATTCACATAATTAGTCTTGAACTTCTTGAGCCATTTCAATTCTTTTTTGCACTATATTATTGCTCAAAAATGTTTTCTTGGCAATGTCAGACACCGAGCTGTATAGCAGTGTCGATTAGCTTATTTATAGCTGATAGGATTAGTTCATCAATAATGTGCAATTTTCTTGCTTTAGCAATCAGAAATGAAATGTTATTAGAAGTATCAGATTGTCATTTCTTTGGATACCATGTTGGCTATGTCAAAATTTTTCTTTAAATACTTGAAAATAAGATACATTCTTATCTTTACTATCAGCATGAATTTTTATCAAATGTACTCAAGTTTTTAATGCTTTCATTTAATAAAAGTTCTGTCAAATCAGTAATGTATTGTCTAGATGAAAGAATACAGCCATAATTCAAATATTCAGTATTATGTTGTCTACATTTTTTCTTAGGTTCATATTATCTAAAAAAAAAAATGCAAAATTTATGTATTTATTTATTATAATAGAGATATAAAATTATCAATGAGTGTAACAATTTATATAACTAAAGAAATGCAATTTCTTTAGCTAGAACCAAAATATTTTACAGTAGTTATATTATTAGTATTTGCATAAGACAAAAAAAAGACAAAGTAAAATACTAATAAACTGGATTTTATTCTTTATTCAGTCTTAGATATATATATTTGATATTAAATTGTCAAATATCAAAATAATTTTTTTAAGAAATAGTTAATTTTTAAAAAATGTCAATATGCAATTAAAAATTAGTTAAGTTTTAGTTTATTTAAATAATTGTTAATAGTTAAGTTTTTATGGGTTCAATCCCCCATTTTCATTACTATAGTAATAAAATATGAAAAATATATTAACTGTACATTTCAAATAATATTACACTAACATAAGCCTATGATAATTTTATTACTAATAAGCAGAAGACCCAGAAATATATGGTAGATATTATAAGAAAATATAAACAATTGCATGTACATTCCTATTTTATTGAAATAATAATAGAATTTGCTAAATATATGATTTCTATTTTTATTCAATGCCTCTTAATTGTTCCAGAAGCTATTGTGCCCTCTAGCTCCGATCATTCCAGCATCTTAGGGGCTACTATTTCTCACTTTGAAAAGTACTAATCTATACAACTTTAAATTAAGAATTTGTTTTATGTACTTGTTTAATGAATGAAGTTGCATTTTAATATGTACACACATAATGAAATATATATATTACTAATGAAATAATTATTTAAGGGTTTTATGTTGCTATTAAATTTATGTTTTTACATTTTCTGCAGATTTTACAAGATCGAGTTGATGAATTACTCTCAGAAAATGAATTACAAAAGCATCAATTGGAGATTTTACTAAAAGAAGGGGAAGGCACTGGTAAGAAAGCTCAACGTCAAGGATCCATTCTTTCAGATTATGTTACTAAAAAACGCACAGGATGTACAGGTAAAATTAATTTTTATATGCAATTATAAAATATTTTTCCATTATAATATTTAATACATGGAATGCTTTTTGTTTTCAGAAAGTCCAAAAAGTAGTGATGATGAAGAGGAATCAGATCCCACAGAATCCTTGAAAAAAAGGCATGAGAAACAACTGGAAGAACTTAAAAGTCACTTTGAAAAAGAATACAAAAATCTTGAACAAAGTTGCAAATTAGAAATTAGTGAAGTAGAAGATGTCTTCAATCATGAGAAAGGAGAATTATTAGAATGTTTCAGAAAAGAAAAAGAGAAAATGCAAGAAGATTTAGAAAAACAAAAATTAAGATATTTTCAGGAATGTGAAATAGAACAGGAACGCTTATTGGAAGAACAAAAAAAACATCTAATAGATGAGTTTCAGGAAGAAAAGAAATTATTAGAACATTTTCTTCATGAACGGCAAAATTTCACATCACGTTTAAAAGAAAATGAAACTATATTTGCTTCTGATGATATTGTTCGACAAAAAGTTGAATTAGAATTACAATTAAAATTAGCTCAGGAAGAAATGGAAATGCGTTTAAATAAAGAACGTGCAAATATTTTGCAAAAATTTGAGGAAGAAAAAATAAGCATAGAAGAAAAATTCCGTTTGCAAATTTATGATTATGAGCGAATGTTTGACCAGGGAATAGCTGGCCTGAAAGGGAAACTGCATGATGATTTTTTTGTTTTGCTCCAGGACTCACAAGAACAGCATTGGAATGAAATAATCCACGAAGGTTATAATGCATTACAAGGAAAATTACGGGATGATTTTGATATGTTGGTGAATAAACATAAGGAAGAAATGTTAAATGAAATGAAAAAAGAGCAAGAATTGTTTACCAAGGCTCTTAAAGAGGAATACTCTAAATTTGTTGAAGAAATGGAAATGGAGAGATTGAAACTTGGTGAGTATATAATGAAAAGATGGTAAAGTTTAGAAAAATACGTACTGACATAATGTTGGAATTATCTAAAACTATTAAATTATATTATAGGACATTTGAAAAAAATGCTTTTTAGCTAATTGCAAGAAAGGCAAAGCATTTTAATAGACCTAAATAGTGGACCTGTGTTAAAGGTTGATTAAAAAATAAAAATCTCAATATAATATATAAGAGGACAACATAATATGAATCTTAATAAATCATATCTTTGCACCATATAAAGTGAATATATTGCAATGAATTATTATACCTTGGATATTAATGCTTTTATTTTATATAAAGATAAAAGCAATATGCAAGTACAACACACACCCAAAAAAAAAAACATTTAAAAGTTTGTAGGTTAAACATCATGATCCTCTGGACAGTTTTTTTTTTTTTTGTTATAATTGTAATAATGATGAAAAACAAAAAAGCTTATTGAAAAAAAAAAAAAAATGCAGAGATTTGCAAATTATCATTAAGATTTATAGAATTTTTTTTTTTAAATTGCTTCAAAATTTTTTCCAAATATATATTTTAGTAGTAACATAATAATTTCATTTTTAAGCCCAAATTGAGCTGATCTATTCTCTTTTCGTGGTGATAATTGTCTGTCAAAAATAAATCATAAATCTTTATTATTAACACTGTTTCTGAGGTAGTCATATTTTTACATCTTTGTTATCTATCTCATTAACAATTTTTGGTCCTCACCTTATTTTAAATAAACACAACTTCATCTTTTTGTTTCTTTAATTCTAATTCAAATTTAGTTCCCATATTTTGGAAATGTTTATTAGTCACTGATGATTTTATTAATAGTTGATAGTATAACTTTATTTTGTTTTATAATATGCTTTAAAAAAGATGATGTTTCTAATGCTATCAAAATCATGCCTCATGAAACATGTTAAAAAAAAAAAAAAAAAGGCTCCTCATCATTCTAGATGATTTAATACTTGTTTTATAAAAATTTTAGTTACCTCTTTCCTTAAAGTTATTTTTCAACTTCCACTTTTAACCCCCCACAGTCCCTTTAATATCTTATTCACAATCATTTCTTCAATAAATTACTTTTTTCTTTTTATTATTTTAAACTTTGTTCTTCCCATTCTCCTTCAAATTCATATCTCTAGTCTCCAATATTTTTTCCCTCTCTATTTGGAATTAAAATTACTATATATAAGGCAATGATCAAATAAAAAGGAATTTTTTAAGTTTAAATTTCAGTCAGAAAATAATTTGAACCTTATAAAAGTCAATTAATGAATTTCTCCTTTAATTTTTTTCATTAACCAATGTCAAATATTTAAAAAATACTAATTTGTTTTATTTCTTGTTCCAAATATCATTTTAATTTCCAATTTATTTTCATGATTTGTTTTAATAACATTTATTCTCATCCCAATTAACTATCAGTAAACATTGCCTTATTACAAACAATGTTAACTCCATTCTTATTTAGACAAATCTCACTTAGTATTCATATAAATAAATATTAAATAAAAAGGAGAAAAGTGAAGGCATATTTTCTATATGTATTTCTTATTTAAAAGTTTACAAATACTTTTTGATTCACATGTAGATTTCTTAACATTCATTCCTCCTTCAAATAGGTTTTTCCCAATAGAATATTTAACAAAACAATCACATTCATATTATTAAAAGCTTTTTCAAGATCAATGAAACAAATATTAAATATTCTCTCTCTTTCTACAATATATTTGTCATCACTTCTGTTGGGTCTCTTATCCATCTATATTTTAAAATTCAAACTAATTCAGAAAAAATATATCTAATGTATGGCAAACACATCTATTTAAGACTGTACACATTTGCAGCCTGAGAAACTAAACTAATTGCTATATTTAAATCAAGTAGAGTATATTACAGATTCAACCTGTCTTCTGCCAATCCCACTTGTGTATTTAAATGATCTTAAAGTCCTACATGGGTATGACAACAAAATTGAACATGCCATCGTCAGATTTTCAATGATATGGATGGCTGAAGAGTGGAGAAGATTGAAGTCTATCCATTAAAGTTTGAAGATTTACTATCTTAATATAAACCGAGCACTGATTATATATATAGGAGATGATGATCTGGACCAACTGATGAATGCTAGTTCAGCACGAAATACATATATTGGAGATTAATATTTTTCACATATATATAGTCATGTGTATCAGTTGTATAAGATGAAGTGGATGAGTGAAGGAGCTTGAAATACTGGGTTCAAATCCCCCAAATTCCTTATAATTTACTTTATCAAGCTTTTTGTCCATTGGAAATCATAAATGTTAAAAGCAAATTTTCTTAAATTACAAATTATTTTATAAAATAACATTGTTTTCTATAACTTTTGCAATTTATTTAGAATCTCATCATAATTACAATATTTCTGTTATGTATATTCCACTTGCAATATTCATTTAACAATGCTATCTTTTGTTAAGAAATGTTTTATGTTATTTAAAAGTATAGATTCAATTGTTGACTTTAAAAATTTTTTTATATTATTTTATTTAGAAAGCAACAAGCTTAAAGATATTCTCTACTTACTAAAGGTTATTCATAGTTAAACTAATATTATAAATCAATAGTTCTTCATAATGGTTCAAGTCTAGGGCATCATATAAAGTGAATATATTGCAATTGAATTCACATTATTATACTTTGGATATCAATGTTATTTTATATAAAGGTAAAAGCAATATGCAAATACAAAACAAAAATAATATTTAAAAGTTTGAGACAATCTTCATATAAGCATGGCTCCGATAGAAAAAATAATTATATTTTTACTACTCACAAAAGTTGTAAGTTTATAACTTCATAAGAAATACATTTTTTTGTATTGTGTGATTATATCACAATTACTGGTGTAATTAACCAAAAAGTAAAAATAGTTAATAAAATGAACTTCAAGAAATGAACAGAATGTTGCCATATTGGTCTCCAGAAGATTTTTTTATTTTAAGAAATAGCATTACTCTTAACTTTACATTATTAAAGTTTCTTTTGTTTAAATGATTTTAAGTTTGTAACGCTTTACATTGTGTTAGTCATAAGGTACATACTTAACAAGATCTTTATACCTGAAAAAGTCAATAAATTTGTAAACAAGACCTTCATATTAATGGTGTTCAACTTGTATAAAATTTATTTATTTTAACTGTATAAAGTAAAGAATTTATAATTATCTCAGTTTGAATCATTATCTATAATGGATATAAACTAATAAAATACTATCAAAATACAAGAGCGAAAACAAATAATTAAAATTTATGTTATTATTTTATCAATACATATTTTCTAAATACAGTATAATTATTTTAAGATAGAATACTTTATTTTTTTTCTTTACATTTGTTATATTTTAGTGCAAAATCAAGATGAAAAAATGGCAGCATTGATAGAAGCTGAGCGAGAATTGGTTGTTTCTAAGTCTCGCTGTGAACAGCTGACTAATAGAAATGAAACTTTAGAAAGAGCACTCCAAGTCTTGCAGAATAGTAGCCGAAGAGTTGAGGGTGAGAGAACTGACATATTTGAAGAAGTATCACCCAATTTAGTTAATAAACAAGTAAGAATAATGTATATAATTTTATAAACTTTATCAAATAATATTTTTATAAAGCGCAGACAGTATCGAAAATTAAATTGAGAGTGCAAACTTCTCAAAATAAAGCGCTTGTGAGAAGTTTGCACTCTCTCAATTTAATTTTCGATAAACTTTATCAAACTAATTTTCTGATATATTACCATAGTTTTTGTCAGAATAAGTGATGTCAAAACAACTTTTCTTTGGATAAAGTTTTTATATGCAAAAGGCTAGTTGTGTAGAAATCCTTTTAGCCAAGTTAAGCATACTACTATAAGCTCAGCTATTTCCCCTTTTTATTACTTCCTTTCAGTCTATTATTAGTAAATCATTCTTTCAGAAATGACACATTCTATTTTAATAAAGTATTTTATTAGCTTCATTATTTTTTCATCCTATTTCTTATCTAAAAAAATCCCTACTCTCATATTTGTTTCTTCCATTTTCTATACAAGTTTCTCTTTTACTATTCTACATTCAAATAATATTCTATATTCCTTTTCTTTTCTTCACATAAGCTATATCCAGTCCAAATCTATATTAACACTTATCTTTAATAGTTTTCACACCTTATATATTTTTATCTATATGTATAGTTTTTAATAGCTGGAGTGGTATTCTTTTTTGTTTATATATATTTTTATTGACAAGTTTAATTTTAGGCTTTTAATATTTAATTTTTATTAGTATATAACTTTATTATTGATTTTCTATCAAGTATTATTTTCCCACACTTCATAATTATGGATCTATATTTTTTTCACATCTATCTCATTTATACCATCTGCACAATTCACTAAAAATATTTTTTGTAATCTATTTCCATTCATTTATTGTAGCCTTACTAAATATTTTTAATTTGTCATTAAAAAAGAAGTGTATTTTAATTACTCCTTGAATAGCTTTATTTGCTATTCATCTACTTACTTTCTGTTGAACTCTATTTAAAAATATGTGTTTGCCGACCAATTTCTAAATGTTTAAAGCAGATATCATCAACCCTTTCTAAATTATTCTACTTGCTTTACATTTGTTACATTAGAAACATGCTAGATTTTTAATCACATTCTATTTTTTAGTCTCAACTTCTGCAAATTTATTTTTCCCATTATTCACCAATACCTTACTTTTTTTCACTAAATTCAATTTTCATCCATTTTCCTATCTTTGTACACCTCTCTTAACAAATTTCACATCTTTTATAATATTTACTAAAAATGTCTTATTAACTGCATAAAGGAGCATTCATGTAATGTAAAATACTTGCTCCTGGGAGTCAAACATTTCTGTGCATAGCAGAGCATTACATATAATGGATTTAGATCTTAATTTTTCAACTGTTATATTTTCTTAAATAAATAAATATTTATTATTCAGGCTAAATCTTAAACACAAATGTATCAGAGCTTCTTTCTATACAATCAAATATTAAACTCACAAAGCTGTGTTCTGTTGAAGTTTGGCTGGAATATATATTATTTGCCATCTCTATATGAAAATGACTATTTTATGTGCTTTGGGCATTTTGATAAAGAGGCAGGCATTTTAAGAGAATTTGGAAAATTGATCATTTCAGTGTTTATGTATAGTTTGAACATTGTGATTAGTTATATATAGATATAAATAAATATTGGAATGATAATTTTTTCAAATGCTATTTGTATTTTTTGTCTGATGATTATTTGTATATATTATACTTATAAAATTATTTTAAAATATATATATATATCATGAACTATATTATAAAATTGTAAATATAACATTGAGTATTAGATCTAACCATATAAGGTAGTATTAATTTTTATTTTTTTTAAAAAAAAAAATCTTACAATATATATTTAAATAAATAATTAGTATATAATATGCAATAATGAAGTACTTTTAAACAAATAGAACATCTGATATTAAATGCTATAAAAATTAGTTTAAACATATTGAACTAAAAAATATTTTAAGCAAAATAAATGATTGTGCAATTTCCATTTATTAGTATACAATATATAATGATGAAGTGCTTTTAAACGATTAAAATATCTAATATTAAATGCTATAAATATTGTTTTAAAGGATTTTATTGTTTAAATGTTATAAATATCATTTATTAATTTGGGCAATTTCCATGTAAATGATATATTTGCATTAATGTAAAAAAGAATGAACAAGTCGTGAACATTTTTTGTAGTTCTACAGATGTGCCTAATTATTTTGATAATAGCTAAGTCACAAAATTTAAACTAATTTTTCATTTTCATAACAAATATTTAACTGTTATTTCATATAAATTATAGTAGTATGTTTTTTTTTGTACGCTTCTTGAAATATTTAATTATTTAATAATGAAACTTCAATTTTTATTTGCTGGGTATTTTGTTTTACATTATCTAGTAATACAGATGTATGAAGTTATAACTTCTAGAAAAGAATATCACTAATTGATGATGGATAGATTTCCAAACTAGCTGATAATTCATCTGCTTCGAGTCTTCTGAATGTTTTTTTGTGTGTGATCTGCTTGTTTACTTATAATTTCTTTTAGTTTAATAGCTCATATTTTTTTCTATTAATATTCTTCAGGGAGAGAATGTTGCAGATTATTGTCTTATTTTTTTATTCGTTATATCACCATTTATTTCAGCAATCTCTTCTATATTTACTAAATCTGGTAAATTTTAAGAAGTTTAATAATTTTGACATCCATTAATTTGTTTTGACAAATTCTAGATTTGCTTGCTACTAATAGTATTTCAAACGTAGCCCTTATGCAATAGTAATTGACTAAACTGAATTTAATTTAGAAGTTAAATATTATTTAATAATCTGGTAAAATATTAACTAATAGATTTAATGATTTGTTATAAGATAATTAGCATTGGTTCAAATATTATCATAATTAATATTGATTATGATGCCAATTTAATTCCTTTTTAGAAATATATTTTAAAAATAAATTAACATATTCACTAATAATAATAATAATAAAATTTGACTTTATGTAAATGTAAAATATTACATGTTATTAATGATCATATCAACTAATAGCCATATATTTATCAAACAACTTTTTCTGAAATATTATTTGATAAATTCTTTGGTATTATTCCAGAATCATAAAGCTGATGACATTAGGGGCTTTAAAAAACTAGAATCAAAGAACTCTGAATATCAGAAAAGGATCAAAGAATTACAAGATTTTCTATTAATTCAGTCTCAAGAAAATAAAGAAATTATAATGGGTAGGTAACTATTATTGTCTTTATATAAATGTTTTCTGTAAAAGTTTAACTTAAAATATCTTATATTTTACTACATAGCCATGGAAAGAATGCATGACTCAGAAATTCAAAAGCTTCAAGACGAGAACAATACGTTAGAACAAATGGTTTCCCAGATGAGTGAACAGTTAAGCAAGCAAGAACGAAAGTTTAAGAGAGAAGTAAATATATTTACATTTATTATTGAAAATACTCCTGTTATATTTATTTAATCTGTTCCCTCCTCTTTTCATATTGCTTTACTTAATCTTAAATGCTCACAATATCAACGAGTATATTAGTGCTCCACTGATTTACATCTCTGAATAATTTCTACTAATAAATGTGATGTTTTCTAAATAGAAATAGTATTTTTTTCTATGACTGATTACCTTTCCATTTTAATAATTACCTTATCAAAACCATCACTTACTTATTCCCAAAGTTTATAAAATTCAGCTAATATACTTATTTAATACGCCATCTATCTTAGATATTACCAGATATAAGGATAAGGTTTTTCGTAACAGATTAATCATTTCACCCAAACACTAAAAAAAAAAAATAAGCAATTACAGTGTCTGTCAAGAATTTAACCATTATTAAATAGAATTAGGCAACAAATTGTAAGCACAATAACATATTTCTAAATGCAAATTATTTTTATTAAGAAAAATAGTGATTATGCTATTTTTTAAATAATTGAATTTATGTAAAGAAGAAAATAACTAACTTTCATATATGGTATGAATAAAAAAGCAGAGGAAAATTTAGAAAATCCAAGTGAGTATGACAATATAGACTGAGAAATAGTGAGTCAAGTAGAAGCAGAAATTCTGATAAAGTGAATTGCTTTATTTTGAAAAGCATTTAATAAATAATTAATTGAATGTTTTATTGCCTGGGTATGCATAGTTTGTTAAAGCTCTTGAAATGCCAGAACTAGAATTAGATTTGAGAACTTTATGCTCCAGACTTTGACATTCTACCACTGAACTAAACCATACAGAGCATAGGATTTAGTAATGAAGAATGAACTGAGATTCTCATTACCAAATATTAGATAATTGTTCAATATAAATTTGAGTTTGCATGTTATTTAAGGCATGAAAGTGTGAAGGAAAGTAATTTGTACCCCTGAATATTAAATAAAAAAACAAATCTAAGAAAGCAAATTTAAAGTCAAAGAGAGATCATTAGGAAAAGTAAAAACACTGCAAATAATTTGAATTTTTTTGGAAATTAGGATCAAAATTAGATTTGGAGTTATGAAAGAATTAAATTTAGAAAAAAATGTTGTGAATTCATCTTAAGCTTACCCATGTCCAAAATACATTATTATCAAAATCAGATTAATGCACAATACAGCTGATTAATGAAATTTACAATGAAAGTAAATAAATAAATGATAGTATAAAGAGGTCAGTTGGAGAGTTAGGTCAGTGAATCAAATTGTTTCCAGTAAGAAAGGGGATCTGCCTGCATATTGGAAGTCCATTTGAGAGAGTAGTTAAGACAACTGACCAGTGAGCTAGCTGGAATAGGAAGCTGCTAGTTACTGGCATCATCATACTTACATGTGGCAAACTATCCATGGATTGGAAGTATTGGATACAAAGAGTCCGGATTTTGGCATTCTTTCCCAAGTACTTAAATGTTCATAATTTGCCAACCACAAAGGAGGCAAATCTATATATTTAAAGTTATATATATATATCTACTTATTGTAAATATCTATAAGAAATGACATTATTTAATAAATTGCTTATTATTAATAAGTGATAGAAACATTCCAGTGGCAAACAGCTATAACACAACAGAAGCTATCCCCATTTCTCATCATTTAAAAAGAGAGTTGGTCAACCAAACACTAACAGTTGCTTTATTTTCTATTAAAGAAAGTTGAAAAGAAAAATCAGTGATAAAAATTGGTTTCATGGAAGAATTCGATCCTGGCAATCCAGAAAATTGGCCAACTTAGTTAGGTGAATTTTCTTCTTTCTTGTAGCAAACCAAATTAAAAAGTCTTGGTTAAAACTAGTGACATTTATAAGTATTTTTCTGTGATTTATAAACCTTATGTGTCAGGTCCTTTGTTTTCCTTCTGAGTTAGATTTTATAAAGCAATATCCTGATGGTTTATTTCTGCCCAAAATATACCTTCAACCTCCCTATTCAGGGAAAGTAGGAAAAGGCTACAAATTCTGCTAGAGCTGGATTGTGATGTCAAAGATTTCCTAAATGAAGCATTAACAGAATGCTTCATTTACAGAAAGGTTCAGACTGTTAATGGACCTAAACACCACTTTAGATTCTGCAGTTTCCCAATTTACCATTGTTTAGTTTACAGCAAGTCAGCTGCTCATTTAAAGAAAGCTGATTCCAGAATTAAAGTTAATAGTCAGAAATCTGTGTCAAACAAACAACCAGCTGATCAAAACAAAGTAGGGGGGGGGTCTCCAGCAAAAAATATTTAAAACTTCCAGAATTGACACACACAACTATAAAAATTTGTTACAATTGCAACAAACTTTAACATAAACACACTGGATGTTCGCTTATACAGTTTGCAGATATTGTAATTATGACAGGCATATCACAATTTCATGCTTAAAAAAAAACCAGCATGACAGAAAAGAATGAGGGTCAATGCACTGATAACAATGGAGCTGGATACCATATATACAGTATTTATTCCTTTATTAAATACTTTTGTTGACATTAATGTCAACAAAAAAAATTCATCAGCTCCAACCTAACAGATTATCAATTACTAAGACATCCATTTCCACTCCTGGGTTCAGTAAAAGTTACAATGTCTAATAAAACTATTTTTTTCTCTTTTTATGTTGCCTGGTGAGCACAGCAACTTATGACTGTCATTTGGGCTACACTGTTTAAAATGAATCACATCACTAATACAGCAAATTAAAAAAGGAATATCCAGATGTGTTTGATAATAATCTGCATTTAGGACAACCTGTCAACATACTGTTAAAGAAATAAAACCAAGAAGTTGTCATTGCAGATCTTTGTCATTTGCTATGAGTTAAACTGGAAGCTGAGCTAGCTGATGAAAGGAGTCATTGAGCAAATAATCTTGTCAAAATAGACTATCCAGTTGTACCCATCATATAATATGATATATGCAATTATTGATGCATGATCACCAAAACAGCTAAGTCCATAACTATCCTCTACCATCAGTCAAACACATTCTCTCCACACTGCCTAGGAGGAGAGCCTTCACAAAAATTGACTTAAAGCATACATATTTGTAACTAGCTGTTGATGATAATTCTGAAAAAGCAATAGCAATTATTACCATAAAGCTTCATTTAAAATGAACTACCTGATTTTTGGGATATCAATCACACCAGCAATATTTTAATGAGTAGTTGATCAGCTTGCTGCTAGAATTCTGGGATGCTACTATATTTTGATGATTTTCTGATGGTGGTTGGGATCCAGAACAACTTTGGGTCTCTACCAAAAAACTATGAAGCCTCAGGTATTAAGATATGTCTAGGAAAATGCATATTTGAGCTAAATTTTAGAGCTTGAATTTTTGGGTATAAAATAAAATCACCTCCCCCCACCCACCCAAAAGAGACAAGGACTCCTATAAACAGAAGAGCTACATATAGGCAGCAGAACTGCTTATTAGACAAAAAAAAAAAACAATCTGGAAACAGGAAGCATTAGCATAGCTTTTTAAAAAAGTAGACTCGTATTAATTGTGCTATCATAATTTGATTCAGAAAAAGTGCTGATATTAACTTCTGATGCATCACCTTTTGGGAGTAAATTCTAATACTGTCATGTAAGAATAGTGATTAAAAAACACACAATTAATTCTCTATAAAGCTGCTTTAATATTTCAACCAGCAGATTGGTTTTCATCAGAAAGCACAGCAAAATAGCTATTTCCAGAATTTATATGCTAAAATATTATAAACAGTTACGTATCAGATAACAAAACTAATTCCTATAGGCTAAAAATCTTTACAAAACTTTGTATAAAAAAATATTTACAAAACTTTGTATAAAAAATACAAAAAAACTCTTTCACAAAAAACTTTTTTTAAAAAACTAAAACCATACATATTAATATATGTAATTTATTATTACATATTAAAATATATCCAAAAACTTGTTATATTTAATAGAATGTAAGTTGCTTAAGTTGTTCGTCGTTTTAAATGGTATATCCTCAACTATGTCAATTGTAAAAGTATGAACTTGGTATATTTAATAGAATGTAATAGATGCTTGAGTCATTACATAGGTGAGTCAGCAAACAGTCTACATGTTAGAATGACCAACCATAGGTTTGATGTTTTACATAAAAATGAAGATAGACCAATTTCTAAACATTTCAATCTACCTGATCACTCGATTGATGATTTAAGAGTGGTTATATTGGAAGATAATTTTTCTTCCATGAGAGAAAGAAAACAGAAAGTTTTTTTATTTTTAAATTTAAGACATTACATACTATCATAACCTTGAATTACCTAGTTTCCTAGGGATTTATTTATTTTTGTTTTCTAGGGAATTATTTTATAGGTGGACTAGCACAAAGGGAAATGTATATAAAAATATATATGCTTATAGTAAAATACATACAGAATATATATATATAGTTTTTTGGTGTGTACATATATAATAGTAAACATTACAAGCATAAAGCTAAACTAGTCAATATATAATTAAAATTACCCCAAATCCAAAATTCAACCAGACCAGCAAAAAAATAATATTAAAACACAACCAAAAGTTTCACTGCTACAAGCAGACTTCTCAAGTGTAAAGAATCTTTATTATTGAAAATTTATTATTCTGAAGCAATTAACTTATTTAAGAGTTCTTTTAATATTAAGAGTGGATGGTAAGTGAATGGATTTGTGGGTAATGTTTAATATTATATATGTTGTGTAGTTTTTGTAGTTCTTTACACTTGCGAAGTCTGTTTGTAGCAGTGAAACCTTTGGTTGTGTTTTAATATTACTTTTTTGCTGGTCTGTTTGAATTTTGGATTTGGGGTAATTTTAATTATATATAATAGTATATTTTTATCGTTTTTTGATATATTTTAATATATAATACTAATATATATATGGTTTTAGGTTTTTAAAAAAAGTTTATTGTGAAAGAGTTTTTTTGTATTTTTTATGTAGTTTTGTAAAGATTTTTAGCCTATAGGAATTAGTTTTGTTATCTGATACATAATTGTTTGTAATATTTTAGCGTTTAAATTCTGGAAATAGCCATTTTGCTGTGCTTTCTGATGAAAACCAGTCTGCTGGTTGAAATATTAAAGCAGCTTTATAGAGAAGTAATTGTGTGTTTTTTATAATATTTTTATTTTTCCTTATAAGAATAATGATGGGAGATAATCTGTGTTCCATCACATTTGCTTCAAATACTTTTATAAGGTTGAGAAAAATTATGCATAGACAGAGACTCTCTACTCTAATTATTGACAAAAAAAAAAAAAGTGGCTATCTATATTGTAGATTATTTATCTTTTATGCCACCCCACACGTGCTGAGATGGTTCAATTTCTTAACAGGATATGATTATAAGCTTTAATATATTAAGAGGAAAAAATGTATTCCATGTAATTGTGTTATGTTGGTTACCTGTTATGGTTTAGAAGAATTAGATTCAATTGTACTGATAAACAATAATTCAGTGGCTCAGTGGATAACTGAAAATCTCAGATTCTAGAAATTAATTAAATGGGTTTAATCTGAATTGTCTAAACAAAAACCCAGAAGTACTGCACCCAGCTTACTGGAGACTAGGGATCAAGAGTAGTGATTCATTCAGACGGTCCCTCTCAGATGCTAATCTCCCAGGAATCATGGGAATGAAAATGCTGGTTAGAGCACACTAGTATCAAGTCTAAAGCCACCAATGTTGGAAGTGTAAAATAAATAAAAATATGCTGGCAAAGTAAAATAAATTCAGTGGCCTGAACCCAAGGATAAATACTGGTCTATGGAGAAACAAGCTACTGTTAATAGTTGTATATGCATATTCTAAATGGCTGGGAGTATTTGAAATATAATCGATATCACATCCATTGAAGCACTAGACTATTTACAACTCATAATCTTACCAAAACTATAGTGTCAAATAATGGCACAACCTTCACAATAAGTTTATTCAAACAATTTTGTGTCAACTATAAAGTATTCAGTTTACCATACTAAAAACGATCAGGTTGAGAGATTGGTTCAAAAGACAAAAAAGGTTCTTAAAAGATCTATAATGTATGAATGTTTAAAGCACTAACATAGCTTGAATGCTTTTGGCATAATATACTATATCATGCACAATTACAGACAAAATCCTAAGTAAACTGGCTTTTGGGACAAACTTATCAATCCTTAGGTTTAATCAGTTTGTTCATAAAACAAAGATAAAATTGCAGAACTAAGGCTTAGGTACCAGAATACTATTCTATATGTTCAATGGGACTACCAAATGGGTTATGACAATTATTAAGAAGTATAAAAGGTCCACATATAATGGTTGCTACCATATCATTTAAGGCAGACTGTAGATGAAGGAAAAGACAACTCAGATGGCCACCAAGCTTTCTTAAGGAGTTTGTAGTTCAAAGCTAACTTTTGTCAGGGAGAGAGAATGTTGTGAACTTATCTTAAGCTTACCTTGTCCAAACTACAATGTTATCAAGATCCGATTAAACGTATGATAATAACGGACCAATGAAATTAATAGTCAATGTCATAAACAGACCAATTGGAGAGCTAATTCTTCCACTAAGGTAAGGGATCTATATATTAGAAATCTGTCTGAGAGGGTAATTAAACAACTTCAGATATAAGAGTTTATCCACTATTTGGTAAAATATAATGGGGCATGTCAAGCCTCAGCAGGAAGTTGCTACCTACTGAGATTATTGTATCTTCATGAGATAAGCGGCCCATGAACTGAAAATGTCAAGATTTATAAAGGGAATCTAAGTATTCCTTCCCAAGCATTAATTGTGCTGTAACTAAACATTCAATTCACCAACCATTAAAAGAAACAAACCTCTGCATTTATAAATATCTGTAATAAATATCTTAACATTTATATATTGGGCCATGTGGTCACCTTTGAATAACCAGGACATTATATAAACAAAACAAAAATAAAGTTCCATCAGGTAACTATTATCATTTAACAAGAAGCCTGTGAGAATCTTGACTGAAAAAAGATCAGAGGCTGATATTTTATATGTGCTATCATCAGAAAAATTATAAATTGGATTGATAAAATTCATTTCATCCTAACTTGAATGGAAAGATGAAAAATAAATTAAATATCAATTTTATAATTTAGATAAGTGGACAATTTAAGGATGACTCAATTAAAAAGTGATTTATGCCAAATTTAATCTGAAGTTTTTTAGGTCATATCCTAATTGCCTAGGTTAAGTAGTGCAGTTGTCTTGAAAAACATGCCTGATTATGGGAAAAATTAATTATTTTTCCTTATCTGGATAAATGGAGGACCACTAAAAGTATTTTTTTTTTAATGTGGTTTGGTGAAAAATCAATATTATCCCCATGACATTTATAGAAAAATCAATATTATCCCCATGACATTATATTCATATAATAACATTTCAATTATTTTCAGTGTCAATAGAAATAATTATGAATAACCTTAACAAAACTAAAATTTTTCATGTTATTACATTAGATATATGTAGTTTAGGTGCTATGACAAGTCAGCAATAATAGATCTATTATAAAGGTTATTAATTTGTCCGCTTCTTGTGCAGATATTTTTTGAGGAACATTATGTAAACAATTTATTTGTAACTACACCACTTTCTTTTGATAATATAGTTTCCAAGCAAAATATAATCAGGAAAGATCTATGTTGAATAGGTTTCTTCTATTAAGTGTAAATTAAAGCTAATCTAATTAATTTATTTGTCTTACTTTCCTTTTTATTTGCATTGGTTATATTATATTCAATATATATAAATAGTAAACTGTTTGTCCATTATTCCATATATATATATTTACTTTTATGCTAGTTTTTCAAATAACTTAAACTCTCAAGATTGTTTTTTACAATTAAAATCGTAAGCAAAAAAAAAAAAGCATGGATAAATAATATGTGCATAAGTGTTTTACTATTTATATATATTGAAGTTTAATTAATTATAATTCCTTTGCAACTATATGTACATATTCATAAAAATGCACATATAACAATATAATCACTAAATTACATACATTTAATTTTTCTTTTTTATATTTACATGAAATATTTTATAATACATTTCTTTTCTTTTTCAGTTACGAGAATGGTCTAAATGTACTAACCTGACCAAAGATTTATATATTGAAAATGCTCAGCTTATGGAAGCTATTCAAGTTTCCGATGAACGTCAAGTTAGGCTAGAAAAAATCAATTATAAACTTGATAAGAAATGCAAAGCTCTTCAGAGTCTAGTTATGAGAGTTTGCCCGACAGCATTAAAATAGACTTTCTATACATATCTCACAAATGTGAATCACGTAAAACATCATTTAATGTCTTTAAGACATCTTTATAATACTTCTTTAAAGGATAATTTTTTATTATCTTGCCACTACCTTCCTATAGTTATGTTGCTGTATACTTAACTTCCAAATTAAAAATGTGGCAAGATGGCATTTGTAATTCAAAGTAAATTTCTTACTATCTGGTTTCTAATAGAATGTACTTTGTCACTTTTAAAATATCTACTATTAAATGATGGCCAAATGGTTCACTTTTTTATAAACAGGGATCATTTTATGAAATATAATTGAAATTTTATTTTTGTACTACCTCAAAGAAGCTTATGTATAGTTACTTTCCTTTAAAACTGCATCTTCCATATATATATACACCCACTCATAAAATATTATGTACAGAATATATTTAATAGAATTTTCTTAAATATTGATTAAAATATATTTAATTTTTTATGTGTTTTTTATCATTATTTAAAATTTACATTTCTTTTTCTCAGTAGTTTAAATACTTAGAAATGATCAAATATTAATTCTCACAAACACATCAAAACTAGTTTTAAAAAAACTATATACATATCATCCATATGTATATATAGAAATTTTGTAAAAAAAAAACAAAAAAAAACATTTATAGGCTTCAAAAGAAACCAATCAAGTCAAATAAACTACTGAAGTCATTGAATCAAAATTGCTCAGTATAAATTAGCCATGAAAATTACACAAGGAAAAAACAAATAAATCTAGAATTCAAAGAAAAATATATTCTGATAAATTATTTATTAAATATCTAGAATTAATTTCACCTTTGCTTTCAAAAATGATTAAATTAATAGTATTTAGTGAACAAAAGACATCATCACAGAAAATAAAATAAGTCCATGTACTAGATTTGAATTAGAAATAAAAGCAAGTGCAATAAAATATAAATTTAATTTCACATTCTAATAAAATATCCTCAAAATTTTTTTTAAAACTAAATGGATTTAAAAGATTTTGAATAAGTGCATACTAATTCTAAAGACTAACAATTAATATACACATTATCTAAAATTGATTTTGTTCAATATTGTTTAATTTCATTCAACTTTTGGAAAATGTGTTAAAATTTAAAAAGAGCTAAGATAACAAACCAAATACTTTACAGAATAATTTCAGATGAAATGCTAATATGCTATTAAGAGAAAGAGAATTGCAACTACTTTAGATTTGCTCATATATAAACATTTGAGTCGTAAGGGTAAGAGAATTCCTTTTTACTCTTATACAAATACTATATCATGTGGTTGTTCGAAGGTATTCATTTATTAATAACATTCTCACAGCGTCTGCGCAATTAGCTTAACAGGCTGTCATTCTATCGTAAATATATATTATAAAAGTGAAGTATAAGCAATTTGGTTTATTGATTCTTAATGATTTTCTATTATTATTTAAAGAAATTTCAAACAAAAACAGTAGCTCAACATTTTCAAAATATTTTAGAGTCACAATATATTTGAAAATGAGATCCTTGTAATGAGATATAATTGCCTTTACTGATAATAAATTTTACACAGAAATGAAACTAAAAATCAAGTCATCAAATATTAGAAAGTAAATAGAAATATTGTTCCTGGATTAGATTTTAATAAATGTTTTAAGTAATTTACAGATAAACAAAATAAAATAAATTAACAAATAAACCAAACTTGCAAATAACGTTTTCATCCATCAATATATATATATATGACTATAAAACTTTCAAATTCTGAAAACAGTGATAAAATATTAACCATATATAATGTTAAATGTCTATTGAATTAATCTCTAAATTCAAATGATAATGCAAATAAATAAGTGCCAGAGAGTGTAGTATACTAAGAACATATTTTATATTTCAATTAAAATTAATCATCTTAAATAAGAGATTTAATTGCAAAAGAAAAATTAATAAAATCCTTGACTGCTAAAAGCTTATTCACTAGATCCAGAAATCTTAACAAACACTAAGTTAAATATATACCGTCCATTGTATAAACTAATATTCCAATTTATAAACCAATAATAGAACTGTACAAGAAGAATGGCAGTTAAATATAAACTTCACATTTACTAAAATACAGATTTATTAGTCTTTCTGTAAAAGAATTAATTAATTCTTTATTTTTCAAAAAGAAAATTTCCATATACCATCTTACATTCCATAGCAAAAGATAAAATATTTTTTCTATTATACATATTGTTCAACAGAAATTATTACGAAAACCCAAAGTTGCTACAGTGGCAGGTAAATTAAATTGTTTATTTGATAATTCATCAGTAAATAGCTCTTAAAAATATATTTTTTGAAATTCTATTAGTTTTATCTCTCTAATGTTTATTCTTTCCTTAACACAAGCATCCAATCATTAATGGGCTTAATTTTTCTGCAAAGTGCCTACATACTCATGTCAATATTCAGACTACTTTCTGATCAGTTAAATAAGTTCAACAGTCAATATATAGACTCAAATTTAATTTTAGACTTCAAGAATTATAGTTATAGTCATTAATTCTACTAATAAACACTAATATATCATCTAAATCACTTTCGAGGTCTGGAACAATCTAAAACAAATTATTAAAAAACAAATATCAAATCAGTAAAATTCGTTTCGAAATAAAGCAATGCAAAAAATTCAAAATATTTTATAAACATTTTAACAGAGTATAAGTTCCACTTGAAAAATACATTTCGAAATGAATATAATCAACTATTAAATAACGAAATGTGTGGTTTATATATGTAATAAAATCAGATATTCTACGGTAATATCCCACACAAACTCATATTATTATTCTATTTATTTATTACTAAAGCACTTTTCGAAGGAACTATGCCTTCATTTTCAAAACTGTAGATAGATAGCGATGTTCAATTTATTTATTTATTTAAACCAACAGATGCAAATTATTTAAATTAAGTCTGCCATTTCTTTGAGATTGCATAAAACATGTCTCTTTTATTTAACGAGTTTTCATCTAAGTTAATGAAATAGGCCTCCTTGATTTTCCTTCTTATCTCATGTCGCTCACCGCACATCACTTGCGGATTATCTGGTATAATAAAATATTTGTTGAACATTTAAATAACACATCTTCATCAAATATGGTTCTCTGCAAAACATTTATCATCCATTATAATCATAGAAATAATAGCATAATAAAAATACATTTTGGATGTAGTTGCCAAACTAAATTATAATACATGGTACAGTCATTTGTGAAATGCTTTTCAATCATGCATGTAAAAAGCAAGTCATTATAATAAAATTAATAACTTTAATTTTCTTTTGCATTAATGAAGACTTCACTCAAAACAGCTTTTTACTTATAACTCTAAAGACCACATTGATCGATCGCTCACCCCACACGTGGTGTACTCTATTTCCTGCCCTCAAGCCGGATGCCACGCTACATATTATGGGGAAACGAAAGCCACAATTAATACCAGATTGGCTCAACATCGTTACACATTCAACAGAGCTCAAACGAACAGCAACACATCCTCCGTATTTTTCGAACATAGTAAACAATCTGGACACAACTTCATACCTGCCAACCCCATTATTTTATGTTCAGAGCCAAATGATTACAGGAGAAAAATAAAGGAGGCATTCTATATTAATAGAGACATCCATGCCATTAACAGAAAGGACACATGCTTCGAGATCTCGAAAAAATGGGCTACGTAACAGTAGCTTATTTGAATATTTACATTTGCATATATTTATTACACTTTTCATGAAGGCTATGAGTATGAGGCATGGTTCCTCGAAAACGTTCAGCCAATAAATTTTTAATAGTAAGTTATATTTTCTCTAATTAATAATTACAATTAAGTATTTTTTGTTTTTACATATAAGGAGAAATTAAAACCATATTTATTAAAATAAAACCAAAAATTCTAGAGAATATAATTTTTTTTCCATAACTACTTTATAAATTCTAATTGAAACTATTGGCATTCATTTCAACTGCTGAATATGCAGAAATCTATATATGTTTCCTTAACCATCATTATACATAAAAGAACAAAATTTGATTAATAACTTTAAATCAACCTTTGACTTGAGTGATGTTTTTTTATTCAAATACTAAAAATGTTACTGAAGAATGATTTTATTATGCAAGTTAAATTATTTAACAGATACAAATATATTTAAAAATTATGTGTCTTAACAGTTTTACAATCTCTAGAGCATTATACATTATCAAAAAACATCGAATAAAAAAATATAAGGTTTATGTCAAATTGTGCTGAATTAACCAGTGGTATGTTGACAAGTTAATATTTGAGTATTCAACTTAAATGATATTATAATCATCTAGAAGACTTTCAAAATAATCTTTTCAACTGACAAATTTAGGTACTATACAATTCAACAACAAGGCATAAAATATTTTCAAACTTTCAAAAATTTCACTCATTCTTTTTAGAATTGCCACTAAATATAATCAAAACTAAATAATTTTCTTAATGTGGACAAGTTGGTTAAAAAAAGGTAAAACTATTTGATTCATATTAATTACATTAGAACACTAAAATGAAAATCTATAGTTATAAAAAAGTATTCAAAAATTATGCCTATATAATTTCATCTATCACTAGAGATGATTAAAAGAATAGAATAACAGGCATCTGGGAATTAATTTTCATCTACTATTATAAGTTATACTGTTACTATAAATGCTGGTGAACAAAATTTGATAACTCTAAAGATATATTTAAGAGCAAAAACTTTTATATGATTAATACAAACATCACAAAAAACATAAAAAATAAAATTAGTAACTTCATATACAGGATTAAAGAAATGGATTGACTTTAATATTACTTCGTATATATTTCATATAAAGATATGGAAAAATAAAATGCTTCACTTTTCTGCAGTCTAGATGTCTTATTTTTGAAAGAATATAATCCCTTTAAATGTAATTGCACATCAGACATATTGGAATTTATATTTAGTCTACATGAAAAAATGTCAAAGTCCTTTTTAAATCATATATATAACCTTCAAATAATCCAATATATAAATTGAGAAAATACAATGCTATGTCTATTTGAAAAATACATAGGTTTTACTCAGTTAAGACAATAAATATTCAATAAACTTAGTAAGGATTTGAAAACTAGTAAGCAAAATGTTTAAACCATTTAGTAACAAATACTTTGTTCACTAGTTGAAATTTACTTTTGATAATTTTTTTTTTAATTTCCATTAAAAATTAAATGTTTCTAAATGATCTATTATGATTGCTTACATCTGTCATGCTTAGTATTTGAATCTAAATTTTTCTCAGTATAATAAATTTCTGTTTTGTAAATTTTGGCATAACCTTCAATATTATAAATGTATGGATAAGATAAAATCTTATTAAAATTTCAGTTAATATTATTTACCAAAGTTCTCCTTTGTAAATAAGTTAAATAGTCTTTATTTCAAAATAACTGAAAGAATGTATTTCTGATAATTTGACTAAGGTCAGTAATATTTAATAATTATTTACAATAAGTAAAAAAAAAATTTTTTTTTAAAAAGTAATGTGATATTTCATGAACAATTCATAACAAATTGCTACATATAATAATTAAGTTTCTATGTGTTTCTTTTCCCACAGTTTCTTGTTGAATGGATATTGTTAATCATTTCAATAAAACAAAACATAGATATTACATTTTCTGAGACAACTAATTAAAAAATCATTATGTTGTTGATACATCCCCAAACATAAATGATCCATTTATACAAGAAAATCTCTTTATTATAATATATGAGACTATTAACTATAATAAACCCTATTATTTAAATTGAGATTTGAAGATTCAATTTTGATTTATCTTTCTCACTTGTTTATCTTCTGAAAATCATAGTTTATGAGCACATGAAATAAGTTTCAACTACTGAATTCAAATACTCAAAATATTTAATAAATAAATACAATATATATTGAAACACCAGCAATTTGGCTTTTTTTCTTCAATGATCTGGTTCGTCTATTGATATTTTTATAAATATCATGTCATTTTTTAAATAAAGATCACTACTTTCTAAAACTTGTTGCAAAATAAATAAAGGAGAACCAGAAGCAATATTCATATTAACTGAAGGCTTTTGAAAACTGCTAGAATTTGCATCAGGTTTAAAAGAATCCGTTAGATGTTTTTTACAATTTTTTTGATCTAATAACATTAACGTTACTCTTTGATTGAATGGCCAAGTTAAAATATCATCATATTCTCCTTTCATGATCACAAAAAATAAAGAGAGGTGAGTTCCTTTTCCCATTCCATCTCCATTTAAGTATACTCGAGCACACATTTTATATCCAAATCTGTTACTATAAAATGGCTGACTGTAGATTGATGAACATTTGCCAACACATGCTTCAGATTTCTTCCTGATATAATCTGTAATCTTCCAAACTAAAATACCATTATAACTTGTTGATTCTAAAAATTGAAATCTCAGACTTATATCAGATAAACGAACTTCAAAAAGAGCCATTTGTTGATCCACATGTGACAACAGATTTTCAAGTTCATTTAATTTGTCTGTGTAAAAAAAAGAATTAATATGTACAATTATATATTTATTTGTTAATAATAATATAAAAACAGAAAAAAAATTAAAATATATAAATCTTTTATATTAATCTATGAATATTTTTTAAAGAAACAAAATAAAATTAAACAATATTAATGTTTAAAATTATACACAGAAACTAAAAAAATAGAAGATTACAGGAAATTGCCTTGATAATTACATGGTTGAAATATATATTAATGCTAATATAAAGAACAAGTTTCAAAAATAAAAATCTAAAACTTAATGATATTTTATCATAAGTTAATCAATATTTAAATTGTAATCTGATTAAACACAATTGTTTTACAAGCTTTTTTTGGTTTCCTACTGCTTATAAAAACTGGCAAAATCATTATTATAGCCAAGGTAATAGATTTTTTTAAACCCGATGCTAGAATCTTCTATTACCTTCACAAAATTTTAACCAAGATAAATTTATGTTAAATGTCTTCTTATATAGTTAAGATCTGATGTTTTAAAAGCTATTAATAATTTTTTTTTTGGCATGAAAATATGCATTTACAATTGTCATTATTCATGCAACTTCCATTTTTTTATTTTATTTTGAACTATTATATTTAGTATAATAATTGAGATATCAAATTTTTGAACACAATAATTATAGTATTCTTTACAGAAAATTAATAGAAATCAAATCAGCATAATTGTGTTTCAATAATATACTTTATTGTACGAATTAGATTACATGAATTTGTTGTTAACCAAAGTTATATTGTTGAAAATACATGGTTTAAAACTATATAGCTTTAGAGCAAACAGAAAGCACAATTGTAAAATACTGTTAAAATATCTTTTCTAAAAAATAATTTATGAAAATTATAATTTTACCAGAAATGTATCTGGTCTATGAAAAGGCCATTGTTTTTTTTAATTGGCCATTTCAACAATTTTTTTTTAAGATTTAATGTAAACAAGAGAATTTTACATTATATAAATAAATGCAAAAAATTCATAATTAAAAAAAAAAATGTTAGGAACAACCTGGTCTATTTGGTATACTTCAGAAATGTACTGGCAAGATATTAATAAAGTTAAATTAAATTTATTTGAGATGGGAATTTGACAGCAATGATTGAAAAAAAAAATGTTTGGAACAACCTGCTTTGCCTTTGATATGTGAATTTGACAGTGTTACGGACAACTATATATAAGATTATTTACTAGAGTGCCCACTGAATAAAAAAAATTCAGAGGGTGCTCCAGTAAAGCATTACGAACAAACATATATTCAGACAACAAAGTATGGTTTTTTATATATATAAACAAATCTCATATTTATTAGTTGCAAATTTTCATGTTTTAAAACTGTTTCATACCAGAGTATCTAAAAATTGTTTTATATATATAATGTTAAATATTAATTTCTTATTTAACAAAATTGCTCAAATAAAATGAAATTTTAATTTGTTGCATTTTGCTATCTTAAAATTGATTTTATATTAGAACAAATTGAAATGTTTGGGGAAAAAATCCTTTGGTATCTGATGGAAGACTTATTTTAGCAAACAATCCTTAAAAATGGAAGAAAAAGACAAAATATAAAAAGTTAGAAGTCAAAAAAAGAAGAAAAAAAAATAGGCATTAAATTTATTATGTGCAAAACAAAAGATTAAAAAGGTACTGCACAAACACACAATTTACTGCTTCAAACCATTCAAACAGTGGAGCACTTAATTTGACACAGATACAGCCATTATAATAACAATAATGGACATCTGCATCTGTGATCAATGTAAAAAAAAAAAAAAGATGATTTCTCTGAGAGTAAAGTTATTGTATAGAACTATAATGAAAGCTAGTAATTATTATCTGTTAAATAAAAATATGTAATTGTGCTGCCCAATATTTAAGTTAGATAAATTAATGATGCAAATTTAAATCATGGAAAAACTATGCTTTTTCCTATGGATAAAAATTGATTTTAATGAAAAAATAAAGCATTAAAAAGACAGGAAGAAACTTTTTAAATTTTGAACAGTGACGTAAAACCATAAGATACATGTTGAAAAATACAAAATTTTATGAATTAATATTGGCATTATTATTTTCTCAGACATCTAATAAATATAGTCTTTTGAGTAATTTGTTTGTTAATTAATAAATCTGTTAGACCATTCATAAATATTGTATTTGTTTTTTCCTTATTTAGCTAATTAGAAAAAAAAAATTTGTTTTAAACTACTTAAAAATGTTCATATTGTATCATAACCTATATAATCTATTGGATATTTTGACATACATTAAATTAATCAATGCATGATTATACCAAATCTTATTTAGTTATAAAATATATGTTGTATGTGTAAATATAATTCATATTTTGACCAGAGATTTAAAAAAAGAACCAGAATGGATTTTATGTACATAATTTGAAAAACATAAATTGCCAATTTACCTTAAGTTTACAAATTTTTTTTATTTTTTAAAAGTATATAAAAATAGTTATTTAGAATTTTTTCTTTCAAAAGAATAAAGATAGGCAAAATAAAATATAGAAAATCTACCTAGATTTTCATATCATAATTTTCAAAAATGTTTGATCCATAGTAGAATAAATGGCTCTCAAAGTTTAATTTCGATTCCCTGATCCATAGCTTCTCTTCTGCATACTACACTAAGTAACTTCCTTAAGTTATCCACCTATCCCATGTGATTTTTTTCTAATTCTTTTATAATCTCTTAAATCCAATTTAAAATTTTAATTGTTTACCTATTATCATATTTTCTTGAAATTCTTCTAACCCAGCTCTATTTCAGTATCTTATTCATTCGTTCTTTTACCCATATATTTCTTCTCATGAATTCTAACATATATATCTCAAATATCACTGAGTTATTGAAAATTTTCTTAGTGTTCTTATGTTAAGTGTTCAGGTCTCAAATCCATAAGTGAAAATTAATAAAACACATTTATTAAAAATCTTCAAAAATGTAAATATATATATTTTAATATGAAGTCATTTCTTCCAAAAGCATTTCATCTAAGTTTAATTTGATGATTTAATTCCATTCACTATTTTTCCATCTATATTAATAATTTAACTAAGGTATTGTAGTTGTTAACTTCTGATTTATGATTATCTTTCATTATTTTCTGAGAAAATCCATTGAATATTAAACTTTTTAGCATTTATCTTTAGCCCTACTTTTTTACTTTCATTTGATAATTCTTTGCAATATTTCCTAAAGCTCTAGAAAAACAACTACACCACCTGCAAAATCTAGATGTCTTGACTGAACTCCATTTATCTTTAGTCCCTTCACTTCCCATTTTAATTCACAAAATACTTATTACAAAATTGCTGTAAAAAGTTTGCAAATATGGAAATCGTCATATTAGACACCAAGTAACATAATCAATGCTATTGCATTTTCTTAAATATCCATCTTATGACCCCAAAACTCTCACCATGGAAATGCTTATAAAATCAAATAGTTTTTCATAATCTACAAATCTAAAGTTTACTAGCATTTAATATTCATTGGTACTTTGGATAATTTCTATCAATACGTGGAGATATGATCCACTATGTTAAAACCATACAGTTTGTTCTTGTGATTGATTGGAATCTAAGGTTCACTGCAGATCAGTTGTAATTATCTTGATAAAGATTTTATTTAGAACTGATACTTTCTAATATCTTCATTACCATTTTACTTAAATATCAACATTGCTACTGCAGTCTTCCAATCATCTGGTACATCTTTATGATTTAGATATTTTGTATATGGTTTTGCAACGACTTTGTATTTCTTCACCTGACTCTTTTAAAATTTCAATAATAATTCCACCATTTTCCTGAAGATTTTCACTTCTTTGTAGATTTAATTGCAAATCTTAATTCTTCATTTAAAATACTTTGTTTTCTTGTTCTTTATAATAATAATTCCATCTTTTCATCTGCACTGACAGTATAAATACTTAAAACTGTGTGTAAATGAAATTTTAATTAAACTATGTATATTGTACCAAAATTGTACTGTCGGTACAATATATACAATTTAATTAAAACCTTATTTACACACAGTAGTAAATACTTATATCATCAGTGCAGATGAAAAGATGGAATTATTATTATAAAGAATAAGAAAATATTTTAAATGAAGAATTAAAATATGCAATTAAATCTACAAAGAAATGAAAATCTTCAGGAAATTGTGGAATTATTATTGAAATTTTAAAGGAGTCAGGTGAAGAAATAAAAACTCATAGCAAAACAATATATAAAATACTGAAATAATAAAGATGTACCACATAATTGGATTGATATTTAAGTAAAATGGTAATGAATATATTAGAAATTATAAACCTATTAGTCTTATCAGTTCTATGATCTGTGCTAAACCTTGGATTCAAACCAACCATAAGAACAAACTGGATAGTTTTAACATAGTGGATCATATCCAAGTATTGAGAGTAGTTAGTTATATAAAGTACCAATGAATATTTCCCAAAATGAGATTACTCTAGAAAAACCATATTATAAAAAGAAAAGTTCCAGATTCTTAGCGTGCAGCAGTCAAAAGCAATCAGTTACAGTCAAGAGGAGAAAACGGCTGCCAAAAGTAAAACAATGCATTCTTGAGAGAAAAAATAATGATGAATGAAGTTAGTTTTAGTAAATTGCTTAGCTTATTATTAAAGTTCAGATGGAAAGAAATTTACACAGATTTTAATTACACGAGTAAACAAACCATTTGGAGATTAATGAACTGCATAATTATCGGCAGTGTGTGAAATAAGATATTTTCGCACAGTAAATATATTCTATTGCAACTCCCAAAAGTAAATGGGATAAATTATTGTTAGTAATTTAATTTTATTGTACTTGTTATATTGCTAAATTAGTGTCTTAGCAAGCAGAAATAAATTTGCTGATATATATATATTCAAATTTTGTATTATTTATTTTCACCTACATGATTGAGACTAAGTCTCCCCGTGGACATGGCAGATAGTGCAAATGATAGTTCTTAAGAAGAACTTGCATAGAATATTAAGTTAAAGAAAAAGAATTTTATGTTTGTGTGGAAAAGGTGAAGAAGAAAACTGGCAGTTCCCACTCATAATTTGTGTGAATTTGATGTTAGTAATTCCTCAAAGTGGAATATATATGTGGAACATATAGATCGTTATATATGAGGAACAGTAAAATGGAAGCTGATAAACCTAAAGTTTCAACATTATTGTTTTTTGCTAGTAGCGATGTTTTACAAATTGCTAAGCAATTATGTGATCCAAAGACTCCAGCAGAGATCTAATAGAAAATCTGACATATTTTAAGCCAACAGTAATGAAGAGAACAGCTTTTTTGTGTTTTCGGATGAAAAAACAATTACCTTGAGAGAGTTACCAAGATTACAATCTAGCATTGTGTACATAGGCCAGACAATGTGAATTTACGACAGATTTGGAGAATATACCCCTGGATCAAATACTTTAAGGAATATTGGACCACAATCTTAGGAAAACTCTACAAAGTGAAGTGGATATAACATACATAAGAGTTATCACAAAATGTATAGTGCATGAGCTAACAACAGATAACGGGTCAGAATATCGAATGGTAGCAAATAAATTAAAAAATACCTCAAGCATATACAGAGCTAAGATGGAAAAATCACCTAAGGAATTCATAAGAAATGAATTAAGATGCTATGGCTACAAAATTATAGGGCACACAAAGAGGATGTGCAAATCCAAATTAGAAAAATACCATATTTGTGGGATTAAAGGACATTTAGCTCATGTTTGCAGAAAAAAATGCAAAAGACAAGACAAGCCCTGAGTGTAAATCAGGAAGAGGCATAGTTTGTAGAAAAATAGAGATAAAGTTATTAAATAGTCAAAATAAGAGTCATATAGATCACATGACCTATCTCTTAAGCTTGTAAGTTATAAACAATGAGGATTGCCAATTCCTCTACAAGCTTTATGATAAATGCTTAGTCAGAGCCAAATTACACTGGATGTAATCATTAGTGGAATTAAAGTCAATATTGAGGTTGATAGTGGTGCTGAATTATTGATTCTATTTCTGATGGTGAATAAAATTAATGTTAAATCCAACCAGAGAGTAAAATTGGATAAGACAAATGTGGTGGCCACAGATGAGAATGAAAACAGAAATACAAATTTGAGGAAAAGTTTCTGTCCCAGTGAAAGTAAATCAAAATTAAGTTTTATCACTGTTAATTGTAAAGAAAGACATTAGTCTGCTGCTTGGCCGAAACTGGTTCCATTCATTATGAATCTGTCTTAAAATAATTAAAAAGATCAAATTAAAAATGGAAGTTAGAACCAAGTTTCCTCAGCTGTTCAAACAGGAAATAGCTGAATTAAGAATGAGACTTGTACACATGGAATCAGCTAAAGATATGCAATCTACAGTGAGTAAACAACGGAAAGTTCCCTATGCTCTGAAGTCAGAGGTTGAAGAGACAATAGGAGATATGTAAAAATAAGTGCAAACTTCGCAAAATAAAGCTCCTATGGGTTTGAGACATAGTAAAAAAAGAAATGGATACATGGCACCATAGTTGAAAAAGTATATGAAGTCATGTGAGTTATTAAACTCCAAAGTGGATTGCATGTCAGAAGACATATAAATAATTTACGTGAGAAATTCTCTGATACGTTGATTATAATAAATAAAAGACCTTGATCTCCCCAAGCAGAATTTTTGATAAATAATGAACATATAAAAATTTCCTTCTATTGAGCAGGATAATGTATTGCCCACTGAGCGAAATACAGGAAATGAAGTAAAAGCAGATAAAGATGTTGTAGATGCGAAGGACATATGGAAGGCATATCCAGGCTTCCAACTTTTATCTTTTTGTAATATTCAATTACAATGAGACAATATAATTAATGATTTTATAAAACAAAAAGCAAAAAAAAATAAATTTTATGAAATAATTATACTTCATTGAAAACTTTAAGATAATATCTAATCAACAACTCATTATTTTTACCTGCATCTGAAAAAATTTTACTTTATAATTTTATTATTTCACCACACCTAAATGGTGTCCAAAGTATATTCACTTTTTTCCCAGGCAAAAAAAAAAAAAAAAAAAAGGGGGGGGGGGGTAATTATTTTTTGAAAAATAATATAAAACATACTACATAGGAATCATCTGCTACTTAACCAAAAAATGCTTTATGGAAATAATAACAGTTTATGAATTTTAACAGAAAAATCATTGTAACTCAATAAATCTTTCTCTATTGCTTTCATGAACAGAGAAAAAACATTTATAAGACAAATTAATTAATTATAAACATAAAAGAATTATCTATAGCAATGGCAGGGAATAAAAAATGCAGAACAAAAAAAAAATTACAGGAGAATAAAAACAAGATAAAAAAATTGGGATGGAAAAAAAAAGAATTATAAAACAATAGAGAATACACTTTGAAAAACAACATGTGATATAAAATTGCCAAAAAAAAAATCAGTGAGACACAAAAAAAATATGGGGGAGGGAGATATAAAATATATATATAATCAGAAAGTGAAATACTGAAACTAAAGTAACTCTGTTATTGAGAAGCTTAATTTCACTGCAGTCAAAGACAAGGAAATTAATATCACATAAAATAAAACAATTATCAATTAATAGACTGCAGACACATAACCATTTGAGATATGGAACCTAAGAAAAATTGAAATGGAAAACTCTATTTTTTTAACATATGATTATGTACTGAATGTTAAAAGACCATGAAATGACACAAATTAGAGATAAGAATATAGTGAAGAAAAATTAAATATTTTTAGAACCTGTCAAATGATCACTGCCAACAAATCCATAAATTGAAGAAAGGAAAAAACTTTTTAAACAAAACATGTTTTGAAAAATTTGTGCTCAGTTTTAAAATATTTATATTAAGTAAATTTATGGCTTAAAAAATTTTCAAATTAATAATTATTTATTTACCATTTAATAAAGTCAAATGTGATGAATTTTCTGTTGAGTCTTGAGATGAATTTTTGATATTATTATCATATAAAACCTTAACTCGTTCCTTAACAATCTGAAGATCATGTTGGAGATGCAACACATGTTCCTGATGAGCCAACACTTTACTTTTTTCTGTTAATGCAATAATTTTATCCATAGTATGTGCTGCTGAAATCTGGAATAAATGAAAAAATAGATATAACAGCAACTTATTCAAAATAAATTTAATATTTATAATTAATTTAATCTATACTATTTATACTTTCAAACTGCATCTCAACTTAGTTTATATATTTATACCAATTTCAAAAAAGAATTACATGACAAAATTTTCATCTATGTTAAACATTACTTTTAAATTTAATCTATTTTTATTATTTATCATCTTCATTATAATCATCTCATTGTATAAATTTTGTTTAATATATACATTTAAAAAGTCTATTAATTAAGAATGGTTGATGGAAATTTTCTGCCTTGAGATAAATTTCATTTGTAGGGGGAAAAAATGATTATTTTCAATAATTATAAAATGCTTTTTTCCTATTTGCAACACATTAAACTACCTGACGAATATCTATTTTAATGATTGCTTTCTGAAAAAATCAGCAAATTAAATAGGAATTCAGGCTGATATTCATAGTTTACTTTTATAATAATAAAAGTAATAAGTGATAAATATCATTAACCAAAAGAATATACACCAATAAATCTGATAAGATTAATCTTTAATTTTTTTTTTAAATTAGAAAGCATTTAACAAAATACAAATATACCTGGAGCCCTTCAACTTTTTTGCATTGTTTATTCATTTCCATTTGAAATTCTTCATTCTGTTCTTTCAATATTTTCAATTCTTCATTATAAATTTGATTCTGGGTTTCTGAATTCTAAAATAAAAACAATAAATTAATATGGAAATGCTACTATAAAATAACTATATATTAATTTTAACTCACATAATTTGTCTACAAATCAAACAGAATGTAAAAAAAAATCAGGGAATATTAAGAGAGTATGAACCCCAATATATTTATTTGACCTATGAAAAATAGATATTTAGCACAAATTAAAATTTTTAAAGTAATTTTAAAAATCATCAAACTGCCATGAAAATGTTAAAAAAATATAGAAATATGTATATTTAAATGATTATTAATTCTTTAATAATTAATATCTTACAAATTTTTGAAATGTAAACTAAAAGTTTATTAATATCAAAGTGCCTGAAATTTATTTGTCACTATTTTAGGAATGATTTTAATTAAAAATTAATATCAGTTGCACTTCCAAAAAATAATAATTATATTTTTTAAAAAAAGGGTGCTTGAGTATTAAAACTGCAATGTAGGGGAGATAGGAGGCCTTTTTAAATCCACAATAAATGTGTTTTTTTTTTATCAACAAGATTTTTTTTTTTCAATGCGATCTGTTTTTTTTTTTTGTAATACTTTATTTTCAGTTATTTTTGGTTTTGGAAATTACCAAGTACTGAAATGGATGTAGTGCTCTATTTCCAACAACAAGGCATCCTGCTGTCAGTGATAAGCAATGGCATTATAATGTCCGATGTTGCAACACTACAATCTGCATTCGCAAGGGGACGGGAATGTTTGGTGGCTTATGTAAAACACGAATGTTTTATTATGAAAATCGATGGCAGGACAAAGTATCAACGAGGGACAGCAAGACAGCATTTTTTTTTCTAGTTTTTGGTTTAATTTCTTTATAAAAAAAACGTTTATTATCAGTTTGATAAAAAACCCAGCATACTTTGCAATCATGTGGTTTCATTTTCGGAGTGAAAATTTTTACTGCAGATCTCCATTTTCTGTGATAATACTAAATATCAAAAGTTTGGTTTTAACACATAAATTCCTGTTATATATTACATGATAAGTGTCCTAGGAATATAGTTGATGTATTTTTATCCAAATTACTTAAAAATCAAAATCATTTACTGTTTGTTTGATGTATATTTAAACTAACTATTTTTTTGATTAATGGTGTCATTATTGTAATATCGCATTTTATTTTTTATTTTAAATGTCATTCTTAAAAGTTGTTTTTTAAAGTCGCATCTTTTTTTTCAAGTTACATTTTTTTTTGTTAATGTTGAAAGTCGTACATATTTATGAGTCACATTTTTTTTTTGGAAACTTGTTAATGTTGAAATTTTATTTTAAATGTCGTTCTTAAAAGTTGTTTATTAACATTAAAAGTCGTACATATTTGTGAAAGTTGCATTTATTTTAAATGTCATTCTTAAAAGTTTTTTTGTTAATGTTGCAAGTTTTACTATTTTTTTATGGTACTTATCAGTTCGCCAGGCCAGCCGTCTGGTGGTGTTCTTGCTCTGCTCAAAACCCAGAAATATGCAGTTTACATGGCCCAATATTGCAGAGAAACTTACAGCCTATAGAACAGTACTGTTCATATTAGCCGCTGCAGGCGTATATGGCGTTGCACGCAAATATTACGGCCTGCTAATGTGCTTCGTGGCACTATGTAAATACGCACACATAACAGATCACTATTGTATGATGTGAGGGTGTAGAGAATTCAAGTGGCCACAACTGTTATAATATGCATTCTAATTAAAGATCTTACCCCCTATCCGACGTATTATTTGATACTAATAATTGTAAAACTGTCGCCAGGCTTCCCTACAAATTTTGGAAGGTGGAAAAAATTGCAAAAGCTGATGACAAATAAAATGTATGAGGTTTGCATGTAGTTTTGGAAATCATCAACTTGGTTTAATCAGTGACAACAAATTATTTGTCAACCCCCTCCCCCCCAAAAGAAGCATTAAAATAAGATCAAAACTTTTGACTTTTTCAACTTTCGCTTTTTTTGTTTTATTTTACAAAAAATACGGCAACTTTTTTGGTTTGACTATACGGTAATTTTTTTTATCGGCTTTGTTTGTACACCACTGATCTACTAAAACTTTTCTTTTGAAAACCAATTTTTATTATCCTTTTTTAAAAAATAAAAACAAACCAAAAATAACTTTTGACTCTATCTTTTGTCTCAGTGACGACAAATTGTTTCTCCCCCCCCAAAAAGTTTAAATAAGATCAACACTTTTGACTTTGTTCAACTTTTGTTTGATTTTTTGTTTTTAAAAGATGGTGACTATACGGCAATTTGTTTTCGGCATTATTTGTATTACGCGACATCTATTTTGGCATTTTTGAAAAGAAAATGTACAAATATCTGAATCAAATCTTGTATTGTACATGATTTACAAGAATGTCAAAATATTGGTAAAAAAAGTTGTATCAAATGTCAAAATATTAGTAAAAAAATCGTATCAAATGTCAAAATATTTTTAAAAAAGGCAGAGAAAATGTAAAAATATTTTAAATAAAAGTCAGACAAATGGGGGGGGGGGGGGATTTTTTAATAAATCGGAGAAAATCTAAAAATAATTTAAAAATCGTAGGCCCCGGATCGATATAACTGTGTGTTTTTAGCAGAGAAAGAACGCCATCAAGCGGCTGACCTGGCATACCAATTAGTACCTTTTTTACTTTTACTTATTTTTAGTCTGCAACATGGATCATATATTAGATCTACTGCGCCTGTTGACATTCGTATCAACCTCCTGATAACTTTGTGATTCTTGCCAAAATATCATGTACAAGATCCGTGTATACGTTCTCTCCTTTTTTTTTTTGCCAAAGAAAGTCATGTACAAGATCCGTGTACATGTTATTTTGGTCAGACCACAAGATTACAAAGTTATCAGCAGATTGATACGAATGTGAACAGCTTTAATACTCAAGTACCAAAAAAGTGCCCACACTAAGTAATAAATTATCTATGGGTAAATATAATTTTTTTTTATAATTTTATATGTTATAATTTATTAATTATTTTTATTTCATGAAATTTAAAAATAAATATATAAGAAATAGAAATGAGACTTAAGAATATATTTTATAGGTGTGTGACATGTTATTTTTAAGCATAAATATTATTTTTAAACCTTTTAAAATATAACTTAATCAAAATATTTTCCATCATTTTAAAATATACACACAATGCAGACTAAACAAAATAAATAAATATGGCAAAATAAATTTGTTATCTTACTATACTTTACATATTCAAAGATACAGTATGTATAGATTGCAAAAAAATTAATGCAGCAGGTTAAAATTTTGTTTATTTTATTATTCTTAAAATTTATGTAAATAGAGAGAAATTATAGAGAAATCTAGAATCTAGTCATAAGATATAAAAATATAAAGAATAATCCATTTCTTTTAACATTCCATCTGATCAATACTAATATCTATAATAAACTAAATCTTTAAATTGAATTTAACTTAAGTCAATTCAATTTACAATGTAGTTAAAAAAATTATTGACAGCAATAATTTTTGATAATATAATTTCTCATGCTAAAACAAAGTTCAAAATAGATTTAAATAGAATACTGAAAGATTTCAACAACAACAAAAAATTAGTCTCATTGTTTAATATATATGAACATTAAGCACCAAACTAACAATTTCACAATATTTACTTTTGTCAAAATAATTGTTATACTGCTTCATGCTTTCATGTCTAATTATTTAAAAATATCAAGTAAGAAGTTGAGCTGAAAATAGATTTATCAAAAGAAAATAGACTATGGTTGTTAAAAATTTTGCCAACATATTTTGGAAAATTTGAGCACATTTACATATGAATGGATTTTAATTATTAATACGGTTGAACTTATTAAACTAGAAACAGATTTTTCTTTAAAAAAAACAACTTATTGATATATTGTTTTTTGAATGACAATGCAGTACATCATCTGAAATTTTTTTTATAAATTGTAACATTAGAACAATCATTTTCTCATCTAAAATAAAATAAATAGAACTATTTATAAATTTTAAAAATTATAAACGTTTTTATGTTTTACAAATCTTAGAATGTAACAATAAATCGATCAACAAAACTTCGTCAGTGCAAGCCAGAGTAATCAATGGATGCCAGAAGAATTGTGCATAAAATCCTTATCTAGAGCCTACTCATCCAATATCCTCAGACTAGTTTCTAGCTTGTGGCTTTCATCAATGAGGAGCCTTGGATCTGAGAGCACTGCATCTAGATCTTAGGATCTAATGCAACTCACCAGCAGCCACTTTATCTCTACTTAACTACAAAACTATGAGTCTAAAATTGAAAACACAATAATATTTTCAATCCAAACTCATTAGTTTATATAGTCATAAAGGTCTGAACTCAGTTCAGTACCCCTAAAATTTTGGCGCCTTTGGTTCTTTAATAAGCATAGCCATCACTATCTATTTAGGCAGGATTGGTATTAAACCACTAAACATCACATGATCCCCATTTCTTATGCTTGCTCATAACTGTGATTAAAACAGGCAAAACTCTCCATTCAATAGTGTCAATCAATGCAAGCCAGGGTAATCAATGGATTCCAAAAGGCTTGGGCAACAAATCTCTATCTAGTGCCTACTCATGCACTATTCTGACTAGTTTCTAGCTTGTGGCTTTCATCAGAGAGAAGACTTGGATTTGTGAGCACTGCATCTAGATCCTAGAGTCTAATATAATCCTCCAGCAGTCAACTTTTATCTCTACTTAACTACAAAACTATGAGACTAAAATTGAAAACACAATAATATTTTCAATCCAAGCTTACAGTCATATAGGTCTGAACTCAGTTCAATACCCATACATTTTGGTGTCTTTGGTTCTTTAATAATCATAGCCACCACTATCCTTTTAGGCAAGACCATTAAACATTCCATAATCACTATTTCTTATGCTTGCCTCATAACTGTTATTAAAACAGGCAAAACTCTCCATACAGTAGTGCCACCCAGGGCAAAACAATTTACTACTGTATGGAGAGTTTTGCCTGTTTTAATATTAGTTATGAGCAAGCATAAGAAATGGTGATCATGTGATGTTTAGTGGTCCTGCCTAAAAGGATAGTGGTGGTTATAGTTATTAAAGAACCAAAGACACCAAAATGTATGGATACTGAACTGAGTTCAGACCTATATGACTATATAAGCTAATGAGCTTGGATTGAAAATATTATTATATTTTCAATTTTAGACTCATAGTTTTGTAGTTAACTAGAGACAAAAGATGGCTGCTGGAGGGTTGTATTAGATCCTAAGATCTAGATGCAGTGCTCTCAGATCCAAGGCTCCTCACTGATGAAATCCACAAGCTAGAAACTAGTCTGAGGATATTGGATGAGTAAGCCCTAGATACGGACAAGCCTTCTGGCATCCATTGATTACTCTGGCTTGCACTGAGTGGCACTATTGTGTGGAGAGTTTCGTCTGTTTTAATAAGAGTTATGAGCAAACATAAGAAATAGTGATCATGTGATGTTTAGTGGTTTAATACCAATCCTGCCTAAAAGGATAGTGACGGCTATGGTTATTAAAAAACCAAAGATACCAAAATGTATGGGTACCTATATAAGACTATATAAGCTATTAAGCTTGGATTGAAAATATTATTGTTTTCAATTTTAGATTCATACTTTTGTAGTTAAGTAGAAATAAAAGGTGACTGCTGGAGAGTTGCATTAAATCCTAAGATCTAGATGCAGTGCTCTCAGATCCAAGGCTCCTCATTAATGAAAGCCACAAACTAGAAACTAATCTAAGGAAATTGGATGAGTAGATACTAGATAGGTATTTTATGCACAAGCTTCTGGCATCCATTAATTACTCTGGCTTGCATTGAGTGGCACTAACTATATGGAGAGTTTTTCCCTGTTTTAACTTAATACATTGTTAAATAAACTTCATTTAAAGCTATTTTGCATCCAATTTTTTGAGCATCTCCTAAGCTCTAATTGAATTCTGAGAATATATTATTTTTAAAAATTTTCTGGTAATACATATTACTTAGAAAGCTAAAGATCAATATGTTTTATAATAATTAATATTAAGGCCTAATTGAAAAACTTTGTTTCATAAAAAGTATTTGATTCACCGAACAATCCTTGATCCCAATTTGTTTGAATGATCAATTTTCTACTGCTATCACACTAAAGTTTCATATGGTCCACGATAATAAAAAAAACTAGCTACATTAATTTAAAAAAAAAAAATTGAATGTAAATGTTAAGAGTTTAATATTAAAGAAAAATAAAATTTTAAGGATTACAATGATACAATAGTATTTGCAAATATAAAAAAATAAAAAAATTTCAAACAAGTTTGAGATGAATATAATTAAACCTATGAAAACAAAGAAAATTAAAAAATTTATGGAATCTTGGTCAAACAGACCATTACTCTTAAATGTTTAAAATTTGAAATGTGGATTTGAAAAAATATAAAAGCAAATAGGTATTATTAAAAACACTAGTTGAAAAATAATTTAAAAAACAGAAGAAAAAATCAGATCTATTCTTCAGAAAATCCACACATATGAAATTAATAACATATTAGAAGTATGACATGAAACTGGCAAAGTGGAACTATGTTGGAATTGTTTGAAGAAGTTGAAGAATTTATAAAAAAAGAAAAAAGTCAGACGTTATTTCACAATATATATATTTATTATATTTAATATTTTCACAGTTATACCCAAATAAGACTATTTTCATACATATGTAATTGAAACAGAAGTAACTGTAGTTTCCAATGTTATATAATGTAAATAAACTATTAAAAAGGTCATACCGCCTGTCCTTTAGCATTTGTAGGTATTTATGCTTAGTTTATGTACGTAATTTTAAATGATGGAATAAATTTGATTTTTTCTTATATGTATATAATTAACAATATAAAATCGTCATTTAACTGTTCAGAGCATCAAAATCCAACATCAGAATATGAAACAGTTATAAATATATAATTCTACAAGTTCTGTTGGCAGAATTTCAACTCTTGGAAGTAGCAGAAAATGAATGTTGGTGGACAATGTCTTATTGACCTAGTAATTTTTCATTTCTCTGAGAAAACTTTAGAAAAATTATTGGTGCTTTTACAGAAGCAGCAAGTAATTGAGTAAGTTCTGTCTATGGAAATATAAGAATGGTTTCTCTTTAAAATTAGAACCTGAAAAAACTCTGGGATGAAAGTGACAGCTTTCTTATATAATCATTGACTTTATTTGAGAAAGTTTTTTTTTTTTAATTCTCTGGAGGGAATTCCGCAGATCTTTTTTAACAAAATTAATGGGTAATTTTAGAATATTTTGCCTGTCTTGGTAACTACAGCTTCTTAACGACTTTCAGCTCTCTTAAACAACAATCTTTACATAGACTATAAATTGTGCAGTCCTTTATCAATAAAATCAATCACATTATTACTTTTCAATTATTTTATAGTGTAGTCTCATGAAGACAGAATTACAGAATAAAAAATGAAATTCTATTTAGTTTGATCAATTTACGGAAATAAATTAATCTAAAAAATTAAAAATAACAGATAGTAAAACAAATATTACATTTAATTTTTATTTTCTATTCATATATCATAAAAAAAAAAGAACTGATTGATATCCTTAAGGATGCTTACAGAAGAGAGCAAAAGATAATAAGGTTCTAGTCGACTAGTCACAGCATGCCGCTTGATGGCTCTGTTGCTAGCCAAAAACCAATAGATATAATGTTAACGGCTGATTTACAATTTTGTTATTATTTATTTAAAAACAAATAAATATAAAGCTTCACCTGTTTCTTTTTTTTTTAAATAGGGATTTACATTTATTTTTCTTTAAAAGATTTTTTTTTGAAAAAAGTGCATTTACTTTTTTTTGGGAAAACATTAGTTTCTAAATTATATTTTTTAATTACATTATACATGTCAGTGCACAGCACTGGAATGTGCAGGGAGGGCAACCAATGGTTTTGACAATCTGAAGGATCGGCCAAAAGATGCACTACTCTGATCAAACATTTTAAAATTGTATTATACATGGCAGCATGTAGCATTGGAATGAGCAGGGAGGAGGATCGATGGTTTTGTCAACCCAAAGGATCAGCCAAAACATGCACTACTCTGATCAAACAAAAAAACATATATATTAGAAACATTCCACGACGACATTTTAAAAAAATTTACGAAACAACATTATTTAATAAAATGTAAGAATTCCATTTTAAAATTACCGTCTGATCAAACTAAGATTATGCTTTTAAAAATGACAAACCACAGCCGTGTTAGTAGTCTTGTAGCTGTTCTTGCGCAAAATTCCTTTTTCACGTGAATTCTGTAAAATGGTGGTGGGACGTACACTTTTGCAATTCGTTTCACTTTAAAAAGATGTGTATGGAAGTGTGATGACGGGCTTACAATTATTACTATCTAAAACTATGTCAGGTCATGTAAAAAATCATTACTTTGAATGTACATGAAAAGAGTTATGGCCACTTGAATTCTTATACACCCTCACATCATACTGTAGCGATCTGTGAAGTGCGCTATTTGCATAGTACTGCGAAGCACAAAAGCGGGCCGTAATATTTGTGTGCAATACCATCTAGGCCTGCTTAACAGCTAATATTAACAGAACTGTTCTATAGGCCGCATAAACAGCATATTGCTGTGCTTTTGCATGGAATCAGCGACATCAAGCAGCAGCTAATCGACGAGTACTAATAATAATGATTAAAAAACTCAGAGAAAGTGTTTTGGAATGATTTGACATACGTTTCTGAGTAAATAATTGCTTAGGATAATATATAGATTATCTATGATTGTTTACATCATCTACTTATAATACGTTTTTCTTAGTGAAAATATATATAAATCAAAAATAAACTTCTTTAATTCATAATATTTATCAACAATATTCAATTTTAATTCAAGAGAATAATTTAGCACAAAAACTAAAAAAAAAAAAAAAGCTAAGAAAGATAAAAGTATAAATATTTAGTATTAAATGTAAACAAATTTAAAATACCTATAACAAGGATTGTTTTTATCAGCCATACAGCTCAAATATAAATTAATAAAAATTTATTCAGTATTAGTTAATGCTAAATTTAATCGATTGAATAATTTTTTTAACTTAACATGGACTAGAATTTGGAAATTGCTAACAATAACAATATCAACAAAATTAAAATTATATTTCTCAACAATTAATAAGATTGATTAACATTTTGACATACCTGTTTGTTTGTTTCATTCTGAAGTAAAACAAATTTCTTAAAATAATCCAAGTGAGTAAAATAATTATTTTTTAAATGTTCTTCACAATCCAGCTGCTTAGCCTACAAATTTTTATATACAATATTAGAAATGTATCTCTTTACATATATATTCATATGCACACATATAAAAGTAACTTTTAAGACCATGACATCAGATAAAGATTAGTAAATAACATATTTAACTAAAAAAAGGATCATAAATGGCTACAAAAATGAATATGTATTTACTCAATAATGTGAGATTATTCCAATCAATATAATTTTGAAAAAAGAAATTGGTTATTAATTGAAAAAGTATCTTCAATTCCTCAGTAAGGCTTTAAAGACACTGATAAAGCAAGGGAGAGAGAAAGAGAGAAGTAAAAAAAAATAGTTAAAATAGATTAATAAGATCCAAAATGTGAGCTTATAATACAACATTAAAAAAAAACAAGTTATCATTTATTAGTATTTTTAATATCGATGAAAATAGTTTAATATCAAATTCATACATTTTTAAAAGGTCTTTTTTAATACACAACCATTAAAGCAAGATAAATGTTTAATGCATTTTTTTATGCATCATTTAGTTCTATTTTTGAAAAAATACACTTAAAACAGTAACAATTCTTATTCATCTGTAAAACAAATAATACAAATAAATAAATAATTTTTGAAAAGTTACCAAGAAATTGCATCCATAATCAGAATAAGGACATAGTACTGATTTTGCTGAACAGATTGTTATATGCTCCTTAAGCTGTAAAAAAAAAAAAATTATTAATTTTCTGTTTATATTGTAATGCTAGCGAGAGATATATGTTATGAAACAAACATATATACTAGGAACATAATTATAATTTAAAAATAAATGATTAAATTATTAATAAAAATGAAAATAGAAAGTATAATATGTTTTAGAATAGTTTTCTTTTGTTTTAAGATTTTTAAAATGCAATTTTGTAAAATAAAAAAAAGATGGCATTATATTTTCTTTTAAAAAGAATAAAGCTTTTATTAATGAATGGAGTATTGTAAAAGAAAACTTTCGAAAATCTAGTTAGTTAAAAGATGACTGGCTAATAAGAATTGTAACTAATAAATGAATTAATTAAAAACTATATAAACTATCCCATCAATGTAAAATGATGAGATAGTAGATTAATCTAAGCAAAAGATTAAATTAAAGCAAATGTAAAAATAATTAAAAAACAGACTTAATTTAAGATCAAAATTAAAAAACTACGATAAGGAATTAAAACAATGAGGAAAAAAAGTATATAAAATCGCTACGGCCTATTGTTATTTAGTCAGATCTGCAATCAATAATTCAGTCCAGTTCGAGTTCAGTTCAAATTCAATTCAGAGTCTAGCTATACAGAATGGAGATTCAGAGTTTTGGAGAACTTTAAATGCAGTAACAAACCAGTCATTACTGCTGCAGTCTACATAATGCAGAAGCCGCAGAAGCTATAGGAGTATTCGCAGGGCTTCATGCCTCAAAAGTCATCAATTACCCTGCCTAAATCAATACCTCTCTCTCATTATTCAATATAAACTTAGAAGGAGAGCCATGAAGCCATTGATGGAGCACCAAAAAGCCAACCGGTTAGAAAGCAAAACCATAGGACAAAATTCCCACAAATGAAAATCTAGGTAAAGATACTTTTAAATAACGGTCTATAGACTTTACAATTATTTTAAATGAACTTTAATTAATGAAGGACTATCATAATTTAGCCTGAGTAATTACTTATATATATATTTTTGTTTTGTAAGATAAAATTGAAATGATGGAAATTTATATTACTATTTCAATGTCTTAGTACTCTGTATATTTTAGAATACTGCTAGAGATTTAAACTTGAAAGATAAATATTCCTGGACCAAAGCTTTATCCTTTTCTGATGCTTATCATATGATCTCCTAAATGATTAACTATTCAGTTGCTGATTTTTAATCTTCTTACATAGCATTTTAAAATGTGATAATTCTATTTTCATTAGGGTAGCATTAAATGTATATCAATAATGAGAAAACAATTAAATCTAATCCTGATAAGAATATAATTTGATATAAATTTTAGAAAATCATTTTACTTCTTATTTAATTAAGATAAATATTTATAATAAAAAATAAAAATAATATATTGTATATATAATTTTATTTGATAATTACTGAGAAAACACTAGAAAGTTCTGATAAAAGATTTATTGCAATACAGTACTATATTAATAATTTAAATTCCTGAAAGATTCTAATATCAGCTCAAGGCAAAAAATATATGAATTTTATTATGGGGTCATAAATTTCAAAACTTCTTGATATTATAAATTACTTTTACTAAGTGCACTTTAATGATTCATGAATTTCATAATTTTATGTTGTAATATTAATTTTTAAAAAAACTATAGCAAATTACTACAGGTGATTAATTATTTTTATGAGAATGGTGTAATAAAAATAACACTACAGAAATACTATTTACTACTGGTGATGGTTTTCTTATCTTTGTATTCTATTACTTGACATCTGAAATATGCCTCAAATGGAGAACTTTATATACATGTATATAAAATATATTTAAGATACATTACAAAATTAATAAAAATCTGAAATAATTTTAAATGAGCATCAATTACCTGAGAACTTGTAAGATCCTTTGCACCACAAATACAAGTAATCACTTTATTTGCACAAACAGCCTTGTGGAACTGCAAGAAAATTAATAAACAAACACAATTTTTAATGTTTTCTTGTTAAATTTTTTTTTAATATCTAAAAAACTGAAATTAATTAATTTTTTTTTAAGTAATAATAATAATAAAATATAAAAACATAGTAACAGTTAATCAAAAATCGTAAATGTGAAAGAACCTATAATCATTCGACTAATAAAATAAATAGATTTAAAAATAAACAAATAATATTATGATAATCAAAGAATAAAAACAATAAGAATATTCATTTTTATATACAGTGCATATATCACTTTATTAAAAATTTGTTAGATAGTAACTATCATATCCATCCATCAAGTTCATAATTTGGATTTTAAATCAACTTGCACAAAAAATAAAAACTTTTTCTGATTCCAAACAAACTTGGGATGTTTTTTCATGTAGCCAGTTGAAAATCAAACTAGTTAGCTATTTAATCCACTGATTAATAAATAGATATCTAACCATTCTCAACTCGAGTAAAACAAGGATAGAAAACTGCCAAACTTTTACCATCTGACAGCTGGAAAGTCTGATAAAGACTTATTGAGAAGGTCTTTGTTCTGCAGTGGAGTATTTGAAAATTGTTTTACCATTCATAAATTCTCTTTTTAAATATTAAAATAAAAAAATAATATTAATAATAAAAAATGAAAAACACAAAGAATGATCTAAAAAAGAGAAAAGTTATAATAAATCTTTAAAATCTAATAAAACTTAGCTCTTCACAATAAATTTTAGAAATCACAATTCTCAATGAAAAACTTGTAAATGATACAATATAGTTTTCTTCATTTAATAAAGTATAAGAAATATAAATTTTATTATACATAAATCAATCCATTATATATATACATTATTTTTACTTAAATCATAATTAAGCTAAATAATTTTTAAAAAACTCTACAATTATAAATCTGAAATAAAATAAACATATAATGCAACTAAAAATATTTTTTTAAAATATTAATTATGATACTAAAACTTCATTAGAAATCCTTATATTTTCATTTGGCATTTCCATATATATTGAAATAATTCTAAAAAAACACAAAGAGGAGAGAATGCAAATCGAAATCAATATTTCTTGAAATTACCTAACATATTGGGGCCAAATAAAATGGGTCTATGGTTATCCTTTTTTTTTTAAAGATATATACAATTCTTTATAAAAATGTATGAGGGTATAAACCCTGGCATTAATGGATGTTAGGAATACCAAGAAATTATCTTTAAACTTAATATCCTAACTAATAATGGTCAGACTGAGTATCCAGCCATATTTCCTGACTATCATTTCTATTAAACATGTTTAAATAAAGAGTGGATCTATCTCTTGCAACTAGATGTTACTTATCTATTTAAAACATATCTGTCATACTGCAGATTAGTGCACCATCTCTAAAATGAGAAACATTTATAGGTTAGGTTCAAACCTCTTCCTAGCTTTTTAAATGTTAATCCCTTCATTTACTCACTACTACCTCAAAAGAAAAACATGGCAATGTATGACAGGAAGTGTACAGATATGTTTAACCAGATTTGGAATGAGAGAAATGGACAATTATACTTAAAATATAAATATAACAAAACAAAATTTATTTACAATATTTAAATACCCTATATGATACCTAGGGATGAATCCAAGGAGTGAAAAATAATATATATTTTAGGTGAGTATAAATATATTAACATTGGAGAAAATTCATTTAATTAGATTGAATTTAACTTATGAGCTCTGATATGCTTATATGCAATATAAAAAAAAAATCATATAATTATTATTATTTTACTATAATATAAAGACTGCCAGAATATAAATCAATCGATAACCGATATATACAAATTATAAGAAGCATTAAATAATAATTAAATGAGAAATTAATTCTAAATTCTATTTGATTTAGTGTTCACACACACAAAAAAAAAAATACATAAAGAAAAAAATTTAAATACACATTTAAAGAGAGAAAAAAAATGTTAAAATTATTTAGAGAATATTAATATTAAATTTAATATTTGCTATAAATATTATTTTTCTTTTATAAAGGCCTTTTATTTTAAATAAAAAAATCATCCTACTATAGCATCAGTCTGATTTTACACATTATTAAAATTGTAGGTTTGAACTCTTTTTAAAAATCGACATGTAAGACAATTTTTAAGGTTTTATTTGAAGTACTTTTATATTCACTGGATAGAATGATAGTATGACTGGATTATGCAGTCATCGTAAATAGACTGACAGAAATCATGTGAACAACGACAAGTAATGCTAGTTCTAAATCCTCAATGATTGTTGAATGTTGGAATAAGACACTTTTAAAATTGGCATCAGAAAGTTACATATTTCCAGGTTTAGTTGGCAAGTACATTAATTATATTTTTTTCACTTTGCCTTTATGTGATTTTCAGCTATTGCATAGTTTTCCATATTAGCTGAATTAATAATTCTCAATAACTTGTTGTTTTAATCAGTTTAATTATCTAGAATGCTATTCAGCAGTTTTCTTTTTACTAGATGTGATCAAAAATCCTTGATTATGATGATATTATAACTTCCTTAAAACAAGACAGCTTTTGCCCAAAGCTTTCTTTCTAAATCAAAATTTTTTTAAAAAGAAAAAAAACTGGCATCTCTCACAACTTTTTTTTTAATAACATATCAAGTATAAAATTATATTACTTCCATAAAATCTTTTTTTTTTTACAAACACTATTTCAGATTACACATAAATCTAGGAACTTTTATTTATTATTACAAATAAATTTAAACAAAAAAGAATTATATTATTTTTCTTATAATAATATATATATCAGGGACAAAGCGTCCATGTAGTGAACGGAATGAGTGCTCCCATAGAAAAATTCACTAAAACTTTCAAAAGCTTTAATTAAATTTTTTTTACCAATAGTTGAATTGTTTTTATATACGCAAATAATGAATTTGACTAACACATTATCATTGATTATAAGAAGTTCAAACAATGCTACGATCTAATCTACAGTTAAAACTTTTAAGAATGTTAAAAGCATTTGGAAGATAAAAATATATTGATAATATATTCTCTGATTTACAGATAAGAATTTCAGATTTTTCTAGATGTGTGTAATATATATATATGTATTAGGCATTATTATGTAAAAATTGTTGTGGCAAGTGAAATAAAAACATTATAAAAAAAAGAAGTGTTCTTCTGTTCCTAAAAAAGTCGTGCTTCGTTACTGATGTATATATCTTACTGTTTATAAATAAAAATGAAAGAAATAAATAACATGATTTTTTTAAAAAAAAATTCAAACCTGGGTACTTTTGCTTATATTATTTCTTTTCCTTTTTCTTTTAATATACCTATATTAGTGTGTGGGTAAAAAGCTTGTACAGTCAGACTAGCTTTATTTTTAAAAAATGTCTGAACTGGTACAATATATAGTACACAACTTACAAATATTATCATCTGTTCTATTCCTTTTCATTTGAATATATAAGTTTTAAATAACTATGATGTTTCTGACAAATGATTTTCTTTTTTTTTTAGAAAATAAAATTTTTAATTCTTTATAATTCATAATTTAACATTTCAAATTAATTTCCACATCACTATAAATAAAAACACGATCAATGAAAATCAATACAGCTAATAAATGAAATGTTAACTGTGTAAATTTATAGAGAATAACAATCGAGAGTAATATAAACTGAGAGAAGTTAAAATCAAGAAAAATGACATATCAATTAAAAAAATAATATTTAATAATTAAAATATCAATTAACGATAAGTAAATAAGCATTTATTTTTATATGACAATTTCACCGACGTCATTTATTCAAACATCGTAAATAGTAATTTAAAGTGAGAATTCTACTCTCATGCTTTCCTCAACAGTACTTCAGATTTGCTCATATAAAAGAATTTGAGTCATAGGAATAAGAGGATTCCTTTTATTCCTGCATAAATACTATATCTTGTATTGTAGAGGGAAGTATTCATTTATTATTTAACACTCTCAATATACACATGCATAATTAGCTTGAAAGGCTGATCTTTGAAGGTAATACAATTGTACACATAGTGTCATATAAAAATAAATGCTTATTTACTTATAATTAAGTTTCAGTTAGAGTGATGTTCAGTAAATTCTAGACAATTTCACCGACGTCATTCATTCAAACATCGTAAATAGTAAATTAAAGTGAGAATTCTACTATCATGCTTTCCTCAGCAGTACTTCAGATTTGCTCATATAAAAGAATTTGAGTCGTAGGAATAAGAGGATTCCTTTTATTCCTGCATAAATACTATATCTTGTATTGTAGAGAGAAGTATTCATTTATTATTTAACACTCTCAAAAGATGCATGCACAATTAGCTTGAAAGGCTGATCTTTGAATGTAATCAATTAATGATGTAAGACCATCATAAAATAAAAAAGATTTGATATTATTTTAATTTTATGTATTTTTATTTATTTCATAATTATTTTAAAAATGGCATAGCTTATACAGTTTTAATAAGTCTAAAGCGGTAATTTAAAAAAAAAAAATATTGATAAAGTAAAGTATTTATAATATATCTATCTGAAAAAAAGTATCAATAAATTGATAATGAAAATATAAAAATACAGCTTAATCTTAAAAAAATTAAAACTATTTGTTTAGATAAGGTTAAAATTAACAATAAAAAAGGAATTCAATCAGCTTACGATAAAGCAATGCCTTTGATACATAAAAGTAGGGATGAACTTAACAAAATATTAACAGGATTGGTGAAATTTGTAGAAAATTAAAAATAAATAAAATACTAAAACTAAATCAATTAAGAAATATGAAAAAAATGAAAGATTAAAAGTCATAGTTGGGCAAAAAGTTTTATAAGCAAGTGGGTGCCTGAGATTATTTGGAAAGCTGTTTAACTGATGATGGAATAAGTGACAAAAAAATTAAAGATGTAAATTAAAATGGCTAAACAGGTTTTTAATAATAGAAAAAGATTATTCCGTAATTCATTAAAGTAGTAAGAAGTTTATTAAATGCTTTGTTTCGAATATAATTATATATGTTAGCAAATATTTAATCAAGCAAGAAAAAAGGATATGAATTTGGAGACTGGATTAAAATCAGTTGAAATGACAAATTTACAAAAAATATATATATGAAAAATGATTATAGAGCAGAAGATAAATTGAATTAAATGTCTATTAATAACTTTGTAGAGTGAAATTTAAAAAAAAACTTATTAGGTGATTTAAACAAAGTTGTTAACTAGAGAAAAATAACAGAAATTCACTGAGATGGTTTGGTTAAAGTCTGGAATCTACCTTTTGATATATGTCTGACATGTATGTATATAAAGATGCTGCTAGATAAATGAAACTATTTTAATAGATAATTTTTTTTTAATAGTAAACTCTATTTAGAGACTATTTTAGTTGTTTACATCCATATGACAAACTCACTGGTTCATCTTTTTATAAGAACTGGGAATACATTAATCAATTGTAGATGATTAAAGGGGCCCATTAACTTTTAATTAAATAGTAAAATAGCTAAAGTGTGTATTAAAAAACATCACAACATTTGTTTAATTTATATTTATGTTTGTATACAAATATTTCTGATTGTTGTCTTTTCAAATTATATAAATTGTTAAAGTAAGTTATTAATTTTCTATGACTTTAGAAAACAATTTATAGCTTTTATAATGTGCTAATCGATGAATTGTAAGGTGATACGATCCTGTCTTTTTAAAAATTATATACTGTGGATGTATTTATTTATATATAAATTATTGGATAAACATATATTACCTCAACTTCTGAAGCCATATACTTTTGGTGACACAGAATACAAGAAATTTCTCTTCTTGCACATTCACTTGTTGTATGATGGTCAATATTCTTTTTAAGAACAGGCTCATTACAGATTAAACACATTTCAGTTAAAAAGTCACATGTCTGAAGATGTCTCTAAAAAAAATGAAAAAATAAAAATATGTAAAATATTAAATAAAGTTATGATAATTATTTTATTCACTTAACTAAAAATATAAAATTTTGTTTTACTTTCTCTTTTCTTATGCTAATTGTAAATTATTTTTTGATTACAACTGTCATATAAATGCAAATATGTGATGATTTACATCTAACTAAAAATATAAAATTTTGTTTTACTTTCTCTTTTCTTATGCTAATTGTAAATTATTTTTTGATTACAACTGTCATATAAATGCAAATATGTGATGATTTACATCAGTGGTCTTCAACTTTTTCACACCTGCGGATCGGTAAAAATAAGGATAAGATTTCGCGGATCGGCAGAAGTTTACAGACAAATTTTCTTAAAGATGTAACCTGCTTAACCTTAGATAAGCATAATTGTTATAACTGTCCAAACAGCATACTAGTTATTGTGTATTGTAATGGTGTTGCTTACCTTCACATGCTAAAACTCTTTCTCGAGTTGTGCAGTCATACTGCTACAGAAAACAGTACAATAACAATCGCTCTCATTAATGTGCTTGCATTTTACGTTTATTATTTCATTGTTAAAACATGCAAGAATAAAATGTTATTCACCTGAATGTTGAAAAAATCAAAAGTTTTGATCTTTTTTTTTTGGGGGGGGGAGATGGTTGAAAAATACTTTGTCATCACTGGACAAAAGATAGACACCAACGTTATTTTTTATTTGTTTTTATTTTTAAAAAAAGGTAACAGAAATTGGTTTTAAAAATAAAAGTTTTAGTATTTTAGTGGTATACAAATAAAGCCAAAAAAATATCGCCTTATAGGCCAAAAAAAAAAAATGGGCGTATTTATAAACAAAAAAAAAAGAAAACGAAACTTGAAAAAGTCAAAAGTTTTGATCTTACTTTATTTTGGGGTGGTGGGGGTGTATTGAGAAATACTTTGTAAAAGTTAGAGACAGAACTTACTTTTTGGTTTTTATTTCTAAAAAAAGGTAATAAAAATTGATTTCAAAAATAAAAGTTAAAGCCAAAACAGATCTTATTTTAATTTTTTTGGGGAAGTGGGTCAGAAATACTTTGTCTTCACTGAGACAACAGTTATTTTTATTTTTTAAAAAGGTAATAAAAATTGGTTTTAAAAATAAGTTTTAGCATATCAGTGGTATACAAAGGCAAAAAAGATATCGCCTTATAGGCTAAAAAAAAAGTGGCAGTATTTTTAAACAAAAAAAACAACAATTGAAACTTGAAAAAGTCAAAAGTTTTGATCTTACTTTATTTTGGGGTGGTGGGGTGTATTAAGAAATACTTTGTAAAAGTTAGAGACAGAACTTATTTTTTGGTTTTTATTTTTAAAAAAAGCTAATAAAAATTGATTTCAAAAATAAAAGTTAAAGCCCAAAAAAACCCACTAAAAATGAAATAATTACAATTGTCAATGACCCTCAGGCTTTTTTTTTTAACTGCAATAATCTCAATAACATTATTCTCTCTGACTTGAATCCACCATTTGTCAAATTTTTATTTCATTACAATGACAAATCAAGATTTCAATATTTTTCCATATGGATATATATTTAATTTAATAATATAAAAGTATTATTATTGCATATATAGACAACAAAAAATACATACTTAGTTAATTCATTATTAAATAATGGTTCTAATAATTAAATATTCATAAATTTTAATTACAAATAAATTAAAATATATAAAGAATAATTTTATAATTTTTCATAAACATTTCTATAATTTTGTGGCTTTTAAATTTATTTCAAATTTCTCTGCTGAATCTTAAATAATAATACAAAAATTGTTAAGAAATAGTTAATTGTACATAAATTATTATTTTTCAAAAATTAATTGCATTATTACTCTCAGAAACAAAACAAATACTGCCCATTCCCAATCCCCCCCCCCCCCCATAGAAATGGCTTTAAGTGCTTTAAATTAGCAGGCTATCTCTTTCTGGTTAAATCAGTTATTATTATTATTTGAATCAATAAAAGGAGCTCAAGAAAAATCCAGAGAAAAAATTATAACAATTACTAATGTTGGATTAGCTCAAAGTATAATGAATTAAAGTAGATAAAAATAATCGTTATGTTTCAAAGACAAATGAAAAGGCCTGAAAATAATATACTGTATTTGAAAATAAACCCGAATTTAATATCTTTAGTGAGCAGACAGAAATTAAATTAATGAAGAAGGCAAATGCATAGTTAAGTGAACAAACAATGTTAAAAAACAAATATTTTCAATAAGTAAATGTTTGGTGAAAAATTTTATTAGTAATAACAGAAAACAGCTAGTTGAAGGCAAATCAAAAGAAAAACATGAAAATAATGTATGTCTGAAAACATATTTTGATCTTTTTTTAAATGTAAAAATAAAACTTATTGGTTAGTTTGTTCATATCTATTTTGTATACACATGATGATTCTACCAACGGGTAGTATATACATATATGCAACTAGATCCCTAAAATTAATATCAAATCCAATTTTTTAAACATATTAATTATAATAATATTAAATTTATATATATACACACACTTTGTAAAAAGATATGGAATATTTTGACTTATAAAATCTGAGTTCCCTTTAACATGTATTTCAGCATATAATCATTTATTTTCTCAATCTCTTGAAAAATGATGGAGATTTCATTACATATCACTATATCATGCAAAAAAAAAAAAATTCCTATAAACATTTGTTCTTTTTAAAGATTATTTCAAAAGTATTTTTGATTTAAAAAAAAAAATTGGATCATCTGACATTCTATTTGTGTTAAATCCAAATTTATTATAATATAATAATAGACAGGGTACGAGCACAGACTTTCACATGACCCACCACTCTCCACACTATCTCATAACACTGATACACCTGAACACACATATGTCGAAAAGATAAATAATCACCAATATACGTATTTCATGCTAAACCAGTAATCATCAGTTGGTCCAGATTACCATCTCCACACATATATGCTACAAGTGCTCAGATATATATTAAGATAGCAAATCCTCCTACTTTAATGGACAGGCTTCAATGTACTCCACACTCCAACTGTCCATCCAATTGAAAATCTGATGATGGAATGCACAAAGGCCACCCTTAGGCCGAGATTATTGTCACACCCATGTTGACCTAAAGGTCAATCCGACCCCTCATGTACAGGACATAATCCATTAAATACATATACAAGGAATAGGCAGATATCTCTAATATGTAATAGATGAAATACACAGGCTTATATATACCTGTGTCTATATATGTAATAGGCAGGGTACGACTGATGATTGCTGGTTTAGCATGAAATACGTATATTGGTGATTATTTATCTTTTCGACATATGTGTGTTCAGGTGTATCAGTGATATGAGATAGTGTGGAGAGTGGTGGGTCATGTGAAAGTCTGTGCTCGTACCCTGTCTATTACATATATAGACACAGGTATATATAAGCCTGTGTATTTCATCTATAATATAATAAATAAATGATGTGATATATGTATTTTTTTAATTAAAGCGAAAAACTGATTAAAAAAAAAACAACTAAAAAAAATTGACTATAAATATATCACTTTATAAGTTAATAAAAATAACATTGGAGCATTCTTTGCCTATAAACACTGTAGGATCTACTATTGTGCATATATATTTTTGCATAAATTTAATTTTAAAAAAAGCTATGGAATTATTTGTAATTATTTTACCATAACTGTTATTGATCTTTTTTTTAATTTTCTTTTTAATTTTATCTATAAAAATTTTAATGAATTGTATTTGTAAAATATAAATAATTACTATAATACAGGTGTGCTAATAAAATAATATTATCATAATTTTTGATCCAATATATGTTCTTATAAAATTATGATTGAAAAAAAAAAAATCTGATTGACTTAATAACAGGAGTTCAGTCCTGCATCAGTTATATGTGAAGTACTGATGTATATAATTATTATTAGCTAAATAATAAAGATATCAATTTAATTTAGATTGATCCAAGAACATTGGTGTAATTTCATCATGATTGCTGAACCTGTGATCTACTTTTACTTAATATTATATTTTCTTGCAACTTTACATTGAACTTTTTTGGGAATTTTAACAGTCTCTGATTTATAAAATCAATAATCTAAAACAATTCTTAATCCTTTTTTTTTTTTTTTAAAAAAAAAAAAGTTTTATATTCATTGAATTAACATATAAATAGAAATAAATATTTTATTATTTTCCTATGCCTAGTTGAATTTCATATGGTTATTATCAAGACAATCTAAAATATATCAAATTGAAAAAATAAAATTAATGAAAAATCTATACTATATATAAATTCATACATAATGGAAAAATCAAATACTTGTTTTATATATTTAAACTAATGTAAAAAATGATTTTTTATTAATTTCATTTTTTCAATTAACCTTGCCAACGACCATCTGAATATAGAAAAATAATAAAGTATTTATTGATATATGTGAATTCAGTGAAAATAAAATAAAATTTAAAAAGAAAAAAGTGGATTTCTTGAAGTATTATTAATATATATAAAAACTGAATTAAATTTGGAAAGAGTTGAAGTGAACATATACACACTGATGGAATGAATGATTGTATAGATTCATTTATTAGTAATTGTGACTATATCTAGCTGCTTAAAAGAAAGAAAAAAACCTACATGCTAAAACAATAATAAATATTTGATATATTTATATTTGTAATTACAACAAAAGAATCTTTTTATATCAATTTAATGCTCATTGCTACATTTAAATGCTATTTAAAATAACTCACATTTATAAACTTCTCTATTTTATCCTTATTTAATGAGAAAAACATACAAATATGAGTGGATGAAATAAAACCTTCATCTGAATAATGCTACACTGACCTAGGTGTTTACTAGTAGATTTCATATATATATACTAAATTTATCTTTCTACAGTTTTTATTTTTATATTCATTCAACAAACAAATGAAGTCAGACAAGAAGTTATTTTATTGGATTTTTTTTTGTTGGCAGACTTTCACAAATCTTTTACATGTTTTACATATTTTATTAAGATTTTAAAATCTCATTTAAAGACTCAATAAAATGTTTAAAAATATATACATCTTTACTTATTTCTATTTGTATTCTCTGATTTATTTGTATTAACTTTAAATAGCATTAAGTCAGATATTTCACATCATCTTATGATTTTCAAAATTTCAAAAAAGATTTTCAAAAACTATTGATATTTTAATAGTATATAAAAAAAAAATAATAAAATAAAAAGTTGCCAGAGTTCAATAAAATATATACATAATAAAATGAAATTAGAGTTGACTTTATAAAATTTACAAAATACTAATTATATAAATAAATATCACATTACAACCAGCTTATAGCATTTCTGCCATTTTCAATATATATATATATATATATTCTACATTACATATAAAAAATTAAGTTTCATTTTAATGCATATAAATTATATATATACCGTATAATCAACTTACAGGTAAATCAGATAGAGGTAATTCTTTTAAACAGCCCAATTCGTCATTGCTACATTTGACTAATAATTTATTTATTTCTCTTTTAGCATAGGTATCTTTGTGAATCTGAAATAAAATAAAAAATATTTAATATATAAAAACATAAATATTAATGTTACTGATGATTTGACAATACTAATGAAAAGGAAAAAATGAGTACAAATCAAAATTTTAATATCAAAAACACTATGAAAACTTAAAGCTCAACTGTGTATTTTAATATCACACATACAATTTCATCAAAAGCTTTTAATTTTTGGATGTTATATAAAAATCCAAAAATTATAGAATGGATTTCAAAAAACTCAAATCCTTTTATTAATGACAGAAAGCATATCAATGATTTTTAAAAATAAAATAAAATTAGATTTTCTAATAAAAAGGACTATATATTATATATAGGTAAATAATAAGCCTGTGTTTCAGTTATTATATATAAAAAAATGATGATTCTGAATAGAATAAATGGATAGTTATTTGTATTTATATGTTGGACTATTTCCATCATTTAGCATTAAATAGTGAATATCTTTAAAAAGAAGTTTAAACTTTATTTAAATTTTCCAATTACATTCAATTGTTAGTACACACAGGTTAGTATATAAACATTTCTTCAAGTGTTGCCAGCCGCCCAACATTAACACTGGAATCTAACTATTGTTTTTAAAGATAATATTCTAACCAACTGAGCCATTCTGTCAAAGATAGTTAACCTTTTGTTTAAATTACTTTCTAAATTGTTTATTATATTTAATAGGGCTATTTGAAGATATTTTTGATTTTAATTGGCTACTTTCTATTTTTAAATAAAGTTGTTATTTTTCAATCTTAAATGGTTAAAAGTGATTTATAACATTAAAACCCCAATTTTGTATTAAATTATTTACAATAAAATACAAGTAGAGGAGCATTTGAAAATAAATTATTATTATATATATAATTGTTTTATAATATTAAAAAAATAAAAAGTGGAAAATAATTAATTTTTAATGTATCATCATTAGCAATAATCATTCACAAATCAGTATGGTCATTCCAACCTTTAAAAAAAAGATATAACTATATAAACCAATCTGTTAAATACAAATATATCCACAAGTAAAAGTTGCTGATCCATTATCTTGCACATTATACTGCTATTCAGCTTTCAGAACAGGTTATATTTGCCTGTTTAATGAAGTTTATTTAAACTTCTTTGAATTAATAATCTCATTGTCTTTAAATAAGTTGCAATTTTTAATGTCTATATAAACATATTGAACCATAGATGAAAGTAGGTATCCACCTTTATTGTAAAAAGGATTTGCCTTGTCAACAGACTGAGATTGTTAATTCTTATTGATAGTGTTTAAGTACTGATTGCTTTCCTATATTTATGTACATATTAAAACTAGTCAATGCTTAGACAATCCCAATATCAATGATAATCTCAGTCTAATATATATATATATTGCTAATCCATTTATTAGATATACAATTTACACTTTGATTACATATCAATATTTTTCACAGCCAGAATTCACATCTTTTTACTCATGATACATTACTATATATTTACACTAATTTCTGCTAATGATTTTCCTCAGAAACCAATTTCACACTATATTATTTAGCAGTCAAATTTTACTTCTATTTACACCATTCAAATGAGCCTATGGCTTGAGTTTTCTAATAAGTATATTAATATTTTTTATTAGTCATTCATTAGATTAGAGATTATCCACTTAATAATATTTCTGTAGTGTAACTTTCATTACACCACTCACACATCTTTGGTTATATGTTTATGATTACACTCCTCCACAAGGTGCTAAAAGCAGATAGAACCCAGTCCCTATTTTGTGTGTGAGTGATGTAGTGAAAATTACACTACAGAAATATTTTCCAATAAGTATATGTTTTGACTTCAAGCATAACAGAAAATGGTTAATAACCAAAAATTACTCTGGAAACAAACATTTTCATTTGGTATTCAGTTGTTACTCATGCTTACACAGAGAAAGTACAGTAAGAATGTAATTAGGTAGGATGCAAGTATTAAATGTAGATCACATGTAACTGGAGGAGTCAATCAATCTATTTTCCAGTTTTGCTATATCCAAATGATCAAATTAAATGGATATATAAGTAGATCAAAAATTCTAGTGAAAACAAGAATTTAAGATTATATTATGATAAATTAATATAAAAAGGCTTTCTAAAAAAATGTATTAAATTTTAGACAATCTTATCTACATGTAAGATATTAAATTGTATTAATTAAGGGGATGATAAAGGTAAATTATTATTGAATATCAGGTGTTATCGCTTTGTCTTATCCTATCTTGAATCAAAAGCACGCGTTCTTATCTAATACCAATAAAGTAGAAAATGGAATAACAGTTTTAGATATTTATTTTTGTTATAATAATACATGTAATTTCAAATTATTTTTAAAACTTAACCGTAATGGATGTTTTTAAAAACTTTTGAATCTTAAAAGAAGTTTGCATATTAAAAAAAATAACATCAATAATAAACCCCCTCCCCCCTTAATTAAAAAGAATTTATAACCTAAGTCTAATTTCCTCTAAAAAAAAACCGATTAAAAAAAGCTATAAAACGATTTTCACGATTTGACACGAGATGTCAGGCTAACTCATGTTAATTTTTTTTTTTTTTTTTTAACAATTGGGAAATTCCGAACATAAAATGTTAGCGATTGCATTGGCTGAACTTATTATATATTTTTATCTCATTAATTCAAGGTTAAAAATCAAATATATATTGATGTTAAGACAATAAAAACAAGTTATTAAAATGTAAAGTAGATTCTTATATATATAAAAAAATCATTACAATTCTAATTTATTATTTAATGAAAATAATTCTCTTCCTATTCTATCTATCCACATACCTATCTATTTATAATATATATTTAAATATTCAACATTTTGATAACAGTAATCTCTTTAGTTTTTACAACAGAACCAATTCTTCAAAGCTGATTAACCAATAAATTTTAGATGATATCACAAATGTATAACTACTTATTGGGGAATATATTGTCCTGGTAAGAAATATTTTTCTACTGAATTCAGTCTTAAATAACAGAAAATATTTTCAAAATTGTCTCTTATATTTCTTTTCAAATTTAGCATGGCTTTAAAAATAATAAATGAAATATGTCACACTTTTTTTTTTTAAAGCTGATATGTAGATCTGACATATAATAAATTAATATCTACATTCAAATAAAGAATCGCTAATAATGATTTTTTTTTTTTTGTACAGTACTTTTATTAAAAAGTCAAAAGTATCTATTTCTTTACAAAATAATCCAATAACTGTTAATATAGTATCAGACCTAAATAATTAAACAAACTGATTTGGGTTCAAAGCATTGAAGTTTTTGAAATTTCAAATAATTAGCTTGAATAGCATAATTATTTAAACAAAAGATGCAGTGGTAGCATAATAGCAAAAATGTTTTCCAGAAAAAGCTGAGTATCTGTTTTACAATATGTGGTATTTATTGTTTGCAGCACTGTTTTTAGAATGATACATAAAAAAATATATCTGATAACAAATTTACTAATTCAAAATAAGAAATGGATATTTTGATTAGTTTACACTAAATATAATATTTCCATTTTGTTTTTGTTTTAGTAAAAGGATAAATATTTATTAGTTTTTTTTATCCTTTTTTGTGTAATCTAAGTATCATGACATCACATTATTTTAAAATAATCCTTTTCAGACAGAAGTTACCAAGTGATAAAAAACTGCAAATAATGGCTAATTTATTTATAGTTGTTTTTTTTTTTTGTTCACCTGATTAAAATATGTCTCAGATTAATCAATGGCAGCACATCCAAGAGCTTTAAATTTCATTTTATTTTTTAAGTATTTGAATGATTTTTGAAATAGAAATCAGAAAATAATTTCGTCACTAATTTCAACTGCAGAAATCTTGTTTACAAAGTTGATAAAAATTCTTCCTTTAACTCTCTATTTAATCTAATGCCAATCAGTTTTTATTACTCTTTAATTATTTCAAGTGATATTCTTAATTTTTTAATGAAAGCAATATAGACAGCCAAACAAATTTTTCTACTCAATCTGATAAAACAATGAAAATATTAATGACCAAATGTATATTATCATTTTTAATACTATCATGAAATAATTCACAAAATTTCACAATAATAAAACTCATATTGTCAGTTACTGATGTTAACATAACCATCATAAAGTTTATTAGTTTTTAATGAATAAAAAAAAAATTGGCTGACAATTTTCAAATGAAAAATTGTTGAATTTCAAAATATTGATCAGATAAAATTATTCCAAAAAATATTAGGCAATAAAATATTATACTATGTTGACCTTAATCATTCAATCATTCATATAGTTTAATAATAATAATAACAACATTTTGAGGAAATATAGAATAAAAATAACTGACAAAAAAAAAATTATTAAAGAATGACTATATGTTTTGCATAGCTTATTCATATGCTTCTAAGTACAGTTTTCTTACCCTATTCTAGAACCATCTAGAATAAGATTGATTAATCAATTAACACTAATTGGTATGGTTCTATGATAACTAAATCCCAAACCATTTCCCAGCTTTTGTCTTCATCAGCAAGAATATAAAATTCAAAGTTGGAATATTTAAATCTTATATAGAAATAAAAAATGATTACTATATATATAAGTGCATTATCCTAAGTACTCATTAATGAAAGCAAACAAGATAGATTGAGGGTGTTGATATTATAACACTATACCATCTGGCATCCACTAAATAGCTAAAAGTAAAGACTACTGCTTTTATTGAAAAAAATAAAAAGCAAGATATATCAAACAGAAATAAAATATAAAAATGCATTTGAATATTGAATTTAGTAAAATGGATGAGATTTAACAAAGAAAATGTGATTAACTTACAAAAAATGTAATAGATTTTTACCAAGAATGTTATGACATATACAAAAAAAAAAAAAACCATCAAAGAAATATATAGTATTTTAATAATCTGACATGTAAGCAATAAATAAAAAGAAAAGATATTTTGTCTGTATGCTAAACTATATGTCCAAAGACAAATCCTTAAGTATAATGAAACAATAACACTTCATTGCTTTGATGATAATTAGCCATACCAATCGCTTACCATAATTTATTCTAGCATCTCAATTTTAGAGCTACATGAAAAGTCTTAAATGAATTCCCACATCATTAAGGACAGGAATAAAAATGAAAAAAATGACTTGGTTAATCAAAATTAAAGATGAATAATACAAAATTGGCTGAAAAATTTGCATAGAAAAAGAAACATTTCAAAATATCTAGATAGAAGGGGGAAAAAGATATAGTAGAAGAACTTAATTAAAACAAAGTTAGAGAGAGACAAGCAAAAGGAAGCTTTAAAGGCTGAACAATGAAATATTAATGATGGAGACATCTACAATAAATATAACAATAGTAATTCTCTATTTTTTAGAAAATTAAAGTGAGCCAAGTGCACAATATTTATTTACAATTATCTATAAAGTTAAAAAAATATATATAATCATACCTCCATAAAGAAATCATAAAAAAATTAAGAACGTCTAAAAATTACTCTAATTGCTGAATGCTAATATTATTTTTATGTCAATATTTCTATAAACAGAAGGAGGAAATAAATTTTAAATTTACTTTACTCTTGTAGTAATATAATTAACATTTATTGTCAATAAAAAATTCAAGTTTCAAAAATAAAATTAATAAAAACACATTGTATAGGACAACAAGAAAATATTTTTTTGGAGATATCTTTTTTCATTTTAAAAAAATAAATTATAAATTAGTTGAAAAAAAAAGAAGTATATTCACTATTGAATGCATTATTTCCAAAAATCTAATCACACTTTGAAAATAATTATAATATCAAATTTATAAAATTCAATTCCTTTAATTGAAAGATAAAAACTGATTAGTGATCAATGAATAATTTTGTTTAGAAGCAAACTTAACATTCAATTTACAAATGCAATATTATTTGAATGCATTCATTTTGATATTATTTAGGATAAATATATATATATTAATCATTTTATTAAGTTATAGATTATTTTTGTAGTCTACACATAAACTTTATATACATTTAAAGGTTAATTTATTATTAAATTTCAGCATGATATTATATAACACTCTCTTTTTTTGATCACACATGGTGTATTCAGTAGATAATAAAATTTCTCAATACATTAAAACACATAGATAAAAAAATAAATATCCTCAAGATGAACTTCTGGCATAACCAGCCTTTGGATTGGCCCAGATTTTTGCCCACATATATCCTCATAATCATAGTTTAATATTTATCCAAAGCAAACTATTACCATTCAATTTTCAAATGTGATATTTCTGAAATGCACTCATTTTGAGGCAATCTTCCAGAATAATGTTAAAAAACTATTTATTAATCAATTTATTAGGCTATAAATTATTATTAATTTTTCAGCCCAGACATAAACTTTAACTCAAATAAAGATTAATATATTAATTATTTAATCTAACATAAATATTTTTTATTTAACATCTCGCTTTTTTATATTTTTTTTGCTCATGTGTGATGTATTCAATGCAAAATAAATTTCTAAAATTAATACATTCATAAAACATATGAATAAAGAAAACATATATGTAAAAAGCAAATGATCCCAAGATACATTTCTGACAAAAGTAAACTTCATTGATTTTTACATATGTATCTTTATCCATATATTTCAAGAATTTATTGAATTTAGAAATGTGTAAAAGCAAGATTGATCTAGCAAAAGATCTTTCATGGTTTTTCCAAAAAAAAAAACAATTTCATACTTTTGCTTTAAAAATATCAGACATTGTTTTAAATTACTATACATCATCATCATTTCTTTATTACACTACATTTATGAAAAATAATTATATGGAAAGATATGTAAATGGACAGATGCTACCTTGCTTTATATTAATATTTCAATTAATTTATGTATGTTATATGTTGCGAAAGTGTGACTTTCAAAATCTAGTCATGCTCTTGAAATAAGTAGACAATTATACTAAACTTACTAAAAATTATAATTCCATTGTAAGGACAATATAATACTTGTCCAGCAGCCACTGGAAATAATTTTTAGAAGTGCAATTAATCTAGGAAAGCATTCTTAATAACCCTTTTCTAATCAGTGATGCTATATTTTCATTTTAAAAATCTATTAAGCGATGCATGTTTTTAAATTTTACATTATCATTTTTTTCTATATTATTACCCATTGTCTAAAAAACATGTTTTGATTTACATCAAACTCATTTATAATTCTTATTAATTATTATTGAGAATAAAATTCTACCATAAACACTTTTATGAGAGAGTTTATGATTATATGTATCTACATTTCTATTTGATTTTAGTATTATTTTTTTTTATCTTAATATTTCATTCTAAATAATTTTAACCCTCTCTATATATTATCAGGTCTCAAGTTCTAAAAGTGCATCATACTATAAATTGTTTAACTTAAATATAATGTATATAACCAGAGATATGAGGCTGAGATGGTGTGATTTATTGTGTATATTTAATTTTGTACCTGTGATTTTAATATTAATCTTAAGAATAATTTTAATTATAATTTTTAAATGATTTGTGAATATTATTCCACATTCCTTTTTATTTATTTATACCCAAATAAAAGAAACCAAAAATAAAGGAAAAAAAATGTAGACAGATATTCATAAATATATTAAATCTGGTTGTTTTCTCATCCCTGGTGTTCACCTAGAGATGTCGCTATTTGTAGGTCAATTCCTAGAAATATACCGTTTCACCGGCCTTCACCCAACAAAAGAGGAAATTTTCTACATTATAAACACAGAAAAGAGTCCTCATGTTATGTTGGATAGAGGTAGTGTCGGCGACAGAAGCCAACACAAATGAGACTTCTTTCTATGATAAAACACAGAGTTCCCGATGGCTGCCGGTTATGGCTTTTTTTTCTATGCTAAAAGCAAAGAGAAAGAAATGCCTTGATTGGCTGCCGTAGTATTTGATTTTGTTCATCATTTTCTCGTAATAGTAGAATATCTATTTTCTTTGTAGTTTCGTGTGAGAGTGTGTGTATTGGAAGCAGTCGTAGTTTTTTAAAATTTGATGATGTCTATTTTTTTTAATGTGTTGTAACTTACTTTACTGTTGTAAGTTTAGTAATAATGTCCTGAAGATTCCATTATGAATGGGTAACCCTCAAAAATTGCTTTTAAGGGTGCGGAACGGAAAAAAAATTTAAGGATCACATGAAAAGTACTGTTTTCGTGAGAATTCGTCTGTGACAAGTTACTTTTGCTATATATATATACGCACAAACAAAAACAACCCAGTGTCTAATTATTAGGAATTACTTGTCCAAAAAAGAAAATTAGTCGGGTATTATTATTATTATTTTTTTTTTTGTTACATTTATTATTTCAAAATAAGATTAGTTTTTATATCTACACACTAAATAAAACAACCCAATTCCTGCTTAATTACTGTCTTAAAAAAAAAAAAAAGAAAGCAAATTCAACGGGGTTTGGTTTTTTTCAATGGAGTATTTGAATTACGGTATATTTATATATATATATATACACAAGATTTACCAAAAAAAAAGAAACCCACTTTCTGATTAATTACTGTCAAAAGAAACGCAAATTAGTCTGCTATCATTTTTAAATTTAGTATTTCAATAACAGTACCCTTTTTATATAGACAGAATTAACAAAAACAATCCACTTTCTGATTTATTACTGTCATCGTCCCCGTCCCCCCAAAAAAAGAAAACGGAAATTAGTCAGGTATCATTTTTCAATTGAATCTTTCAATGACAGTCCTTACTAATAGTAGTCGGGTATCAATTCTAAATTGTAGTATATAAATGACGTTACTTTTGATAGATCTAGAATTACGTATTGGTTTTTTAATAAAAATAATTGATTTTTACTCTTGACCAAAAATACCTTAACTTTAAAAAAAAGACTCGCATAAAGTCCAAAAAAAAAAAAAAGAGAAAAAGCCCCGTAACTTTAAAGACACACACACAAACTCAAAAACAATCTAAGATTAATAAACATTGACTTATTACGTCTTGCTTTTGAATCAAATGATTGATTTACTCTTGCAAAAAAAAGGTACCGTAACTTTAAAAAGACACACATAAAGTCCCCCAAAAAATATTAGAAAAAGCCCCGTAACTTTAAAGACACACACACAAATTCAAAAACAAGATAAGATTAATAAACATTTACTTATTTCGTCTTGCTTTTGAATAACAGTATTGATTTACTCTTGCAAAAAAAAAAAAACGTAACTTTAAAAAGACACACATAAAGTCCAAAAAAAAAAAAGTTAGAAAAACACCGTAACTTTAAAAAGACACACACACAAACTCAAAAAAACAAGATAAGATTAATAAACATTTACAAAAATAAAAAAACTAACATCATATAATAGTATTACAAATCTAAGAAATCAGATCTTTTTAGATCAAATCGATCATTTAGGTCCGGCCCCGGAATCGTTATATGTATATGTTTTCGATTAGCATCAACACCATCCCGTGGCAAACACCAAGGATGAGAAAACAACCTTAAATTTTAACCATTGTCTAAAGGTAATTCTGTCACAAATTAGTTATGATTGTAACTTTTGTTTTTGGATATATCTTTTTTTTTTTAAAAAAAAAAATCTATCTTTCAATAGCTTTCAAAAAAAAAAAAATACTTTTTTGTATATATGCTATTGCTTAAAATCATGCACCCACACACTGGCAAATAAATATATACACATTTGAATCAAAGAAATGAAAAATAATTATTATAATAAAAAAACCAACACTGTAAATCCACAATGACCTATTAAAAACTCTACAACATTCCTTTCTATTTACAAATAACAATATATTATTAAAATTAGGAAAAACATCATTTATTTTTGTTATCCTTTTCTTTTTCATTGTCATTAAAATTAATATTTTGTCCAATAAACAATAAATTTTTCCAGAGAGAGACAGGAGTAAATGATGTTTTCTGCAATATTTTGTTGGTTAGTCAGTCCATCGGGTTTTACAAAGTTAAGTTTTACTTGGGCATTTGAAAATTAATACATTTAAACAAAAAAATTTTGAAGACATGATAGAACATGAATGTGAAAACTTCAAAGATTAAAAAGTAATTTAAAAATTGACAAATAATGTCATAAATGCCACATCTATTATTAGATTATCAGGTACAGTAAATGCTTGAATCGGATTTCTGATAATCATTTTGTATTTTCTGCCTAAATTTACAATTTTCAAATTGCTTTATTCTATGCAGTTTAAAATTACATTTTGCTGTTAACATTCCTTTGATTTCTCTTTAAAATTAAGCCTTAAAGGAACTAAGTATGGTAAATATGTTCTTGTAATTGTAGCTGTTGACCATGAATGGACTGCTCATCAATGTATATAAGGAAGCATGATGAGTTCAAAGAAACATTACAGTCTTACTTCTCAGGTACCTGATAGTTTTTAAAAGAAACATAAGTTGAATTTTCTTGAAGACAAAATGAATGTGTGTGAGAATGATTTTTATTATTATTAGACATTTACAATCATGACAGACAAAACTAAATTATAGCCCTTATTTCTAGGTTACAAAATCATCAGCCAATACATTGGCTGATGGCCAAAAACAGAAGTACTAAGAATCCTCTGATTATGAATCCAGCATGCCATTTTTTGATGGTTGTTTTTTCATTTATAACTGTAAATTACTTACAAATGAAGAAAGATTACATTTGGAAAAAAGAACTGTCTGATGTTATTCGGCTTTGTGAACTGAGAAGGAAAAGGTAATATACTTTACTATAAAAGCACAAGTATTAAAAATGAAAAAACATCATTATAGAGGTTGGTGAAATATTGAACAGAATATTAAGATTAGTTACTCAACTTAATGAAAGATATCAAATAAAGAAAAATCAGGTAAGTTTTCATTGTGATGAAAAAGTAAAGGATTTTTATATAAATTTACTAAATGTTTTTAATTGCACCAAACATCATTTTAAAAATGTCATGATAGATCTTAATGCTAGAATTGGAAAACAAAAAATAAAAAGTGCTATAGCTATGCAACAGAAATGAGATCAAAGATTTATGAAATTTACATAAAATTTATTTATATATCATGAATTCTTTCTTTGCGAAAAATGCTAAACATAAAGGAATATGAAAACATCCAAATAATGGTATAACAGAACTGATTAACAGAAAATATAAAGGTATAAGGTTTCTAATAGATTCAACAAAGAATGTAATCATCAATTAGTGAGATGTAAGATGCATTAATTCAAAACTAGAGATGAAATTATTTAAAAAGACACACTTGGCAATTGATATTCCTAACTTTGAGAATACTATAATGTATTTACATTAGAAGTTGCTAATTGATTTAAAGTACTGTCAAACTTTGTAGATGATTCAAACTTAAGTGAGATCAATAAGATAATTGATATTCTATCAAGAACTGCAATAAAGATATCTGGTATAAAACACCCCCAGCAATTTTCCAGTAAATTTTGAACTAAGACATAAGAATGCATGAAGAAAAGAAGAAATATGAAATATTTAAAAATTACTCATTAAAAAAAAACTGAATATTAGGAACTCTATAAAATGGTATGAAAAATAGTAATGATAAAAAAAAATACTACTGTGAATAGATAAATAAAGCTATAGAAGAAAATAAGTCTCAAAAATGTAAAACCATATCTAGCTTGGTAATGAAGAAAAAGCTGTTTCAGCAGACTATTATTAAGAAAAAAACAACATCATGAAATGTGCAGAAGAGTTTTACTAAAAATTATATAGTAATAAAATGTAGGAGAAAAAAGTATTCCCTACAATTACTAAATCTGTATTGCTGAGTATTTTAAAAGAAAACATGAAACATGTAATTAAATCTATGAAGGAAATTATTATTGATATCGTAAAAGAATCAGGTAATGAAATAAAAAAGTTGTTGGAAAAATTATATACTGACTGTTTAAATGATAAAGTTGTATCAGATGATTGGAAGAATGCAATAGTAATACTGATACTTAAGAAAGGTAAAAATGAGAATAAAAATTATAAATCTATCAGTTTTCTATCAGTTTTATAAAAATCTTTACTAAGATAAACACAACTTGTCCACAGCGAACTTTGGATTAAATCAAAGTAGCTTTAACACAATGGATCATATTCAAATTAATTGAGAGAAGTTATAGGCAAAACCAATGAGTATAAGTTACCATTATGCTATGAACTTGCAGATTTACGAAAAGGCATTTGATTGTATAAGCATTTTCCTAGTGAATAAAGTTTTAGTCCATCAAAATATAGATCTGAAATATTTACAAATTTAAATTATCATCTCACAGTTTTCTTTTCAAAAACAGTTCATAACTTTCAATACATATAAATGAATGCACCAAACTTCTTTTTAAAACTTTATTTGGTGCACCCTTTATTTTTACATAACTATAATAAAAATATAACTACACACTAACATTTTGACTATTTTATAATAGTTTTTTTTTCAAGGAAAACTGAAAAATAAAAATACATAAATATAAATATCACATATTCCAAACAAATCCAAAAATTAAACAATATTAAAAAATACTCTTTATCTTAATCCCTTTCTATTACAAACAATCTCAAAACTTTAACAATTTTTTTTATATTTATATCTCCATCCAAAAATACCCTAAAAACATTTAAATAACAAATCTATTATTTTCTTTTTTCTTTTCTATTAACATTCTATTCAATTCAGGCTTAATTTCACTAATATAAATTCCTTCCTTTTATTATTCTTTTATGCTATGATATTATACATTCCAAAGGTTTATTTGAAATAAAATCTTTGGAATGTATGAAATAAAACCTTTGAAATGTTTAAAATCATACTATAAAAGAATAATAAAGGAAGGAATTTACATTAGTGAAATTAAGCCTGAATTGAATACAATATTAATAGAAAAGAAAGTAGCAGATATTTTTGGATGGGGATATAATGTAAAAAATTTTGATAAAATTTTTGGATTGTAATAGAAAGGGTTTAATATATTTTTTAATATTGTTAAATTTTGGATTTGTTTGGAATATGTGATATTTATATTTATTATTATATATTTGTATTTTTCAGTTTTCCTTAAAAAAGATTATATTATAAAATAGTCAATGTATGTAGTTATATTTTTATAATAATCATATAAAAATCAAATTTTAAAAGAAGTTTGAGTATTCATTTATATATATCTGAGATATTGTCATATTTTGAAGAATATTTAGCAAAATGCAACAGCAGTGATTAGACTACATGGTAATTCTAAAAAGGCTAACACTAAGAAAAGTATATAACAGACTGGGTCCATATCTCCAAAAATTTTTACAAGAAGTATTTTGTTGATTTTTAATGGGAAACAAAAGAGATAAAAATAAATGGAGATTGATTATTGAAGATAATAAAGATAGACAATCATAAATCAGAAGAAATTAACATATCTTATTTGATTATTAATGTATATGGAAACATAATGAATGAAATTAATTAAAAGGAAATTGAAAAGAGTTTTTAATAGATGTGTTTTACTGATGCTTATTTAACAATCTGAGATTTGGACACTTAATAAACAGCAATTCAGAGATTTCAGATCACTTTTTTATATTGGGAATAAAAAAATAAAAAATGAATTGAAAGCAAAATACTTAGCTGTACATATTAAGAAATAACAATAGATAGATAGTTAAATTCTAAAATCCAATTCCAAGAGTTTGTAAAAGATCTAGAAAGAGACTATAGGTGAGATGGATAGTTAAATGTGGAGAAAAGAGGCTACAGATTGGAGAAACTGGATTAAATATAGAGGGGCCTTCATACTACAGTGGAATGATAATGGTTGAAAATGATGACATTGGAAAAAAAAATAAAACAAAAGCGAAAAATAAATTAATTAATAAAAATTAAAAGTCACATAAAGATATGAAAAATAAAAATATTTCCTTTATAAAGGATTATTAGAGGCAGACTATCGATATAGATTTTAATATAAGATAAAATGTGAGTATATATTATTTAAAAATTAAAAAAAAAAGCATAATTTTAATAAATCTAAATCATTATAATAATATTATGATTACTTTATAACATATTAATGCTTTTTTTATCATATTCAGGTGCTCATTCTTTTAAAAAACAAAGCAATACATATTTTTATAATTTTAAGAAATGCTAATTTAATAAAATTTATATTTTTATTCAACATTTGGTTACTATAAATAAATATAAAATAAATATAAATAATTGGAAAAGTATATACTGTATCTACATATGTAAACTGGAAGTTTAAAACTGCAATTTGTTTTTTAATAAACCCACATAAATGATTACCTATTTGCAGTTCATAAAAAAAAAAAAAAAACCATAGCCTCAAGTATTTTTGACACCTTGATAAATGTTAAAAAAAAAATATTTTAATTACAATATTTATAATACTAATTTTTCTTTTCCTTCTTTCTTGAATTAAAATCATTCTTGATAAAAGACATCACAATAATCTTATTAGTGAAGAATAAAGAAGCAGTGTTGTCTTAATTCAAAAACATGAAGTTTAAAAGTATAATAATTAAATTAAAAGTTCATTATACCATACAATGAGATCAGCTAGAATGAAGGTTTGTAGAGTGAATACTAGAAGCATGAACACATTTTCATTAAATTAAGATTTATATAACAAATGCAAAGTCATATCATGAATAATAAAATAGCAGACAACTTTATCATATAAAACATAATTATCAATTTAATTCCCATAATTCTTTCTATATTTAGCAATAAAAATGTTGCACATATTTTGTTTAAAAGTATTTTTCTAGGTGTGTACTCTGCAATAATTTTAGCCATTAACTATAAAAGCCAAATTTTAAATCTGATCTGAATGACTTTAAAAAAAAATCAAAATGAAAATCTAAATTCAATGCTGGAAATCTAAAGTGATAAAAACTCAACACTTTAATTCCCTTATCTTTTTCTAGCAAACATGTTATACTTCTTTTTCTTTAAAAGTATTTAGGTGTAAGTATTGTAATAATTTTAGCCATAACTATAAAACTGCAAGTACAGTACTTACATATTAATCCAGCAATGAGATTTCAGATATGTATTCTTCCAACAATATTAATTTTGAAAAATAGCTATCCATAACATTATTTAGGGGAAATGAAACAAACACACATTACAAAATGTTGTTTCTTAGCATCATTGCGGTAAACTGAACTTTCTTAGCTCAAACCATGTTCCATTACAAATGGCTACTCTCGACAATCTTGATGAAATACTGCCATTGTTTGTTTGAACTGTGGACAAAGTGTGATATCATGGTTGTAAAATTAGCAGCAAAAACAATATTTTGACTAATAATTTTCTCCTCATTGGAATACTATCTAATATTCACTTATAAAACTAATTTATTTCCTTTTTAGAAGATTGTAAATGTGTTTAATTCGGTCTTTATACGCACGTTTGTGCCAGTGATTTTTATCACCGTTGGACTTATATGTAAGTACCAAGCTGTGAACTTGAAATCTGATAATTTCAAAATGAAAAGACTTATCAAATTTTGAACATCTAAATACTAAGCATAGAAATGCTAAGCTCAAATAAAAAAATGTTCCAACATACACTGCATAAAAATATAGCTACAAGCACATAAGTTTTTTCACAGCATTTCAGTTCTGAGTAAAATATCAGATATCATATCACATTTGAAGACATTATTTGCATTAAGTTTTTCTTCAGCAATATATTGAAAGTTACTACTTTTTTAAAAAAAATTCTTTTTGAATGTATAAAAATATTAATCTTAATCATGAAAAAAAAAGTCTCACAAAATTTATCAATATTAAAATTAAAAATAAAAAAAGATTTCTAAAAAAATAAAAACTGTAAAATGGTGATTTAAATTCTAAATACAATATGATTAAATCAATAATCTAACATCATTTTTAAAAAAAAAGAACTAAAAAGTATACAGACAGGGACAATAATTTTAATTTAAATAGTTTACATTTCTAACAATACAGAAATAATGGAAACCCATTTGTTAATATGAATTAATCAAAAAAAAAATAGTGGGAGAAGCATCAAAAAGGCAATCATTTACGAAAAGATTAAACAGTTGTTTGAAAATTTTTTTGCTATATCTTCTAATACAAATACTGTTTCTGCAAAGGAGTTTATTCTCAGTACAAAGTATAGTTCACCTTCAGCAAAGACCTGGATTGGATAGCATTACAATACATGGTAAGACTATTAGTATAGGTAGGATGCTGCTGAATATTATCTCGTAAGAAAACAGAAGTTTTGAAATCAACAATCTGTATATTTTTATTAGAAAATTTTAATTTTCTTTAAAATACAAAGGTAAAAACACTACCAATGAGTGCTTTGGAAATAACTTTGGTCTTGGATTTGAAATAGATTACTTCCTAATACATATATTTCAATGTAAACTAGAATGATTTAATGAATAGCATTTTGATATTAATTCATTCATTTTACAGACTCCAATATAATAAAATTAAAAGTATTAACGTAATATATTTAGAAAACAAACATAAAAATAATATATTTAACAATCATCCAATGCATAATAACTACAAAATAGATATATTGAATAAGTGTGATCAATGCAAGCATTCATAAAGAAATTAAATTAATGGTAAGACAACATGCAATTCCATAAAATTTAATTAGAAACTAGTTTGTGAAAGGAATATAAAAATATTTAACAAATATTGATTTGGTCACTAAATATATTTTCAGATTTATTTTCCAAATATATTATTTTATTATTGTAACAGTCAGAAACGGGTGATTCGTTAACATAGTGCAGAATTCGACCACCACACAGAACGGCAGCACCATCTAGGTAGCGAAGCCACCCGTAGTACTGAGTTTGAACATATATCGGTTCCACAATACAATCTACGAAACAACGCATCTGATGCCACGTTAGTAAACATTTCTTTAGGCACAGTGATCAGGGAGATGCAAAAGAATCAAGAATTTTATTTCAAGTTAGCCAATCAGAACATTAATCTTAAACATTTATCTTACAGAATCAAGGAAATATAATATGGAATGGGTATCGAATAAATAAATAAAGAAGTAACGGCAGACGTATAGTTTGACATTATTTATTGAAACATTTTAATAATAAATCATTTACTAATAATATTTGGTAAGATTTAAAATTGAGTAACGGAATTTTCCGATACTGTTATATATTAAAGAAATACTTTTATTTATTTAGAAACATTTATGCGAAATCATTTTACCAATAATACTTTATATTTAAGATCTCAGTAGTGGTATTTTCCAATACTGTTATGTTTACAAAGAGAAATACATTTTTTTTATGACGTAATCTAGCTACCTAAAATTCTCGAGCAAGTATTTCAAAGGCATGCCTTTAAAGATTTATACTTTTGCAATACAAGAGTCTAAAGTAAAATTTATAATAGTAGAGGCGGACATATATTTATTTAATTAAAGATATTTACTAATAACTAGGGGTAAACATTTATTTGAGAGTGAATTATGTCACTAATGTAGGGACGGAGTTATACATATAATAATAAAGTTAATAAAAGAAACACGTGGTACGTTTAGAAAGGCAATAGGAAGTGGCAGTATATTGAACTGCAAAGCCGTGAATGAGTTTATAAGAACGACAGGCTGGCGTTTGCCATAGGCCCAAAGAGGTAAGGTATCACATAAGCATAACCAGGGACAAGTGGTTCGTGCCACGATTGCTTGCTGGCTGCGTGACTTTCGTCAAGCCCTACGGGAGCATTTATTATGTCCGCTTGTGTAGGACGACTGGGGTTAGTTTCAACCCTATAGAATCCAGAATATTCAAGGCTTGTAATGGGTCATTGTGTCTCTAAACGTAACATCTGTATAATGTACAGACGATTCTGTTAAGATTTAAATATATTTTATAACTCAGCCCTACATTATCAACATTTAATAATGAACGTTTGCGACTCTCAAAGAAATGCAATTTTATAGAATTATTAATTAAAATTTAATAAAATATAAAACAATATATAAACTGGGTGATTATTATAACTAATACGTCAGCCATTTGCTAAGCAGTAGACCCCTGCATTACAATAAATGAAGCATTGAATGCGTGTCGATTTATATGAAAATATTAAGAATATTAATGAAAATTTGACACGCCTCCACTGTTTCAAGCGATCATAGATTTATACTTAGAAAATTATGAGCATGCGATAATTATATAATAAAATGTAGATTTTAGAAATACATACCAAGAAAGATAGAGTTAGGCAGGCTAGATTGTTAAAGAAATTTACATAATATTAATTATTAAATTTATAGTTTTACACATGAGAAATTACAGTTTATAGTTTATAAGTTATAAAAAGATGAATGAGCTATAGCGGGATATTAGTAGAGTATTCTAGAGAATTTGGATACAGGTACCTGTTTTATGAGAAGTTTTCCGATTCAGTGATCAGCAGCAAATTGTTCATGATTCTAGCATTAGCAGTTCTTTCCAGTGTTTGGGTGATTTAATTATTTGAATAGCAGCAGCAGTTTTCCAACTGTTCGGGGCAGCAGATCTTCTTTGATTGATTTTATGGAAGGCAAGGCGTAGGTTCTCGGCAAACAGTCGACCATCTCCGGGGAGAATAGTCTTTGGCGCTTTCTACTCACGCATACTGTGGCACGTAAAAACAATATATATATTAGGAGACTCTCAATTGCTCGAGGGCAAAGCTAAAGTTCAACTGAAAGTTTCTAGAAAGTCTAAAATGGCCTCCTTTCTTAGATCTTATCTTTTACATTTTTGTTATAGTTTTATTTTGGATTCCACTTAATCTGCCCTGAGGATAATCAATGTATTTTTTTAAGTTTAATTATAGAGAAAGCTGCCTTTCTATTGTTTACATTTACATTTTTTTTATAATTACATTTTGGGGAAGTTTTCTTTAATTTATCTATTATTTCTCACTGACCGTAGCTTTTAAAATTTCAAACACAAAAGGGAACATATGATTATTTTTACTTTAATTAAATATTACAATCTATTTCTAAAATTATTACTAAATGAAATTTAAACAAAGCAATAAATAACGGATTTTACAATTCAAAATAAATAGTTAAAATTATATATTTTGATATAACTAAAAGAAAAAATCTAAATTATATTATTTATCTTCATTTATTGCCCTAAATTTGATATCGAAATGTGTGCATGTTTATAGTGAATTCTACATATATCTATACATTTTTAACATTACTACACACACAATTTAATACCAAAAAGTTTAAATTTGGGTAGGATAGAGCGGTGAGTGAGAGACGATAGAAAAAGGTGAAACTTAAGATTAGAATACGAATCTTACTGTTTCATTATATATCATTTGTTTTTGATGTAAATATACTAAACTATTTTCATAATAAGGTATTTATTTATATAGCGCTATGCTAATAAATTGTATTGTAAATTAGCAATCAGGCACATGCGCTTTACAGATTTTAAACTATACGTAAAGGAGAGTATTCATTTACGTATAGTTTAAATCAGTGGTCTTCAACCACCGGGCCGCAGAAGTTTTCTGCCGGGCCGCGCTAGACTGGCAAGAAAGTTAGTAATAACAAAATAATAAGATTTTAAACTTTTAATTAATATAAACAGTTTTTATTTATTTTTTCATCGCATTTTTACCCTGTTAAAAAAAAAGAAACAGAACAAAAACGAAATCTAATGAATCATACATAAATTAATTTGTTTTTCTATTTATCACAGATATTTATGGAGGGGTAGAATTAAATTTTTTATTATTTTTCTAAAAAAATTCAAAATTAAAAAAAAGTTTTTTATTATACAAACTCGAGTTGTCTTTTGATAGCCAATCACGGCCGCTTGTCGGCATTGTTTATGTGTTAATACAAGATCAAAACTTTTGACTTTTTCAAGTTTCAGGTTTTTTTTGTTTAAAAATACGGCCAGTTTTTTTTTGGCCTGTAAGGCGATATCTTTTTGCCTTTATTTGTATACCGCTAATATACTAAAACTTTTATTTTTAAAACCAATTTTTATTACCTTTTTTTACAAATAAAAACAAACCAAAAGTAACTTTTGTCTCAGTGAAGTCAAAGTATTTCTCACCCCCACCCATCCCCAAATTAAAATAAGATCAAAACTTTTGACTTTTTCAAGTTTCGTTTTCTTTTTTGTTTAAAAATACGCCCACTTTTTTTTTTTGGCCTATAAGGCGATATTTTTTGGTTTTATTTGTATACCGCTAATATACTAAAACTTTTATTTTTAAAACCAATTTCTGTTAACCTTTTTTAAAAATAAAAACAAAAAATAACTTTGCGATTTTTTTTGGCTTTATTTCTATTACGCGATATCTATTTTACCATTTTTTAAAAAAAAAACTTTTCCTATTAATTACATTTTTTGATCCTTTCAACATACCAGTACAAAAAAAAAAATTACAATATATATATAACCATCTTGTATATTTAACATTAAATACAGATATTACATTTATCATAATCATTGCCATGTAATTACACTAGCTATGATATTTCCCAACATTCAGGTGAATAACATTTTATTCTTGAATGTTTTAACAATGAAATAATAAACATAGAAATGCGAGCACATTAATGAGAACGATTGTTATTGTACTGTTTTATGTGTTCTGCATGTGAAGGTAAGCAACACCATTACAATACACAATAACTAGTGTGCTGTTTTGGTCAGTTATAACAATTATGCTTATCTAAGGCTAAGCAGGTTACATCTTTAAGAAAATTTATCTGTAAATTTCTGCCGGTCCGCGAAATCTTATCCTTATTTTTGCCGGGCTGCAGGTGTGAAAAGGTTGAAGACCACTGATTTAAATTATGTAAATGAGAGTATTCATTTAGTATAGTTTAAATTATTTTCATGTTTTTTTGTTTTTGATTATTACAAAAAATATGAAACAGATGATTTATATTTCCAAATCAAGTTCTGTATAATTCTATTAATAATGGTAATCATTTAATTTTATTCTAAATGTCTGCTGATAATAGTCATAAATAAAAATAAAAATAATCACTAATTTATTAGCAACTTATTAAAACTACATTAAAAAATATTAATACATTTCGATGTAATGTAATAAAATCTTACTTTGAAATATAAAATGGAAAAATAAATTTTAAAAGTAGTTGTTTCATCACTTTTATAAAGATTAAAATTTATCAAAAAAAAGTCACTGATTAAATATTTTTTCATTCAATATTGAAGACTTATTATGACAACAATACTTTACAGTTGATGATGAAGGCATATAAGTATTTGAAAGTTTTTATCTTCCTTAATTCCTCATCAACAATACAGAATTCAGCAATAAAAAGATTCATCATCTATCACTTAGTCAAAGTAACAATGAAAAACTTAAAAATAATATTTAAAATAAATATTAAAACTATTCAAGCTATATCCTATGATTTTTTATAGAATAAAAGTGGAACAATTAAAAAAAAAAATACTGATATCTTCAAACTGTAATTCAGGCAATGCTTTTTAAAAACACCATGAGTAACAAAAGAAATGAACAAATGGATTCTTGATCATGTTAGATTTGAACCTTTACTTAAAGCACAAACAACAAGTTTGACATTATCATATTTTAGCATATAAGATGATTTAATTATTTACAAATGTTTATAATACTCACAATAGCTGGAGATTGGGGGGGGGGGGGCAGAAAAGTGATGGATTCCACTGTCACAATAATAATTGTGCAATTGTAAAAAATCAATAGATGGTAGATCATTCTGAAATGATAGTGATTTGACAAAATCTAATAATAATAATTCTGTATAAAGAATTGAATTCATACTTAGTTTAATGAAAAAATAGTAAGCAATTCAATTTTTTTAAATTTATTTAATTATCCATCATACCCTTTTATATGCTGGTTTTTCAAGTAAAGTTTTTGATTAAACATAACCCCAAATTTTCTGGAAAATTCATAAATAATTCAAGCATGTTTGAACATATTTAAAAATAAATGTGAAAATTAAATTATCAAAAACAACAAATAAAATCATTTAAAGAAAAACACATTTCAATGGTTTTTTTTTTTTACAAAATTCATACAACCATCTATAACTTCAAACATAAAGCTTTTTTTTTTTAATTTTTACACATCCAACAAAAACTAATTAAATACGCTGTGAATAAATAATGATGTATTAATTTACTTTTAATATAAATATTTAAATATATATATATTATTCTTACTTCTGCTGGTTCTATTATTTCATCACAATTTAAGCAAGTAATATTTTCTTTTTGAATCAATGTTTCAATGCAAGTTTTACAATATCTGTGTCCACAATCAGTTTGCATGGGATCTTGAAGTACATTATGACAGCATGAACATTTAAAACTTTCATCAACTGATTCAACAAACTTGACTGTATCCATGGAAAGACATTCCTATAAACACAAAAATATACTTATAATTAAAAATAAATGCAATTAATGAACTAATCTAAGGAAGCATTATATTCACAGCATTTAAACATATAAATGTATATCAATCACTCAAATATTTTAATGGTTAAATATTTTGAGGGGATTTCGCAACACATCTGTCAGGACTACTCATGTAGAGACTCAATAAATGAACAAAGATGAAAGATCCAGATTGCTACTGTGAATATGCATAGTGTCCAAATTGGTTACTTGTAAAAATTTATTTAAAGAAAATGTTAATCCAATTACTCTTTCCTTTAAAAAAAAAAAAAAGTAATATTACTGAAACATTAGCTAGTAATGCTAGACAATATACACAACAATTGTAATCAAGATCCTTTTGAGGATTATCCATTTAATTGATCTTTGCAAAAAAATAGTCTCGTCTGTCATGGAGAAAAATCTTAACAAGCACTTGACACATACACACATATATTGTAATAGAATTTTATTAGAAAGTGGGAAATATCTGATGGTTGATTTAAAAAATGGGGCAAATCACATTTAACACTATTTACAGAGAAGTTTGGTGCATTAATTTCTAACATACTGCGATAAGAGCATAATATTTATATCCAATAATAAGTTTATACTTATGCTTACAGAATAAAATATGATTTTATACTAATTGTATTGGCTATTAAGTATTCTAAATAAAAAAGCCGATACATTTATACAATACATTTCAATATGCCTAGATGTACAAATTATATTACATTGCTTGTTTTCCATGGGTTAACATTCCTATAAGAGAGGCCACTTTTAAGAGTACCAGCAAGACTACTGACTTCATAATTATACTCATCATTTTACTCATTTAGTTTGCTTACCAAAAAGCTTTAGCAGTTTTTCCTCTTTTACTTCTCTCTGATTAAAACTAGTATTACAAATGTATAATGTATAGAACAGATATAAGAAAAAAATAAGGATATCTAAGAAAAATTAAATTACAATAATAATTAATTTAATTAAATAAAAACAAACAAACAAAAAAGTTCATTTATCTGTACACATTGCAATTCACACAAGCAAAAAAAAAAAAAAAAATTAAAAACCCATTCTCCTAGAAATGTTCTCAAAGCCATTCAAATAATAACTATTTTCTTTTTTAAAAAATGAAATAAACAAACTTTTCAAATTTGATCCCCCACTTAAAACAAGTACAGATTTAAGACAAAAAAATCTACAATCAGATTTTCTTATTTTTCCCTTTCAATAATTGAAATGACTAGCTTTTTTTGTTTTTTTGAAGAAAGATTAATTTCGTTAAACACTATAAACAATTTCGAATATATTAAAAAAATTTATAAGCAAAATTGATATAAACAAAGATGTAAGAAAAATTACTTTAATACAATAAATTGATTCTGATAGCTTTATATAGAGAGGAAAAAAGAATAAGCTCACTTTTTAAATATATACATGCACATGTAGACACTAAATATTTTAATATTACTATATTCTTTCTGATATTAAATCATGGATTTTAGCCCTTTCATTTTCTTCTTTTACAACAATTTAGTTGATGGTTTCACTTTAAAAGCTTTGTAGATAGTAAGCTCCAGGTTTCTACTCCACAATTATCTCATAAATTATTAGCAATTTCAAACTATTTTATGTTGAGAAATAACCCAACACAAGTTTGGTTGAAGGCTTCTACCAATTTCGTGCTCCTTTCTCTCACATCATTTAAGTGAAGTTGGCTATATAGATTGATCAACAAAGCTTAGCACCAGGTGAACTTAGTGCATGATGTTGACAAATTTTATAAAGTTACATATATTAAAAATCAATCTCATCTTATAGCATGATCTATTACTATTTGTTTTACTGATCTCAAGCAATCCTCTTTAAATCAGTGGATCTCAATCTTTTAATAAATAGGGCCCAACTTTCCATATTAGCTTTAACTGCACTCCTTTTCAATGATTTTTTGGAGCTTAATATTTTTTTCTACTTCTGATACACAGCAACAATGCTAAAACCCACACATATGGCGAAATTACATCACATTTGGCAATTGTCACCCATCATACTTCTTATATTTTCAAGAGAAGTTCCAATCTGTCACAAACAAAAAGCACCTGCTAATATAAATATAAATTGCATTAAGCCATCACCATAATTTTTGTAGGACTGATATTGAGCACATTTGACTTGATTACTAGATAGGTATAGTAAATCAAATTACATTATAAAAATAAGCAATTTTTGAGCATAAAATCATGGATAAATTTTTAATTGAGTGCAAATGAACATTGGATGATTGCGAAGTACCAACAAGTGCAAAGAAGAGTATCGTTCCAAAGTTAAATAATTAAAATATTTTTTCAGTTTATTAAATTTGAATTTTTATAATTTTATTTCCTAAATATTAGTAAAAAATTTTTTGGTTACAATTTTGCTTTACAAGATCTAGCCATACTTTTTATTTTAATAAACAGGGGTTCAATACACAAAATTTGCTGCAGTCTCCACAACCCTAACTCTAACCCAATAATCATAATACTGCATCATAAAATTCTACGTTTTCCAGAGTTCACACACTTAAGACTTGGAAATTTTTTTCATTTAACATAGTTTTTATATGACATGAAGTACTTTTATATATTTCTTTAGAATATTTTTTAAAAATGAAATATTAAATAAATGAAACTTTTTAACAAAAATAACAAAATTATTAAAGTAAATAAAATGTCAGGAAAAAAAATTTTTAAAATTTAAAAAATTTTATAATTAAATTTTTTATTAAACATTAGTAAAATAAATGTATTTGTGTAAAAAAAAAATCATGTATGTAAAAATATATAATAGTATATATTCAAATAATCATATATGTTTTTATTGTCATATGAGTAATTTCATTTTACAATACTTTAAATATTATATAAACAACCTTGAATTTGGCATATTGAAATTGATAATTAATCAAAAAATAATAATAAAAGCAATATATATTTTTAAAAAGCAAATTGTTTTAATTTAAATAAAATTCAAATATGATAGAAGACAAGCTAAGCTAGCTAAGATCAGTTTTGTGCTTCATATATATATTTATAAAGGACTTGAACTCGGACTTTCAAACACCCACAGCTATCCGATCCATCTTACACAACTGATACACATGACCACATATATGTGAAAAAGATAAATGATCTACAATATACATATTTCGTGCTGAACCAGCACTCATCAGTTGGTCCAGATCACCATTTCCAACACATATAAACAATCACTGTTCAATTTATATTACTATAGCAAATCTTCAAACTTTAATGGACAAGCTTCAATCTTCTCTATTCTTCAGCCAGCCATATTATTGAAAATCTGAGGATGAAATACTCAAAGCCCTTGATGATGTCAATATAATTACATTAAGTTTACAATAGACGAGACATATATATATGCAGTAGGAAAGATTTTCATGGTTAAATGATGAAATTAAAACAGATTTTTGGGAGCATATTAATAAGTTTTACTAGTCATTCATTAGATATTTCTGAAATGTAATTATCTATTCCCTTTTAATGCCTTGTGGAAGGAAGCAATCGTAAATGTATAACCAAAGACATAGAAGGCTCAAACCGCAATTTCTTACATATATCTTTATCATTGTTTGGTATATATATAGAAAGCAGATTACTACAATTTAATTGATGTGTCAAATGTGCTGTCCTCACAATTTTAACACAAATCATTTAATGAAAGTATACTAATGTTTTATTAGTCATTCATTAGACTAGAGATTATCCAAAAATGAATATTTCTGTAATGTAATTATCACTACACCACTCTCATGCAAGGTAGGGATTGGTTTCTATCCACTTTGAAGAGTTTGTGGAGGGATGTAATTATAAACATGTGACCAAATGATTAATAAAACTTATTAATATACTTTCATTAAGTGAGTTATGTCAAGGTTGTAAGGGAAGCACATTTGACACATCAATTAAACAATAGTAATTTATTTATATATATATACTGAACAATGATAAAGATATGCATAAGAGATTGTAGACTGGTCCAACTAATGAATACTGGTTCAGCATGCTATGTGTATCTTATAGATCTTTTTCGTATGTTTACAATTACATCCATCCACAAGGTGTTAAAAGCAGATAGAAACCAGTCCCTATCTTGTGTGAGTGGTGTAGTAATAATTACATTACAGAAATATTATTCATTATTGAATCACTAATCTAATGAATGACTAATAAAACTTATTAATATACTTTAATTGATTTGTGTCAAAGTTGTGAGTGCAGCACATTTGACATCAATTAAACTGAGTAATTTGTTATCTCTCTCTCTATATATAGTGAATAATGATAATGAGTAAAAAATTGTGGTCAGGGCCAACTGATGAGTGCTGGTTCAGCACAAAATGTGCACCTTGGGATCACAGAACTTTTTCACATGTCTTGGGTCATACATTTATGATTACATTCCTCCACAGGGTATCAAAAGGAGATAGAAACTAATCCCTACCTTTCATGAGAGTGGTGTAGCGAAATTGACATTACAGAGACATTAAGTGGATAATCTCTAGTCTAATGAATGACTAATAATAAACAGGTATTAATATACTTCCATCAAGTGGTTTCTGTCCAAGTTATGAGGGCAGCACATCTGACACACTGATTAAATTGCAGTTATTTACTATCTACAAATATATACAGTGAACAATGATAAAGATATGTGTAAAAGATTGTGGCCTGGACCGACTGATGAGTACTGGTTTGGCATGAAATGTGCATCTTGGAGATCATAGATCTTTTTTGTATGTCTTTGGTCATACGTTTACGATTATATCCCTCCACAAGGCGTTAAAAGGAGATAGAAACCAGTCCCTATCTTGAGTGAGAGATTTTGGGGAGCATCTTGTAGAATCCTGTATAATGAGAATTTTTTAGACTAAAATTTCCAACATGGTATATTTCCCAAAGGCAGTTTTAATTTCATATATAAATATTCAACTGGTTATTGTTGAATATATTCCTTTGATAAAAATTAGATATATGTTTAATAATAAAATGTATGCATAAATATTTATAAGTTATATGTCTAAACGCAGAAAAAGATAACTAAATAATAGATGCTAAACCCCATAGGAACTCTTGAACAATGTTGAAAGCAGTTTGCTATTACTCTCCATTCACTTTCTTTGTATATTTTAATCTACCATTTCATCATAGAGGAAAATTTATTGAGCTTTAAAAGCTTGATTAAAATCAAAAAAGATCTTTATATCATTAAGATTCCTAGGGCAAAATAAAAGTCTTTAAAGAGCCACTGAAGAATAATAGCCTATTCAGTATCTCTCTACACAGAAAAAGTGGTGGAAGATAATATTGGTGATAGAGATTAATGTTTTTTTTTAAGTGTCATAGCATCGGCCGGGACGCGAACCCGCAACCCGGGCAACTGCCTGCAAGTGCAAGGCAGTCGCGCTGACCTCTCGACCACCAATGCAAGACGAGAGATTAATGTTTTTCCATTTGTTTTACTCCTTCAGCTAAGAATAGCTAAATACTCTCTAACAAATAATTGAATGACTATCTGAAAAAAAAAAAAAATCTTAAGCTTGTTTGTTACCTGAAAAAACAAATTTTACCTGAACTTCATAGACAGATTTGCTATCCACTAAACACAAAGATCTTTGATGAGATATATTTTAATTAAATTATCATGAAACTAATAATGCAAAGTCTGATTATAGTGTAAATATGAAAAATTTAAAATATAAATTGTTAAATCAATAATTATGCAATTGTTTTTACTATTGCATCATTATTTCATTTTTGTTTATTGGTTTCTCATTTAACATAAATAATTTTTTTTATCTTTATGATTGCTCAATGCATATTTTATCAGAGTTTATACATTTTCTTACAAATTATTTTAAAAAATAAATAAGCCATAAAATCAGACGTTTAGAAAACACATGGATAATTCTTAGAAATGTTTCTCTTGTAATACATTTTGAAATGATTAATAGTTGGAGTTTCTCATTTTGTAATAAGAGTACAATTAGTATAATAAATAGAATTTTTAAAAAATGCAGAAAAACCTTCAAGTAATAAATGCTAATATATAACTTCTGTTTATGTATGCAGTATATACAAAAAAATATGTCGTCCTGTTCATTAATCAATTTGCCACAGATTCACTGCTAAATAATTGTAGAACTACATATAAAAAACTTCCAACTTCAAATTCTTTTATATAAGTCCAAATAAAAATCAGATCAACCTATTTCAGAATTAATTATTGTATTGATTGTTATATAAAATAATATTTAAATTTTAAACAAATAAAATTAAAATTCTTGACACATTCCATCCCCAAAGTAATTTTGTTCAAAATATATTTTTAACATTTTTTATTTCGAAATACCTTGATTTTTTTTAAAGTAGCAATAATAATAATAATTTTATTGGCAGTTTGCCCCCCCCCCTTTAGAGTATTAATTGCAATAATTTGAATGGTTACAATGAAAATCAATATTTAAAAAAAAAAAAAAAAATATTTCATTTATTGTTCTACATTATATCCATATTATTTAATTTTTATTAAATTCTAAGATTGAAACAAAGTACTTACATTTCTATAATAATGAATTATTTGTATTAAACCATATAACTAGTTACTTCTAAGAAGAGACATTCCAGTTTCATATCTGTTAGCCAGAACTTTTTTAGTTCCCTAATAAACATTCATCCAATTTGACAAACCAAAATAATTATTAGGCTTGCTTTAATGAAATTCACATGCAGATGTTTTTCTGGTTTACATTAAGCATAAATAAAGTATTTATAGTACATTATATGTCTATGTAAGGACTCTTGTTTTAATGGGCAGCATTCTCATTTAAACCTAATTATCATTAGACCTATAGAAATTTAGCTCATTACTCAATAATTTAATGTCCACAATCTTTTTCAGTTTTAATTAACAACAAACGATAGAAATTTCTATACAAACATTAAAAGCATAAAGCTAAACTAGCCAATAAATAATCAAAATTACCCCAAATAACCAATGAAGAAAATAAACTCTAAAACACTATCAATGGTTTCCCTGCTCATTTCCAAACAAATTATTATTTTTATATATAATTTTATAAGATGACAATTTAAATGGCAAAAAAATAAAATCATATCTTTCTTTATCCTTTACATCACTACAAATATTATTATTATTAAATAAACGATTTTTAAAAAAATTATCAGAGTAACCAACACTCAAATAATCTTTATAAAATTTATCTTTTTGAAATTATTATTAAGAAGGATTGTTTATATATGAAGTTATTTGTTAGATATGTGGATGATTGTAGTTGAGATTGATAAATTGAAAGTCAGTAAATGAGTTTAACGGTTTCGATCCTTCTACAAAGTATGTGGTAGGAGGAGAGGGGTTAGATTTTGTTAAATTAAAATGTTTAGATCTATTCCAGTAGTGTATATTATCCCTTGTTTTTGTAAAAAGGTATATATAGTTCAGAATAGTTTGAGCTTAAATGAAAGAATAAAGGTATATAAAAATAGGGTTAGAAATAAATATCTAAGTTCTGCTCTATATATCTATGAAAAAGACATAGGTCACACTTAATTTTGATGAAGCTAAGGTTGTCTTCTTTGAGAGAAATGAAATAAAAATTAAAAAATCTTTATTATTAACAAAATTTATGATTTTGAAATAATTAACTTATTTAAAAGTTCTTTTAAGGGTGTAAGGAAAGTGGAATCATGGGTAATGTTTAGTTTAAATATGTTATTTTGTAGTCTGCTTGTAGCAGGAAAACCATTGGTAATGTTTGAGAGTTCATTTTCTTGGCTAGTCTGGTTGAATTGTATATCTGAGGTAATTTTAAATTTCTACATATACAAATTTTTAATGTAATCTGTATTCAGTCTAAATGTAACTCTAAATATTCTTTTCAGATTTAATAAATATCAAATACTAAACGCTATTGTTTCAGAGATAATAATAAGTTGCACATGTATACTTTGTTTTTAATTTGATGAATACCGAATTCAAAATAATCATGTGTATATTTTTTTCATTTAATATTTTATATTAATGATACAATAAAAATAATAATGTTAGCATAAATTGCAATTTATAAAGACTTTCATTGCTGTAGTCTTTTTATCTATTAAAAGTTCAGGAAAATTGTATCCTATTGAAATCTCAATTTTAATCTTAATGAAATGTTTATGAATAAAAATGTTCTAGTAACAATTTTTAGGATTATTATTCATGTAACTTGAAAATATTTCATTAAAAGCCTAAATAACTTTGTTTTCTTATAATTAATGAATTTAAGATAGAGCAGCTTTAATTGTGGTCATTTCATAATAAAATCTGTTGTTCTCCCAATTACATTAAATCTTCCCAATTTTGACTAATAATCTGAAAGTAAATTAAACCATTAGTTGTTGTTTTAAGGCATCTAATTGAATTTTGTGAAATTCAAAATCATCATAAGCTTTAATGTAATCAATAATGGCAAGATATATTATTTTGTTTTATTCATTATTTAATTCAAAGTTTAAAATATGATCCATTGCAGAAAACCTTTTCTAAAATCTGCTAGATCTACAAATTGTTTCTCATTCACAATTTTAAAAATCCTATTTTGAATAATTTTACTCTCGAGATGAAAGTGTGTTTTTAAATTTCATTATATAAATTAGATGTGATATGTTGGACTATTTCCATCATCTATGAGTTAATGTTGAATGTATTGAAAATTTTAAACTTTATTTAAACTTTCCAAAAACAAACAACTTGTTAGTAATAACACACAAATAGACAACACAGGTTAGTAATTACACATTTCAAGTAGATATTTTAATTACGACATAATCATTATGAGTCATGATTGAATCACTTCTAGCATTTATTTTGCTTGGATTTTTTATTATATTTTAAATTCCTCAAACCATATAGCACCTCATCACAAGACAAGTCTATAACATTATAAGTCTTTATAGAAACAGCTTTTAGAGACTGTTGCTATAGAAATTATTTTGCTTCCACTAATATATCATCAACCATTATCAATCTACTGCAGGATGAAGATCTCTTTAAGTTCAATTCATCTTCTCCAATCTTTAGCCTCTCTTCTCCACAACACCCCTGCACACTTTCTTATTTCATCCATTCATCTCACATGTGGTCTCTTTCTAGGTCTTTTACCTCTTGGAATCCTGTTTAAGATTTCAATTAACCATCTATTATCATCACTTCTAACAATATATCCAGCCTAACTCCACTTCAGTCTTTTAATTCTTTCAACGGTATCATAACACCTGTTTGTTCTCTTACTCATATATTGTTTTCAATTGCTTCTTATTATTCCTAACATGCACCTCTCCATACTTCTTTGAATGGTCTGAAGTCTCTGTATTGCTCTTCTATTAAGTGTCCAAGTCTCAAATCCATAAGTAAGAACTGAATTAATTTCATAATTTTACACATATATACTTTTCCATTAATATCTTTTAGTCTACAAAATAAATTCTTTCAAGCAAAATATAATTCAAGATGCTCCTAATAACATACCTCTCTCAAAAACCTTTATTTTCTCAACATTTCTCTTTTGCAACTAATTTCTGTTCTTTACCAAATTCTGCACATTCAAGTTTATGTTTGTCTTTTTCACATTTTCTACTTTAGGTAACATTATGCTATTTCTCAAACTGAAATAATAAACTTTACTATAGTACTATCCAATTCATTACATAAGATTTGTATTTCAAATTGCTCAGCAGTGTGATCTTCAGTTTCCTACCTTAACAATCACAGTGATCCTTTTAAACTTTAATAAGATTTACATTAAGAAATCTTGGTTTACCAAATTACATTTCTTCTAATTTTCTCAATTAAGCAAAATATAAAAAAACTAATCAATCATTACTGTTGAACTGAAACTGATATATACTACTTGATTTATAAATAAATTTCCATCTGTTGTCAACACATAATTCACCTCATCACAATATTCTATTCAATGTTTTTTTTAAAATAATGATTTATTACTTAAAAATGTGCTTGAGAAAACCACATTCATCTTCTATTTAATGTTTTTTTTTTTTTAAATAGTAATTCATTATTTAAAGATTATGTTTCAATAATTCTAAAATTGTATTGATCGATATTCTATTCCTCAACAATCAACCTATCACCCAAGTTAGCATTATAAACAGCCAAAAGTGTCCCAAATATTCATAATCTAATTCAAAGTGCTTACTTAATAAGCCATAAGAAATCTCTATCCTTTTATCATGATCAGCAATCATGTAAACCAACAAAACTATTTCCATTTCAATTCTGTCACGAAATTCATATCTTCAATTTTAAACTTCCAACTTCTGTTGCTAAGGAATCCTACTCTATGTTTTCCTGAAATTTTGCTCTTGGAAAAAAAATGTTTACATATTTTCCAAAAATTTCATTTTCAGCAAAAAAAATATTGCCATTCTATCTTTTTCATAATAATTCATCTTTTCCTTTCACCTCAGTTACTTCCATATTATCTCAATTCAAATTTCTCCAAAACTTTCGTTCTTATTGTCCTTACATTTAAATGGAAAACATCAAACATATCTATAAATTATCAGGTAATATTGGGGTAAGCAGTTATAACAGCAGCACACTCAATCTCAATTTTACATTTTTGAATATTAAGAAATTTTACATATACATTTGACCTTGATATTTATTGTCTCCTTATGTTCTCATTATCATCATTTTCCTGGACACAGACTTTAATTTCTTATGCAAATGCATTTTTCAATATCTACTACCCAGGGTTTATGAGGATTCTTTTTTGGTGACCATAATGATTCAGATATCAAATCATGTCCACAAGAATAGGCATTATTAATTTACAAAGTTGCAACTTGTTCTCATCTAAAATCATGATGATGAACCATGGAGATATCTTTTTTAAGTGAAGACTGAAATTTCTTTCCTTCCTTTCCATAGCATCTATTGAAGCATTGCTAAATTTATGGTCCATCCATAATTTTTTTAACTTATTAAAAATAATGATACTACCTTTACCTTTAGCCAGTTTAAGAGCTTCTGCACAAAGATTGAAATAAATTGAGATACTGCCAAATCTCTAGCACTCATTACAATACTTATCCGACAGCCAATCAGATGTCATGGATAGCTGTCCAAATGATATCCTGACATAAAATAACTGAATCATCTCCATTTCAACAAAGAGTAATAGTGAAATAGAATAGATAATCCAGAAAGTCAAAAATCCACTTAAGGAAGATACCAGAGGTAACTGGAACACATGTGTATGAAGAATCACTAGCTAAGAACCAAGATGCCCAACCTCACAAAGTAAATCCAGCTAATTCCAGTCTGATATCTAAATTTTTTTCAAAACTTTCCAGAGGAGCAACCAATGGAGAACAAAAAACGAATTATCTACATGTGATTCAAACACAACACCACTGCAGATAATAAAATATAGTAAAAGTACTGTAATTTAACCCAGCAGATAACTATAATGTCAATGTGCACAAATGATTATTCCAGAATTGCAGCCAATGATACTGAGAGAATGTGTAGCAAGCCAAACAGAACATATTTAGACAACTAACTAGAAGAAACATCTCAAGTCTGTAATAAACATAATGCTAGTCATTTAAGCACCCAAAAAGATTAGATAGTCAAAAGCAGAATATGATAACAATCCAAGTACTGTCAGGATTAAACCACTAAACATCACATGATCACTATCTCATACTAGCACAATAATTGTTATTAAACAATTCAAAATACAGCAAAACTCTCCATATAGTAGTGCCATCTTGTGCTAACAAGAACAATCAATGGATGCCAGAAGGCTTGTGCATAAAATCCCTATCTAGTGCCTACTCATCCAATATCCCCAGACTAGTTTCTGGCTTGTGGCCTTCATCAGTGAGGAGCCTTGGATCTGAGAGCACTGCACCTAGATCTTAGGATCTAATGCAACCCTCCAGCACCCATCTTTTAACTCTATTTAACTACAAAACTATGAGAATGAAATTGAAAACACTATTAATATTTTCAATCCACAAGCCAGAAACTAGTCTGGGGATATTGGATGAGTAGGCACTAGATAGGGATTTTATGCACAAGCCTTCTGGCATCCATTGATTACTCTTGTTAGCACAAGATGGCACTACTATATGGAGAGTTTTGCTGTATTTTGTACTATCAGGATTGCTCGTTAGAACAAGATGGCACTACTATATGGAGAGTTTTGCTGTATTTTGTACTATCAGGATTGCGACACTAAATAAATTTCAGTGAGGAGGAAAGGATGCAGGATTGCAGAGCCAATCTTTTATAAATATATTGCTGTGCTTATTTGCTACTGAGTAAATTGTATATTTCAAAGAAGAATGGTTAACAGCTAAATGCAGGTTACTCAATGATAAAGCAAGATTTTATGTCTAAAATTGTTGTTGTTTAAGTTCTCCTGATAAATAACCTATTCTTTTTATTGAATTGTACTACTCACTCAGGCCAGTAGCAAATAATCATCTTCCAGGACTGCAGTAGCCACTGAAGCTTAACACAAATATCTCTAAACTAGGGGTCTTTACACTTAATGAATTAATATAAGCAGTACACTCCTAAACTTCTTCCTTTAGAAATTTTAATTGAACTAGTTTATATGAATATACAAGGGAACACATTATGCTATGAACATTTATTTGCCTTAATGTAATATTAATAAACTAAATAGAATGTAAAAAAATATTTAATCTGCCTTTTTATTGCCTTTGATATACAACAAAACTCATTTATTTCATATTTATAATCCCCTTCCATTAATCAAATCTTTCTATTAGCACCAACATATCCTTTTTTTAAAAACTTTGTTAGTCCTAATATACTTGCATTATATTCTTTGTTGTCATCAAAAAAAAAAAAATTAGTTTTCTATATTTTGCACCGATTGCCTTAATATAATTTTATAAATTTAGTGTCATAATATATTTTCATCATTCACACACACACAAAACCATTTTTCGGCATTTTACGCTTAATAGCTTAAATAGAATTTTCTAAACAATGATTGAAATTTTTATCACTGTTTGTACACTGATTTTTTAAATGATCTCATCCCACAAGCGTAAACATTAAAACTTTTATTGTTTTCATTTATCTTTCAGATTTTTTATACTCCCTATACAACTTATCCGATTACGGTGTTTTCCTGAAGGTTTGTGATGGGTGTTTTAGTTTTATATTGGACTATTTCCATCATCTAATACAAGCATTGAATGTCTTTAGAAAAATTTGGCTTTATTTAAATATTCCAAATACATTCAACTGTTAGCAATAGTACATCAAACAATTATCCCGTTACCCTTTCAATATCCAATATATAAGCTATAGCTAAATTTTCTAATCTATTCTCCTTTCTTTCTTTGAAATCCAACGTTTCTATGCTTACTCCAATAGTAAAATCCCTCTAGTGTCATTATATAACTTCTCATACTTTCATGTATAGTATATTTTATTTCTATAAATCTCTACTTTTTTTGCATTTATTTTTCGTAATAACACTCCTATAATTATGACCCTATAATACCCATTCTTTAAATACTAAATCAATTATTTATTAACTTGACACATTGAAAAACTTTTCACGCCCACGTGTTTGTTTTCCTTCCTGTATAATCTAGTTAAATATTTTTAGCCTTCCAAACATCAAATGTTTGTAATTTATGTTATTAAAGAAAAAACAACGATCTTTTGAAAAATCACATTTGCAGTCCATGATTTACCACCCAATCGTTCGGCGCCAATAATATAAAATTCTTTATTTTGCAAGGAATAAATTTATTTATTTTAAAAGTTGGTTAAATAGGATGCATTATTACCATTACTGAATTATGTTCCACGAAAACACAAAATAATTCGATTACTCATAATAGACATTCAATATATATAGTAAGTCAATGATATAAAAAAAACAAAATTGCATAAAATATGTTCACTGGACAAATATCTCTGAAAATTTATGAACCCAAAAAAATGTTTCATGTCATATGTAAATATTCTAAAGTTTGTGCTTACTTATTAAACACAATAAAAACCAAATTAATTAAATCATTTTTGTAGATTAGAAAAACAAAAAATAAGAGTCGATTCATTAAATCACGTGAGATTTCTCAAAGTACGCTAATAGACGTTTGGTAACAGAGATAAAACGTGAAGAACATGAAATGGGACAAATTTAATTGAGCAAAAAAAAAAAAAAAATGAGACTCTATAAAGTAAGTTTAAGAGGTAAATAAAAATATGATTAAAATTAAAAAAAAAATATCAAAGTTGCATAATGAACGAATAGATCGGCTAAAAAACTTGATGCAGATAAAGGGGAGAATAAAATTTGCAATACTATTAGTCAGCTAATTAAAGTTAATACTGTACTGGAGATCAATACAGAAAAAATTTACTATATTTTTCAACAACACTTTAAATTTTCTCTTTATAAAAAAATATTTAACATTGTAATTATCAATCCTTTAAAAAAATAATAAAATCATTAAAAACTAGACCTCATAAACACTTTCTTTAAATAATAGTATATATATGGATGTATTATTAAAATATAATGTTTTCAGTGTTTATATTTCGACGTAATTGTAAAGTAAGAGATACTTACATTATGAAATGCAGATTCAAAGAAGTTATAACGATAAATTGGAGATTTCAAAAGTTTTAGCACGGTACTAATAATTTGTGTAATAACTGCCATCTAGCGAAAATTATATTAAATATATTTTATCCAATACTCTATATTTTCAGTATTATATTTTCTGATGATATAGTAGTAGTAGTAGTAATAAAAATATAAGACAACATTACATACGCATATATATGTGCAAAAATAAAATTTACTTTTTAAATAAAAAAATGACAACATGAAAATAAATGAGGAAATCCTAAATTTATTGCCAAAATCTAATGTACAGACAAAAATTTAAATTGCCATTTAAAAGAAAATTCAACTAATATGTAAAATATTTCTAATCTAATTTTAGTGATCTAAAATCCTTAGAACAACATTCGTTTTTTTTTTTTTGAGCCATGATTCAAATGTGTTATTTTGTCTGTAACTTTAAATTAAATCAGTATTGTATTATAAAAATTACATTTTTTCTCTCCTAGATTTTGTAATTTTATTTAAAACATCTTGAAAATTAAAATGAAATATTTTTTTTAATAAAGAAATATTATAAATAATTTAAAATAATGGACTTCCAAGTATAATTCCTGTTATCAAATCCGAAATTACCATAGCCAGGTATAATCTTTTCATATATTGATTGTACATCTCATTTTATATTTAATATATAGGGTATATAAGCACAGACTCCCACCACTCTCCACTCTATCTCATAACACTGATACACTTGAACACATATATGTTGAAAAGATAAATAATCACCAATATACGTATTTCATGCTAAACCAGCAATCATCAGTTGGTCCAGATTACCATCTCCCCACATATATGCTATAAGTGCTCAGATATATATTAAGATAGCCAATCCTCATACTTTAATGGACAGGCTTCAATCTACTCCACACTGCAACTCTTCAACCGTCCATCCAATTGAAAATCTGATGATGGAATGCTCAAAGGCCACCCTGAGGCCAAGATTCTTGTCACACCCATGGTGACCTAAGGTCAATCTGACCCCTCATGTACAGGACATAATCCATTTAATACATATACAAGGGATGGACAGACATTTCTACTATGTAATAACTGAAACACATAGGCTTATATATACCTGGGTCTACATATGTAATATATAGGGTATATAAGCACAGACTTTCACACGACCCACAACTCTCCACTCTATCTTATAACACTGATAAATAATCACCAATAAACGTATTTCATGGTAAACCAGCAATCATCACTTGGTCCAGATTACCATCTCCATACATATATGCTATAAGTGCTCAGATATATATTAAGATAGCCAATCCGTATATCGGTGATTATTTATCTTTTCAACATATATGCGTTCAGTGTATCAGTGTTATGAGATAGAGTGGAGAGTGGTGGGTCGTGTGAAAGTCTGTGCTTATATACCCTATATATTACATATATAGACACAGGTATACAGTATATAAGCCTGTGTGTTTCAGTTACGTCATTTTATATTGCAATTTATACTGATTTTCGATTTTCTATTATAAGATCTTTAATTATTTATATATAAAATATGTGTTTTATGATTATATAATGAGGATCTCTTTTTTTATATATTAAGCTGAAGTTATATAGAATAATGTTAGTGACAAATGATCACAATCATGTGAATACTGAAACGTAATTTCTAACTGTGTAAATAGAGAGAAGGAACTTAAAAACTATTATTCTATACTATTTTAAAATTTTTAAGAGAATAAAATATCCCAGCAATAGATGATCACTTATAATTAAAAATATTTCTTTAAAACTTTCTTCATCGTTACCAATAATTAAATATACAGTACATAATTTGAAATAATAATACAATTTTATAAACATAAAAAATCATATGTTCACATCTAAAAACTTGATTAATGGATATAGATATTTCTTTTCTTCTCAGGGATAAATGTACTTTCATATTACTATCTCAATTTCTCACTTCTAATTAGTATATCAATATTTATTTATCCTAAGTTAGATTATCCTTGGATCTATATTTTCTAAAATAGCTAAATATTTATTTTCTGAGAAATAATGCAAAGATGATTGGATCAACTACAAGTTGATTAGCAGACAAATACCAAGTTTTTTAGGAAATAGTCATCTAATAAAAATCGTCAAGCTCCACTTCAGATTTGAAATTAAATCATTTTTTAAACAATAAATATTAGCTTAACTGCTTTTAAATATTCAAATTTAATAAATGAATAAAGAATCTAATTCAAATAGGCAATAATTGTGCTGTGACCCAATCAAAATAGTAGATAATTTAAATCTGGAAGGAGGTTTGAAATTAAGAGTCACTACCTCAGAGAAAAAAATTATAGATCAAAGTAAATGTTAGTAGAAAATCAGATGTAATATTTGGAATATCAATGAGATCTGCAGTTGATAGATTAGATAATCTCACATATGAGAGTTGATTGTGAATAACTAATAAGTAATGATTAATGAAGAATACTTTACTGTTGATGCTAGCTTATTAAAAACTTTTGCTTTCATAACTAGCTATTTTTTTTATCTTGCTTTATGCTCTTCATCCATTCTCCTATGTTCTTTTACTATTCTGTCATCAGTTACTTAGATTTATGTAAATCCAATTGTCATTAGCTCTCATGTCATTGACCTTTCTTTGCATTAACCATACCCAGATGGTTGTATAAATGTGCAATTGCATTTTCATCTTTTTATTACACAGCAGTTCTGATTTTAATCTGTTTTTTTATGCATTTATTATAAAAATATATAATTTATTAAACATTGATAAAATAATAATGGGGACAAATTTAGAGACCATGAGTACTTAGATCTAATCTGAATTATCAATGATAAGGCATTCTGAAAACAAATGTGAACAGGAGTTTCATTTATCGTGCAGTTCTATTTAAAATTCTCTATAACTTTACACAAATATGGAATAGATTAAAACAGTTCATTTAAAAAAAGCATGTCTTGTAAAACTTGCTAACATTTCTGTGTTTCACAGATGGATTATATGAAGCAAATAGTTATAGTATAAGTAATGTAATGGCAAAGCTTGAAGTTGTTGTGACAATATAGATAATTACTTCCTTTTTTTAACTTAATAAAAATACATTTAATGGGCATAGTTTTTTTGATATTAACTCTTCCAAGTCCTAAATATAGAAAAATTATTGTACCTCATTTAAAATAGTTAAAGCAGCTCTTAATAAAATTTATTTTGCAAAGAAAGTTTAATTAGATGATCCGAGTTTTTTTTTCTCAGAAGGATAGTTCATTGAGAGAAAAAAGATGATATAGTGATAATATAATAAATTTGATATCTTTTCTTTAAATTTTTAGACATACAAAAAAACTAATAAAATTAACAATTATTTTGTGAAATTTTTTCACTGCTATAATGTTGAATTAGTTTTATTACATTAATACTAATAAGAATGAAAATTTCTTTAAAGAAAGCATGGGGGGGGTGGGACTTTAATGGATATTTTGATATGATCAATAAATTATATTTAAATACTTATACTGATATTAGAGCTGGCAATCCTCAAATAATCTGCCACTGTTGTTTTTTTTCATAACATATGGATTGACTATCATGAGCATTTCACTCAGGAAGAAAATTTTCATTCTCATTCATAATGAATCTTTTTATTGACTATATCAATGTTTTCCAAACTTTTCACACTTGTGTATGCCTTTAAAACCAATTTCTATAAATTGTACATCTTGTTTTGAAAATTGTAGCTGCTTTTTGTTTTTTTAAATACTGATATTTTTGTTCAGTGCCTATCATAACATAAAATGGTAAAAATGAGACAATTGGGAAAAGAAAATTGTAATACTATGAGTTCAAACCACAAATTTAATTTTACAATATTCCTAACACAGAAATAAATATAGCTTTATATTAAATATTGATGATCAAATATTTAACAAATTCTTAATTTAATAATTTTTATTTGTGTTATCTGAAAAACCAATTGTAAACATCTTTATCTGTCATTACTGATTATTTTCTGCATATCTTTGAATGACCTGATGTATATCCTTAGGAGTATGCATGCCACCAATTGGGAACCAATAACTATATTATAGACATAAATCAAAGTATGATAAAAGTTACTAGTATATATGTATTAATGGACTCCAAATGTTGAATGGATCATTGATTATTATGCTCCAAAATAAACATTTTAGGAACATTCAAAAATACTGGCATGAAATATATTTTTTTATTTGGAAGCAGCTGTTACTAAGTTAAATTTCAATAGCTAGCCAACACTATTCTTACATGAAATTTTATTAGAAAATGGGTTTGTAGATATGAGTACATTTTAAATGCTGTTTTTCTGACCAAGAGTGTATTGTTAGTAAGTTGGATTTTAAGAAAAGTAGCATTCTTTGGTGGGCTAAAAAAAATAAAATGAATGAGGAGTACTATAAGTAATATAGAGAATTAAAAGTAAAATTTCATTGATTGACAAGAATTAAAAAGATGACTTAAAACTGCAAAGAAGAATGTAGTGATCAAGGGTATTTTTAAATGTGTGTTAAAAGCAATACATTGCATTTAAAAATCTTATAACCCAGGAGTAGGAAACCATTTATTGGTGTCTTGCAGAACCTATGTTACAGTGTTATTCTACGTACTAACATGATTCTACCAATCTTATTATATATAGTTCCAAAATTGGTCCGGTTATAATTGGCTTCAAAATTATGTATTATATACTTTTGAAGTCCATTATAACCAGATTTTATATTATTGGTCATTCAATATTTTAAAATGTGTAGGTTCATATGTAAAAAATATGTTTTGTTAAATTTTAAGTTTTAACATGTTTACTAAAAACTGTATTTAAAGTTGTAATTATAAATGTATTAAACGCATATTGATTATGTAAGTAATATTTACTGAGGCTATAACCTCGACAATATGCGTATAACATGCGATAGTAGGGACCTCTACAGATGTTTTAACCACAAGCTTCCATAGCGTAAGCTTGTGGTTAAAACACCTGTAGAGGTCCCTACTATCGCATGTTATACGCATATTGTCGAGGTTATAGCCTCAGTAAATATTACTTAAAAACTGTATTATAAATTATAAATTACAAGTTTTTGCAATGCAAAATACATAGTTTAAATAAGAAAAAAAATCAAGAATTCTAAATACGATTAGTAATTCTTTATTATTAATCCAAGCTATTAATAAATTAATATGAACATTGTCCTTGTATCTCTTTGCTCAATTGTTCAATATTAGATGTGTAATTGGTCATTTTTAGCTTTACATAGGATTCTGAATGTTCAGGTGTTATTCACATAGGTAAGTTGAGGCAAACACTGAAAGTAGAGCATGTGATTCACTTCAAAGAATTAAGTCTTTCATGTAAAGATATCCAACATTTGAGAATGGCAGTCAACTTTTCCAGACAATTTCTTTCAAAAGTTTTCAGCAATTCTGCAAGTTTAGTTGCCCACAATTCTGATATTTAACTTCAATAGTTCCATTTCAAAACTACCAACATCTTTCCACCCAAAAAAAGATAAATCAAACATGATCATTTTTAGATCAATTAAGTCACGTTTGATGAGAGAAGTTTTCATGTCATTTGGAAAATTTTTCTCTGAGAACTTCAAACTATTTTTGAAGTTCATTTTTATTAATGTTAAATCTAATTTCATGGACTTTTTTATATTTGGAAAGTACAGGTATGTGTTAGTGGTAATATTGCACCAAAATATATCTAATTTTTATGGAAATCCTTTCCAGTATTCAAATGTTCTAGTACTGCTTGACACTGTCCTTGCAAAAGTAATTTTAAGTCATTCAAGTATTGAGTTATATCAGTCAAAAACATCAATTTTCAAAAACAATCTTCATCATTCATTTCTAGAAAAATTTTGTTCTTTTTCATCAACAAATAGCTTAATATTTTCCAGACATGATACAAACCTGGTTAAGATATTATCTCAAGTAATTCAATGGATATTGCTGTATAGCAGGAGTTACATATATGCACTGTCCATTTCTTGAAAAAAACGACTTAAATTGCCTGTGTCAATGAAGAATGAGAAACTATAAAATTAACTGTCTTAAGGACAGAGTCCATTACAGAATTCAAGCACTGACAAGATTTTTGCAACTAAACTTTCTTGGCATATAATACAGTGGAAACTCAATATTCAATGTCTAATATAATTTTCAAGAAGTTTAATAAATCCTTTTATCTTTTTGACCACTGCACAGCTGACATCAGTAGTAACACTAAATATTTTTATGTTAATTTTCTGATATTCAAAATAATTTAATAATGAAGTGAAAATGTCATGTCCCTTTGTTTTACCAGTATGAGGAATCAAACAATACAATTCTTCATAAATGCAATCGCTGTCATAACATCATGCAACTATTGCTAAGTGCACCACCATATCATTTACATCAATGCTTTCACCAACAGTAACACTGAATACAAATTCTTGTTATAAACTGTTTTTCTGTTTTGTTGTTACATCTTCAGCCATGTCAGTTATTCATCTTTGAATTGATCTCACAAAAGTTGGTATGTCTCGAATTCAAGATATTGTTTATTTGTAGATCATCGAATGATTTCAGTACTTTTCAAAAATATTTCTTTTTTGAATTCTCCAAGAAGAGTTTGGTTTTCAAAGCCACATAATGAGCAATTATATAACTGCATTTGGTAACTATTTTTGGTTCCAATTATTTGACTAAAATAAGTACTTTTGTTTCTTAAAGACAGAAACAGCCCTTTTTATAGCTTCACTTTTCTCATCTAAGTTTTTAAATGTGGCCAGATGTCTTTGTACACACAACACTTTTACAGCATGTACAAATTCATATTCATTTGTCCAAGACTTTTGAAAAGAGTGAACATCATGCTTTTGTCTTTTATGAGTTTTGGGTAAAATATTACCTAATAATACATAAAAAAGGGATTCTATCTTTATTGTTAAAAGGAGGTTGCCTTGACAACAGTTTGAAATTGTTGATTGTTATTGATATTGGGACTGTCTAAGCATTGACTGGCTTTTAATGATTAATAATAAGAGGTTTATTTAAATGTTCCACAATCTGCATTAAACATATAGTTTTCCTTTTCATGTGAATAGCATAGACAAAATGTAGATGGAGACATGGAGCACAAACACATAATGGATTATGGCCTGCATTGAATCATGGTTTCATATACAAGTGCCACATATGCAAAATGTAGGTGATGGCACAAACACATGAGCATAATTAAAATATATATTTTTACTATTTCAGTTCAGTCAGAGTGCCATTGATAATCATTCCATGTGCCAAGTTTGGCACATGTGTCAGCTGCTGACCCCTATATATTATGTGAATTGCATTCTTTTATACAATAAGTGTGATTTTTGAATAGATGGGAGGAATATTTTGTCATCTTTTGAATGATAGTATAAGAATTCATAACTATTTTTAATAATAAATCCATTCTGTCTCCCATTTAAACTTCGAAGAGAAATTTCATTTAATGAAGTTAAAATTTTAAATCCTGATTTAAAAATATGATAGAAATAAATTAACTTTAAGACTACCTTATTTTTTTACTAGAAGCTATCCCATTTAATCTTTAGATGTTTCTGTTGTTCCAATTCATATGATCACCATTTCTTATGCTTGCTTATAACTGTTATTAAAACAGGCAAAACTCTCCATACAGTATTGTCACTCAATGCAAGCCAGAGTAATCAATGGATGCCAGAAGGTTTATGCATAAAATCCCCATCTAATGCCCTACTCATCCAATATCCCCAGACTAGTTTCTGGCTTGTGGCCTTCATCAGTGAGGACCCTTGGATCTGAGAGCACTGCACCTAGATCTTAGGATCTAATGCAACCCTCCAGCAACCACCTTTTATCTCTACTTAACTACAAAACTATGAGTCTTAAATTGAAAACACAATAATATTTTCAATCCAAACTCATTAGCTTATATAGTCATATAGGACTGAACTCAGTTCAGTGCCCATACATTTTGATGTTTTTGGTTCTTTAATAACCATAGCCAACACAATCCTATTAGGCAGGATTGGTTTTAAGCCAATAAACATCACATGATCACCATTTCTTATGCTTGCTTATAACTGTTATAAAAACAGGCAAAACTCTCCATACAGTATTGTCACTCAATGGAAGCCAGAGTAATCAGTTGTAACAGGCACATACGTACGTTACATTATTTTTTTATTAGTAAACATGAAAAGAATAAAAGTTCGCAAATAAAACTTCCTTTTTAAGAATTAAAAATTGAAAATTAAAATTCTATACTAAACTCATATATATAAAATCGCACAGATAAAAAAACTTATTAAAATAAAACTTTATTAAAAATAGAAAAGGTATTTTAAAAACAAAAACTTAGAAAGATTTGGAGATAAAAATATATCTTTAAGTTTGAAAACAAATTAATTGGTGTTATTGAAAAATGGAAATGATTGTTTTAATTAGTTAAATGTAAACTAGCTTTGGGCATTTAAATGTATAAGCAGCAGTCAGATAGAAGAGAAAAACAATGGAATCGGACCTCAGCGAAAGGACCATCACATCGATGACGTAATGTCAATTGAATCCTTAAAATTAATATAAAAGGAAAAGTTTGGAAATTATTAGTTAGTTATTACAAGATGACAGATATGTGTTAAGTTGGAGAGGGTTGGAGGAGAAGGGATTGAAAGATGCACTTTCAATTCTTTCAGTTGTTCAAAAAAAAAATGAAACATCGTTTTTCCAATATTGTGGACCACAGGATATCAAGGCCTGGAAGAATACCATCAACCATAAAGGACTAACGGAACTGCACATCGATCTCCTTATGACTTCATGGGAATTAACACCTTCCATTACAAAAAAAATCAGAGACTATGGACATTTTTCAAAACAGTAAGAAATATATAGTTAATGAACATTTGAAAACATTAAGAACTTTAAAATATAAACTTTCTCCATATTTAAAAAAAAATAGAAATAGATTCCTATCTGACCAAACTAAATTATTTATTAATTAGTTATAATTTTATTTGATGTATTTCTTTTTTGTAAAATCATTTCCATTTAATTTTTTTTTATTCTTTAAGTTTTATTTATGATTTTTGTTTTGCGATAAATTAAATTATATAAATGTTAAACTTAAGTCAGGCGTGAATGGCTATATAGATTTGTAAAGTTATATTAGGGGAGGGTAATCTTAGGTTATTTGTTTCATAGTTGAATTGGGTCAATGGATTGGATATATTGGTGTAATTAGTAGATGTAGTATGAGGTTTGCTATGGGCAGAATTGCTTTATACACCACACACTTCCTTTTTGGCCTATGGAATGCGATTTGTAAGTCGGCAAAATGACCGCAGTCCTTTCCTATGGAGTTTTTTTTTTTATTGCTCTTCTTGTCAGGTAGATGTAGTATTCCTATCTGACGAGAGGCAATTTCTTCTCTTAACCTTTTGTGCTGCTGTATTTCATATTACATTGAATGCATCGATATATCAGATGAATTGATGTTAGTTTGACTGCGAACTTTTGGCCTAAGGTTAAATAGGGATAGAATATTTTCTTTCAAATGCAAATCTATGTAGTCTATTCATATTCGACACTCTAAATAAAAATGCATTAAATTTAAGTTGGGTATGGAAGTTGCATGGATTCGTTATCGGTTAATTATGTTTTTGGTTTTCATATTTGATCAAAATATATAGACATGCGGTAAATAATGATACCTTACGGTATCTAAAATGTATCTATTCAGATGTCTTTTAAGTTATTGGTGTCTCTGCGGTATCTTATGATGAATACCATTAGATTTCTTGTATTCCCTATGCAATTGACGGTATCAATGACTTTGTATTTTGATCGTTTATGTTTATTTTGAAATGTTTTTTAACCGTGTAATCTATGTAACCGATCTATACTCAACATTTATAAAACAAACCTTTATAAACCCATCTGTGCAAACTTATAATAGTATAAAAATTAAAATGTAAATTAAAATCTAAAAATAAAAGTTAAAAATAATGTTAAAGTAAACATGCTAAAATAAAAATGTTAAATTTTATATATATGTTTGTATGTTAATTACTGGCAGTGACTTATTTTATTCTTTATTAATATTAAATATATATTCTTAGATAAGAATTTATAGAAATAAAATTTAAATCTCTGCTACTCCCTGTGCTAGTGACAATGGGCTAATGACCGGATATCAAAATATATAAAAGAAAAAATTTTTTTTTGACTTACGTATCTGCCTACTTTATAAATTTTTCTAGGTTCAAATGCCTAGATGGCGCCCTGTAGTGCAGATTACGGTAAGTCAGCTCTTTCTCCGGATCATTATACAGTGGATACCAGAAGACTTGTGCATAAAATCCCATCTAGTACCTACTCATCCAATATCCACAGACTAGTTTCTGGCTTATCACCTTCATCAGTGAGGAGCCTTGTATCTGAGAACACTAACAAAGGCCACAAGCCAGAAACTAGTCTGGAGATATTGGATGAGTAGGAACTAGATGGGGATTTTATGCACAAGCCTTCTGGCATCCGTTGATTGCTCTGTCTTGCACTGAGTGGCAATACTGTATGGAGAGTTTTGCCTGTTTTTATAAAAATACCAAGGTTAGAAAATACTTCAGTAATTGTTTCAAGAATATTATTATTATCTAATACAATAACAGTATTTTCAAAATATTTGTTCCCAGACAATAAGACTCATAAAAAATGGATGATTTGTTTATTGCTTTTTTAAGTTGCCCTGGGTATTTTATCTCAATTAGTTGAAAAAATTGTAGCAATGTTTTGAATCAGTCATTTCTCTATGGAAGTTTTTTCTTATAAATATCTGCTATATGATGATATATTAGAAGAGTGATTATTACTGGTAATAAAAAACAACTGTTAATGCACAAGTATGCAAGGAGATGTATTAGCTCCAACTTCGTTTTAAATGTTGAAACCATGGCTTAGAATAAATTATACATGGTTTGATGAAATGAGTATCAAGATGCAATACTACAATAACAACATGTTTTATTTTTTTGTTTTTAATAAATTCAAATTAAAAATAAAACAAAACTTACATCAAGAAGCAATATAAATTTTATGATCATGTTTTTGAATCTATTAAAAGCAAAAAGCAAGAATGATAATATTTATACATTCGTGCCAGTTCAAAGGATATCTATAGAATATTCTTAATGTTCTGAATATAACTTATAAAAAAAATTTGCTTTAAGAATTATAATTATTAGAAAAAAAGAAAATTATATGCTTTAATAAATGGTAGTAAAAACAAAAAAAATTTCAGAAAGTTTTTACTCAGATGATTATCATTTTTTTGTGATTTTTTTAGGTTCAAAGGTAAATCTAGATGTTGTGCTACATAGATTCAATATTCAGCTGCTGCTTTTAATGAATTAAAAGTGGATATTTTTATAATATTGATATAAATAATGACTTTAACTAAATTACTAATATATATGGCTGATATTTTGTCAAATTTATTATATTGAAGATCAGTATGTTTTAAGACAGTGGTCAATGTCAGGCTCCATAGCTAAAAGTTCTGATCCTTAAACATTCAAATAAGTTTTGACTGGTAGAGTGGCTTATTTTAGAGTTAAAAATCCTTAGATATAAGTTCAAACTGCTACGTTCAAACATCTTACATATCTCTACAACAACTTATTTATTGTACTGTGTAGAAATATCGTAAATCTTCTCTTGGAATAAGGCATTGGAGAAATGAAATTTAAGGATGGGATATAAAGTTCTAAAAATATGATAAGATAGATAAAATATAAATAAATACATCCAAAAGAGTACTCTGAATGAGAAGACATTACCCAACAGGCTAAGTACTGAGAATTTTTTTATGTTTTGATCTTTAGCAAAAAATATCTAAATTCAACATTTACCAGTCATTATTGGAGATTATCCATGTTGGATATGAGATGGCTTTCAGAAAGATTAATCCCATGTCTGTTGGGATTTTATAAAACTTTTACATCTTGATTAGCTTAGATTCAAGCTTTATGGATGTGCCAAGAAGACATTATATGCCAAGATTACTATGATTAAATATTTAATCTTTCAGCTTGCTGGATATAATGATAATAAATCTTAAATTATTTTCATAGGATTGGGCTTGAGAATAATTGTCTTGAGAGATGCAGACCACATCTAGATTATAAACATTATCCTAAGAGACACTTTTAAAAAAAAAGCACATTATTGATTATATGAATCGGGAAGACATGACTTTGGATATAATGCAATGCTAAACTATAATGATGCAAGGCAATAGTATTTCAGAAAAAAAAAAGTTCAAATTATCATGCAAAAAGACTAAAAGATTAGTATAAGAAATGTGTGGAAGGTATATGTGGGCATATGGTATTTTATGAATTAGTCTGTATAGGTATCACAAATCTTATTTTTAATTTCTTGTTTTTTTCTTTAATTTTCAATTTTAATTATTAACTGAAACACAGGCTTATTTTATACCTGTGTCTATATATATGTAATATATAGGGTATATGAGCACAGATTTTCAGATGACCCATCACTCTCCACTCTATCTAATAACACTGATACACTCAAGCACATATATTCTGAAAAGATAAATAATCACCAATAAACGTATTTCATGCTAAACCAGCAACCATCAGTTGGCCCAGATTATCATCTCCCACACATATATACTATAAGTGCTCAGATATATATTAAGATAGACAATTTTAAAATAGTTATTAATGATGATGGTGTTGATTATAGAAATTGAGCAATACTGATGAAAACAAATATTTCTTAAAATTGTAATTCCTATTCTTAATGCAATTAAAATAAAATGTGATATCCAGAAGGCTTTATCCATTTTGAAAATCATGGAATTGCTTATGGGCAGTGATTTTAAAAGAATGCTGAATGACTAAAAAAAAAAATTTTTTTTGTATTATATCCATGTAGTAATTTTCTGTTATTTCACAAAATAATTTTTAGATTTCAATAGATTTAAAATTTATTATGATCAAAACTAATTTTAGTAGGCTCCAGTAATATTAAACCAGTCCTTATAAAGTAATTTTCTAATGATATTTATGATTTCACATATGTGAAAGTTTGAAAAAGAGAAAGTAATTTAAAAATCTATATGTTTTTATATATAAAGTTATACTATTAGGTTATTTAAATTGTGTAACTTTAAAATTATATTGTTAAAAAATAGCTATATGTGAACTTTTTGTAAATAGGAAGTGAAAGTGCCTGTCCACAATTACATGCTGTAATAATAAAATATTATTGCTTATATTATAACATTTAATCACTTTAAATTTTGTGAGTTTATTCATAAAAATCATTTATATGTGATGAGAAGTGATATGGCTACTTCTTTATCGAAGTCAGGAATCTCTCAGCCACTATGACCATTACTTTCCATTCCCCACCCTACATTTTTTCTATATTATCCTGCTCCATTCCATTTCCACAACATCATCTTTTTCCACTCCATGGCCTTTATATCTATATATCCCCCTTATCTTTTCCTAAACCCAGCATAAAAACCAAGAATTCACTTTTTGTATAATCACATAATTTATGTTTATTCTCCTACCACTTTATTATTTGTATCCTTTCTACTTGAAAGCATTTATACTTAATTAGCAAATGCTTAATATTTTCCATACCTTCCTTGCATAACTTGCAGAATAAATCATTCACATTGCTCCTTTTATGCATATATTCCCTTGTTGCTAATATCTTGTTAAAGCCTTAAACAGTAGACTACTTTCCTTGTTGGTATGATAAATTATCTCACACCCAATATTCTGTTTATTTCTATATATATTTAGACTCTTAACAATCTTTCTATACAGTAGTACAACTAAGTGCAAACATTATTAATCAATGGATGCAAGAAGGTTTGCTCATAAAATCCCTATCTAGTGTCTACTCATCCAATATTCCCAGATTAATTTCTAGCTTGTGGCTTTCATCAGTGAGGAGCTTTGGATTTGCGAGCACTGCACCTAGATCTTAGGATCTAATGCAACCTTCTAGCAGCCACCTTTTATCTATAAAATCATTTATACACCATTATATAAATATTTAATTACTGAACAATAAATGTGATGTTATCTTTTAAGTTCTCTGCAGCAAATTTTTCTTTCTGAAAGACTTCATCACCATGCTAATTAAAGTTCTTTATAGTATTCTATTCTTGATCACAATCTCTCAATGAAAGAAATCCATATTTCCTTATTAGAATATCTTGAGATATAGTTCCATATACCAAGCTCAACTTGTACCAGAGGAATATCTAAACAACGAGTTAGGAGAAAATTTATGAAAAAAGGCATATGCTTAAAATTTATCAACAGATTCAATTATAAGCAGACATATTTTGTTATAACGAAATCTAGTACATCACTAAAGCAACCTTTAATGTAAAAACAGCAAAAGCAAAGCTTTACTTAAACTCAATTTTTTTTTTTTTATAAATAAAAATCACAACCTTATAAGAATCTCTAATATATATTTCCCAAAAAATCAGTTGTGAACATTGAGTGATAAGAGCATTATTTTTTCATTATACGTATAGGTGTCACCATTAAACATCTGAAATGCTCAAGCCATTCTCACTGCTGGAACATTTGATAGTTAAAGAAGTGAATCCTGGCAAAGGCAAATTTAATTGAATATTAAACAAATTAAACAAAAATCTCATCACTATTATCATCATTTCTACTATTGAAAAAAAGAAGTTTCTGTTTGATTTAGGATATATATGTATGTAGTATATAATGTTAATTTAAACTGAGTCAAGAAATGGAAAATTACCTTTAACAATAATTATATTATAATGAAATAGGAAGAATTATAATTTTGTCACACTTTCACTAGCTGTTTTGACCCCGATTCTTTTTAAAAAAAGAAAAAGAAAATATAAATAAAAAACTAAAACCAAAAGAAATACTATATTATAATTATTCACAAAGTTAACAATCTGAGCATAAATTTGGTGAACTTGTAATACCATAGCTATGAATATTTTTTTCGTCTATTGATCATCTTATAATGAAATCTTCAAAAATGTAAAAATAAAATCACTATATTTTCATATTTTTATTATTATTATATTTTATTGTTTCAGTCAAATCTAATTAGCCCTTTTAGAAATAAATGCAAAGAAAAATTGAAAATTTGATAAATAAATAATACACATAAGTATATTAATGTATAAACACAAATCACATAAACATTACTGTTTGTAACTCTCAAAATATTTAAATCTTTGTAAGAATTAACAAAATATAATTTTTTTAATATATGTATATACACATTAAACAGTTTAAAATTTTAAAATATATAAATTTAAAAACATCAATCTTTACATAAATATATATATAAACAAAATTAATTATTCAAATAATATATAATTTTTATCAAAAAATGAAATCTATTATGTTGTTTCCCCCCACATATTTTAAAATAAATCACACAATATAAAATAAAATATCATTATATAACAAAAATAATTATATATTTTTTAAAAATAATAAAGTAAAGCTTTTAAAAAACAAAAACTAGAAAATTATATATTACAATTTTTTCTAAATGAAAAGTATACTATATTAAATAATATTATTGATAAATTTAAACATTTGAAAAAAGTTATTAAGTCATTGTTATTGAAGATGAATGTGTAGGATAATTTCAATGCATTTTTAATTAATTATAGAATAAAATGGAATCAACAAATAAATATTAAGTATAACAATGTTGAGGGTTAATAATAAACAACATTATAAATATGTAACTTATAATAAAGAAATACATAATTTCATTAATTTAACAACAAATTTTATATAAAACAAAATATTTTTCTAAATAAAGGATATCCTTTATACTTTTCATTGATATTAATATTAATAAGAAGACTATTATAGACATATAACTCACTAATATTTCATTAGAAGGAAAGAAGAAGCTGAACTCTTTATTAAACACATATATATGAAAAGAAAATTCCTAAGAAAGAATATAAATATAGGAGACTAATAATATTAAGAATATTTAAAAAATTATAATATGTAAAGAGAGTAAAGAAAATAGATTTGTTTCTTTTGTATTCTAAGGATGATTATATAGAAAAAATAGAATATGAAATGAAAAAAGAAAGATATAATAACGAAAAGATCCCACTAGTATAATAAAAACAAAATATATAAAATAATTACATAAAATGGAATAATAATTTACTAAGGCTGTAACCTTAGAAATAAGCGTCTGAAAAATACGAAGGTAGGGACCTCTATAGGTCTTAAAACACAAGCTTATGCTATGAAGAGAGAATCCAGTGTAAGCTTGTGTTTTAAGACCTATAGAGGTCCCTACCTTCGTATTTTTCAGACGCTTATTTCTAAGGTTACAGCCTTAGTAAATTATTACTTAATATAATAATGGGCGTTTAATAAAATTTATAATTATAAAATGGAATAATAAAAAATTATAAATATAAATCAATATAAATTATTGCATCTTTCTTCTTATGAAAAGCCACATATTTGTACTAAAATAAAAACTCATAAGGATAGTAATCTGTTGAGATTATTATTTAATTTTAGTGATTTTATTGCTTAGAAATTTTCCAAATATTTAAACAAATAAATAGCAAATATATTGTATTAAAAACATAGATGCTATCATAAATAAATTAAATATATAAAACTGAATAGAAACTAAAATATATTTACAATGGATATAGAGAAAATACATCTAAATATTCCAAAAAATATACAAAACTTATCTCTGCATAAATGATATAAATATAATACATGTTATAGAAGGTTTAACATTAATACATACTAGTTTACATTTTAAATGCAATAATGAATATTGAATTATACATAAAGAATGGTAAATGTTTATGCAATTAGTAGACAAATATCAATATTTATAAATAAATTAAAAATTACTAAAATTAAAAAAATAATAAATCAAGAAATAATACATTATTCTATATATGTTGATGATCCTTTAATAATTGGCAACAAATGAGCTATGAATAATATTTATTTTAAAAATAATATGTATAATATTAAACTTACAAAAATGGAATTTGAGCTTAGAATAAAATATTTAGATGTAGAGATTAATATAAATAATGATAACAAAATTATATTAAAGATGACAAGTTAAGAAAAATAATTTCCATAGATTCATAATAAGCATGAATATAAATGATAGCAGTTATTAAAAATTTTAAACATAAAAATGATAAATATAATATAGATAAAAATATAGCTAATTTACAAAAGAAACAATTTATTGAATTATACAAAAATTAAGGATATAATCTTAAAATATTAAAAATACATTTTTAAATTATAAAACATCTAAATTAAATAATAATATTTTTGTTTTAAATAATAATTATTATATCAGTGTGTATAAAATTAAATATGTTAATAAAGATAATTTATTTTTGTAAATTATGGATTTTTTCACTTTAATAGCATTCCTTTTTTGGGAGAAAATTACTCTAGAAATTCGCTTGAGATTGTTCCAAATTATAGATTTAATTAAAATAGAATCTGTATGCAAATAAAGCTATTTGCATACAAATTAGATCATATACAAAATACCCCCTACCCCCAATTGTAAATGAAAATAAGAGAAAATAGCTAAAATGTTTTAGATGATAAAAATTAGTTTAGTTTTAAAGTGATAAACAGAGCAGCAGTAAGAAGTGATCATTGATAGATTAGTAGATTGACTGGTTGTGATTTAAATTAAAATGGAATAGAAGCAAGTGAGAAGCAGTATGTGTTCATGTATGGAAAATATTATTATCCATGAAGAATAATTAACAGAGGGTTAATCAAATTACAAGAGAAGTTGGGAGCAGAGATGGTTAACATAAATGTGTAAATTGTGTGTGCCAATGTAAGCAGTGATTTTGCAAAGTTTAATAATTTAGTCTATAAGGAAATTATCAAAAGACAGTCGATTTGAAAGCACAAATATATAAACTTCAGAGTACGGAAAAAGTCTATTTTCAACTGAGGATAATAAATAGCTTATGAATATAAATGGACTATTACTTTTTATATTGTTTGCACCTCATTATTATTGTCATTAAATAAATGTTATATATACATTTTGAAGTATATTGTTTATTTATCTAGCTCTCTGACAGGTCTTTGGATACCGTCAGTTGGCACAGCAGACAGAATTTCTACAGAATTCAACAGTAAAGAAATTGCAATATATAGTAATAGTAATAATAATAATAATAGTTCTAATAAAAAATGAATAAAACTTTTGTACTGCCCTAAAGTTTATAATATATTAATAAAAATATATATAGATAAAACATAAACATATGATGATTAAATAGTAAAAATCTAGATAAATTAATACATAATTGTAAAATAAAAAGTGATATAAAAAAAATTATATATAAAATTAATTGTAAAAATTGTAATATGATTTATTATCGATATTTAGGGAAGCAATTAATAAATAAGGATAATAAATCTTATATATTTATTATTTAAAATATGGATATAAAACAGATGGTTTAAAAAATATAAAATTATTAAGCTATATTAAAAAAACCTAATAGAAGGGAAATATATAAAATTAATTCTATTAAGTATAACTAATATGATTATTTGAATATGTATAAAATATCAGCTAATGTAATTAATAAATAGCTAATTAAAAATGAGTAGAAAATGTTATAATATATATTTATTTAGGTTGATTTTGCGCATGTACATTTTGTATGATTGTTATAAATAGTTAATTGAGGAAGGAAGGGGAAAAAGAAGGAAGAAAAAAAAAAGGGGGGGGGGGTAAAAAAGAACAAAAAATACCTTGTATGTTATATCTGTAAATATTTGGATATATTATTATTATTGCTTCTAGTTAATTTTATATATATATAAGATTAAATGTCACTATGTATGCAATGTATATTGAAAGTTTAAAGTAGTTTATATCACGTTAATATAATCAAAAAATATTTGCTGTAAAAAGATTTTCTATACTATTCTTGTAATATATATATATATATTGTAACCTACCACCAATGTGATGGACAGAAGATAATTAAAGGTTAAGGACTATGATAATGAGGATGAATGCTGTGATCATCCTATATCTGCGAAGACCTTACATTGCAAACTATTTAACCCTAAAACTGAATGTAACCATCACAAAATTCTTTAACAATTGATTTTATATCTCAGGTTCAAATCATATTATCATTATAACATCATGGACAATAAAATATTATTTGCTCTTCTAAATTATTTACAACACAAACCATAAATAAATAGATTCAGTTATAATCTAAATAATGAGACATTTTTTTTTTATATGTCGAAGTGTTGACCAGGAAGCGAACCCTGGCCAGCTGCTTTGAAGGCAGCTGTGCTAGCCGCTGGCCACGAATGCTTAACATTTTATTTTAATGATGCTTATCCAACAACATATGACAACACCAGTGATGCTGTGAATAAGAAGGGGACTTTGTTCATACCTACAAATCACAAGTTTTCTCATAATTATAATAAAATAATTAAATCAAAATGATCTTAAGCATTGAAGTAACTTTTATACTACACAACATAAATGTTAATGAAGTGACTTTTAAATATTATGTACTCTTATTATTCAAATATTATAATATTTGTGTGATTTAGATTTTCTGATTATGTAGATGATGATATCAAAATGAAGTCAAAAATTAAAAATAAAACCAAATTTTATTAATAATATAAAATACAATACATATATAAACAATTATCAGTACTTTATGATTGAATATAGTAATAATAAAAAACAATTACAATAATAATCAATTTAATTCATAAAGAAAATATCTAGCACCTCTGAATAAATGAAGTTCTCTCTTTATTAAAAATCTAAATATGTCATTTATATAAGAAACTTACAGTAATGTGTTTAACAAACTATGTTGCCAACAATAGGACAACATAAAATTGGGAAGGATGTATAATTTTTTATGCCTGCACAAAATAATTATTAAAGTTTAAACAAAGTGTGTTTTATCAAAGTCTTTGCACATCTAATATTCAAACAATGAATATTATTAATACATTGTTTCAAAGTTTATTTGGATAATATAAGAGTACATAAAGATGGAAGTCATAATACATATGCTTTCAACATCTATTTCAAACATCAATGAATAAAATTGGAAAGGTGATGGGATTATAAAACATCCACGCTTATATATAAATGCAAAATTAACATATCACTAACCTAAATACACTTGATGAGAATCTGACACCATAAATATTGACCAGTACAATATTTAAGTCATCTATCTTGAAAGTTTATGATGATGATATTTTAGTTGCATTTATATATTGGATTATTTCAATCATTTAATATTAAGTATTGAATGTCTTTAGAAAAATTTAACTATTGAAATCTTGAATTACATCCAACTGTTAGTAATAGCATGCAGTTTAATGTGTGCATATACTAACCTGTATGCTATTACTAATAGGTAAATGTAATTAGAAGATTTAAATAAATTTATTTTTTTCTAACATTCAATATACATTAGATGATGGAAATAATCCAAATATATTGTCAACTCTCTTCAATAAGAGCAGAAGCAGCAGAATATACAAGCAAAATAATATGAGGCTAGGAGTTATTTAGCTAGAGCTTCTTCATACACATTAGAGCATGTTCTCAGAGCTATGGGGGAGGGTTATTGTAAGGGTCATGTATGTAGTATTTATTGTTTATACTTTATTAGTAAGTGTTATATATAAGCTAAAGGTAATATAGTGGTATGCTAATTTAATATAATTAATTTGCATGTATTTTATGAAATGAAATATTTTATTCCATTATTACTGTAGTGAATTCATGGAATAACAATTGATGAGTTTGGAAATAAAGAAATAATTTTATTAATGAGAAAAATAAAATAATAAATCAAACAATAAGTAAAAAAAATAAATCACTGGAATCTTTTTTGGAGAATTTCCTTTCTTGAGTGCTTTTCATGTCAAAGATTTCAATAACAGTTCAAATGCTTTCTATCTGTATAATTTTTACAGGTAACTTTTCACATAAAAAAGAATTATCTTCATTTATTTCTAGATAGTTTTTCTGGAAATAAGTTTAAATACTTTATTATTAAAGATTATTATACAGTTTGTACTCTAAATAATTCAAGTCCAGATATTATATTTCTATCATTTCTTTATGTATTTGAAAATAATATCATTTTAACAAGTTCAAAAATAGTTTCCATTCTTTAACTTTTTCAAATTCATAAATATTATTTTCTTTAATTTATCTTGAATGTCCATAAATAACAAACAATATCAAAAGCATTACAAGTTCTGGCTTTAAAAGATCTTACTGTTATGTGGAAAGTATTTTTTTTCTTCTTTCAAATAATTCTTTTTTTCTCTTTTTAGTAACTTTAAGTGAAGCATTAAAGGTAATTTTATAAGGCATTCATATCCTGGTTTCTTCTTTAGCTATCTGTTTATGGAGTTCCTTTTACCAATAGTAGTTTTAAAGATAATTGATAAGGAATATGGATTAGCTAATTACATAGGGTAGAAACCAAAGAGTCATTTACTTTAACTTAGTATATCATCTTCCATGAAAACCTTAGTACAATGAAGATTTCCATTTCTTTAAGTGAAATAAAAAAATAATAATTGTCACTTCTTACATTATATGAAAAGACTTATTTGATAAATAATTTTGCTTTTTTTTTCTGCTTCAAAGAAGAATGGGAGAAACAATGAGAAAAAAAATCTATCTCATTTTAATATTTTTCCATTTGATTTACATATCAACACTTTAACTGTATTATAAATCTTTTTGGGGGTCATCTGCACAATAAATTTAATGCATTTTGTTTTTAACAAAAGGTAATAATGAATATCCCACATTATTATTTGAAAATATAACTTTGGCATGGCCATTATAACTGCTACAATATATATACACAATTAAGTCATCTATGATTTGCTGTACTTCAAAAGCATATTTTAAAATAACATGATAGTAGTTGCAAACATACACTATTTATCATATAATAATAATATCACAATGTGAAACATTGATAAAACTATATTAATAATAAAAATAATTAGGCATAAAAATTACAAATCAATAATTTATAAAAAAATAAATAACAATAATACATTATCTTCAAATGCATATTTATTCCCATACTATTCATCAAACAATCCTATACCAAATATTCATATTGCCTTTTGATACAGTGACACAAATGTATATTGAGAACTCCAACATTCAAATAATAAACATAAATTATAACTAAATTTCTAGAAAAAAATATAAGCATAAAGAAACAAAACTTATAGACAACTTTATAACTAAAAAATAAAATAATTTCTTTTTCTATTACCATTCCTAGACAGTTTTTAATAAGTTTATAAGCGACATTCTAAAATACACTCTAGAATATTCCAGTCCAAGCAATACATTTATTAAAGTCCAGAATATCCTTAATGTTTTAAAGATCACAATTAGATGAACAATCCTTTAAAATCTGAGGCAACACTTAAAGCAATAACATAACATGAAGCAATACAAAATTGAGAGCACATTATTCTTTTTATAACACAGCAACAAAATATTCTATTGCAATAGAAATTGAGAGCATATTATTCATTTTATATTACAGCAAATAAAATATTGCAATACACTAGAGATCATTTAAGAAAAAATGTTTTATTCTGAAAATAAATGTGAAATAAATAGTTTTTCACATTATCCTTGCAAAACAAAATGCACTTCCTAGAAATGCATTAATATTTCCTTTGAGAAACCATGAAAATATATCACTGTCAAAACAGTTTACAATAATGATAAGGAAAATATATCTCAGATATTCATAAGTAAAAAAGTTTACAGCCATTTTCAAATAGTTTATCCTAAAGACAAGGCAACTATATCGCAAATATCCATAATTTAAAATGATTTACAATAAAAGTAATTATCTTCTTTAAATATAATTCTTAGTCACCTTATAGTTCAAATTCTTGTTATAGCAAAAATTTTGGCATGATGAATAAAATATTACTCAAGTCAGCAAGAGTTCAATTTGCACAACAAAGAATATAGGACATGAATGCAATAACCACATGTCATGATAAAGCTTATAATTAGTTTCAGATTTAAGACATAATAAATTATTCATAAAATTAAATATCATTTTTGCATCAAAATATCAGCAATAATGTTCATTTTAAATTCAAACATGAGCATAAGGACAATAAATAGAGTTGATAAAAAGATAACAATGGAATTCTACATACATAAATTTCTTCCGAGACGTACCATATCAATGTTACAGCTTAACATTTCCTTCCTTTAATAAAATAAGTTGTTAAACTTTCCTTCTTGTGTATATTATAGTGAGATGACTTTGCCACTGGCTGGAGAATGTTATCTAGACATTATTTTAAGTTGCAAATAACTAAATAAATTAACAAGTTAGTTAAAATTTATATGATAAATCACGTGATCTTAGTGAAATCGATGATCAACAAATTTGGGCATTATTAACTGATAATTAATGCGACCTTAATTTGCCTTCAAGTTAAATATTCTATTACTAGAATTTTTAAAAATAACTGTTTGGATTTTATAAAGATAATAAACTAATGTTATATAATAAATTACAATTTTTTATAATTTAATAAATTAAATATTGCAACAGTAATACATCAATTAAACTTTTTTTTTTAAAGAAGTTCTTAAAATTTAAAATATAATATTTTAAGAGACTAATAGATATTTTTTAAATACAAAATATTGCAGTTTAAATAGCTTTAAATATTAATTCAGTTAAAAAATGAATTTTAATTATAATCAGTTTCTTATAAACTTTTTCTTTTAAATCAAAACAACTTTTATATATGCAACTTGTAAAATTTTAAATATTAATTGGAAATGTTTAAATGAACTGTATACTAACTATTTGTATTATAAAATACTTTGGAAATACCAAACTATTTAAAATGTTTTTATTTCAATATAACTTACTTTATTTATTTTAAAACTACATCTAATATAAAATTGCATTTTAAACTAAGTTTAAGCTATAAATTAATAGAAGTGTTAAATCTATGAACTTAAAACATATAAAATTACGTATTAACTTAACTAATGTTTTTAAAATAGCATTTAAATTTTTTATTATTTAGATATATCTAAAGAACTAGCCTGTAATAACAATTATATAGTTAAATTTAAAGGAGCAAATTATTCATCAAGTCTAATATGTAAATTGACCTACTGGAAGAAAAATAAAATAAAATAAAAATGTAAAAAGAAATAAAAAATTCACATAATACACATACACAGTTCTCAGTGCAAACTTTAAGGTTACAATATATAAAAAAATTACTGATGTTATATAATGATGTTTTAGTTTATTTGTTGGTGATGTATATACACACAATAATGTTTGCTATATGTTGGCTTAGTATAACATTTAGTTGCTGTGATACTATTACTGTAAGGGACTTCAGGTGACCTAGGTTTATCTAACCCTTCCAGATGTACCATGACAGCTTGCTTTAGCTGTAGATATGGCGTCACTTCCGACTGTTCTGTGATAGTTTGCCTCATGTCTAGCTTACGTTCTAGTAACTTCCAGTTTTGGCATAAAATTGCCTCATTACTTTAACCATATAGTGGATAATGTGCATACTACCATTCAGCTCTGATAGTAATTTGCTATTACTAAATTGTCTATTTATAATCAGATCCCCATCCATAATGACAACAATTGGATTCACTAAGTATTATCACCCATTGGCCTGTTTCTGCTATTGTATATATTTTATATATTTCTATATCTATTGATCTATGGCAATGAATGCTCAATCCAATCAAGATGTTGTAATCTGGATTAGTCCATTAAATGAAAGTAAATTGAGATATAACAATTATGTTGTGTGATTTATTTAAAATTATATAATTTTTGTATATAAAACAAAAAAGCTAATAATGGTAATTATTTTAAAATTAATTTTATCATTATATTAATGTCAAAATTAGAAGAAAAAAAGTTCTATTAGATTATTGGAAAAATGACTGTAATCCATTTGAACTTGAATCAATCATGAAATGTGTTGTAAATTTTTTTTTAATCACAAGTTATATCAATATAATTCTATAAAATGACATCTTCAAGTTATACAATTTGAATTTAATTTGTAACTTAAATGTTTACAAATTAGAATTATTTCTCTTCTTGGAATCATTGAAATGTATTTTTAATTTTTTAATATACAATGCTTCTTTTATATATTTTTTTTCTGTTATTGTTTAATAAACTCAATTATTTTATATTTATAAAATGCTGAATTTTTGTTATTGCAATCTTGATTTGGTTTATTCTAGTTTCTCTTAAGTAGTTTATTATATCGTTTATATCTATAAATTCATGTTAAAATCATATAAAGTCTTTAATTATTATTATTTATATATAATCCTTCTAAACACTTTTCTTCTTCCTTTCCTTTATTTCTGTTATCTTCATATACAATATTGCAATTCAAATAATTCTTCTTACACTTTTTTCAGCAAAAATGTTTTATTATTATTATTATTATTATTATTATTATTATAATTTTGACTGTACCTTGCAATCTTCATCAGATCTACAAAATTCAAATACACATAACAATACAAACATTACATAATACATTTTATATTTTATACAAATTTATCAACTCTCAAAATTATTAATTTTCTATTAACTTCTTAAAATTCTTTAATACATATTACATCTCTTATACACAATTACTTTTCTAATTTTTAATTATTAATTACTCTTTCCTATCTTCTTCTTATTCTAATATCTATAATATTTTATTTTATATATATTATCTTTTATACATCATGTACTAACCTTACCCCAATTTTACTACCCCAATTTTATTACCCTTATCACTATTAATATATCATGTTTTACTATCTTTTAATTTTATCTATTTATACTTAACACATTTTTTACCTTATCTCAATAATTACACATAAATTTTACCTTATTCTCTTCTTCTACTTCTTTCTATTCTCCATTTTATACTAGTAATTTAACTTCCTTTTAACCTCTCTTTCATATTCCCTATCCTAGAGCTCCCTCTATTATCTATTTTTATAACTACTTTTATATATTATCCTTAATCATTTTTACCCTACCCATAATTTCTTCTCCTTTTTTTATATTATCACTGTTCTTACCCCACCCATCCCTATTCAGATTAGGCTTAAAGGAAGCAATATTAATTAAGAAAATTAAGCATAATCTTAATAGGGATGGGGTGGATGGGTAAAACTGATAATATAAGAAAAGGGAAGAAATTAGGGGTAGAGATAAAAATGGTTGAGGATAATATATGAAAGTAGTTATAAAAATAAATAATAGAGGGAGTTATAGGATAGAGAATATAAAAGGGAGGTTAAAAGGAAGTTAAATTACTAGTAGAAAATGGAGAATAGAGAGAAGTAGAAGAGAATAAGGTAAAATTTATGTGTAGTAATTGAGATACTAAGGTAAAAAATGTGTTAAGTACAAATGGATAAAATTAAAAAATAAGAAGAATAAAGAATGATATATTAATAGTGATAAGGGTAATAAAATTGGGGTAGTACAAAGATAATGTTAGTGTATGATGTATAAAATATTATATATATATAAAAGATAATATGTATAAAATAAAATATTATGGATATTAGAATAATAGGAAGATAGGAAAGAGTAATTAATAATTAAAAATTAGAAAAGTAATTATATATAAGAGATATAGTATGTATTAAAAAATTTTAAGAAGTTAATAGAAAATTAATAATTTTGAGAATTGATAAATTTGTATAAAATATGAAATGTATTATGTAATGGTTATATTGTTATGTGTATTTGAATTTTGTAGATCTGATGAAGACTGCAGGGTACAGTCAATCAGCGCCACCTAGGTTCTTGGTATATGCTAAATGGGCTTACACACTGCAACCAGCGCCACCAAGCGGGCAGCTTTGCTGCCAGACAGCTGGTGGAATGTTCCTGTACTTACACATTGTAAACAGTGCCACCTTCCAGCTGGAATTTGCAATGCTGCACTTGGGGCCCCTACTCTAAGTATTTCTGTGGTTGACCCTGACCAGCACCTCTAGTGGCCACATGGGTCAAAACTCACAAGTACCCAATTATTTTATAGAGTGATAGACAATAATTTTAGAAAAATATTATTAAGTGAACTGAACTTTAATTATAAACACATAATAGAAAAATGTAAGAATTTATATTAGATAATGTTTCAGAATTTTTATTCTCTAAACAAATGGATGGGGTAAAAAAAACAGATACTGATAGACTGGATTACAAGAATGCAATGTTTTGATGTATTATTGTTGCAGAAAAAATGGTTAGCTAAAAAGAAACTGCAGATTTAAAAGTGGAAAAATGCAATATTTGTAAAATAATAGGACATTTAGCTGCTATCTACCATAATAAAGTTAGGAATATTAAAATAAAATTAATGTCAGATTATAAATCTGTGGAAGAGAGAATAAGAAGCAAATATAGTATAAAAAATAAATAACATGAGTAATGACCATAATATTTGAGCAGAAATTCACCATGTAAGTAGCCAGTGAAGTGGGTCTGTCAATATTATCTTTTAAAGACTGGGTGAAAATTAATAATAGATGTAAGAAAAAAAATATCATGAAAACTGATGTCAGAACTACAGATTATAAACATAAAAATATAGTCAGATCCTGAAATGCATTAAAAGTATTGATCAAATATTAGAATCTTTGCATGAAATACTTTATTAAAAGAACATATATTCATTTCAGTTTTTGTATTTGTTAAGTACTTCATAAAATGAAGAATATCTTCTTGTTATAAAAATTAACACAAGGGAATCATTCAGACATTGATGCAGACGATTTATACAAATAAATTTTACAATGTCAACTATTTATTCAAAAATAATATATATCAAATAATTCAGTATATTTATTCAAACAAGTTAATCACAATTTATACCAACGTTACGACTGCTCTTCAGATTCTTTTGTCATTACTGGTATCTGCAGCAACTGTAGTATGGTCCTTTTATAAACTTAAAATTATTAAAAGCTACTTGTGCTCCACAATGGTACAAGACAGATTTTCAAATCTTGTCATTATATCAAAAGAATCACTGTATTTTGGATCAACTTGATATACATATTCTTTGAAGATTTTCATTAATGAAAGCTAAAAAAGTTCACTTTGCCAAACGATTTTTCTTTCTCTTTAAATATTTATTTACTTATTTCTTTACCAATAATGTTTCATATATTCCTATTTTATATATTTGTAAGTTTATTTATTTCTTATGGTATTTATACAAAGTATAAATGACAAAATGATTTTGTTGCCAAATAAAATATAGTTAGTTTAATTTTGTACTAAAAGTATTTAATATTTTTGTTTTTATAAAATTGACCTTTTATTTAGGTACTTAAAACTGCAGATTACTTTCAAGTGAAGGAAGATTGCAAAATTTGGAAGAATTGTCTCATATTAAATGGGACAATATTGAACTTTGTGAAGTTAGAAAAAAACGTGAAGAGGCAATTGCTTTAAAAGTGGATATGTACTGTATTAAAAGTGAACAAACATTGGAAATACAAGTGAAGTAGGATTCATTATAAATAAAAAGTGGAAGAAAAACATTGTGGAGATTGATGTATATCGGACAGAGTGACAAGATTAATTATTCAACTTAATAGCAGATATTAAATGCAGATAATTCATGTTTATACCTCAAGTTCTCATGGTGCTGAAAAAGTAGAGAATTTTTATATAGATATACAAAAAGCTTATGATCAAACCAAACAACCTTTAAAATTGTTGTGGGAGACTTTAATACTAGAATCAGTAAACAATTGAAAGATGATAGTGCTGTAGGTAAATTTGGTTATGATGATAGAAATGAGAGAGAATATAGACTTTTGGTGTTTGCAGAACAAAAAAACCTTTATATTATGAATTCTTTTTTTGAGAAAAATGTTAAATACAAATGGACATGGAAACATCCAAATGAAGATACAGCAGAATTGGATTATATTTTGATTAACAGAAAAAATGCATTCAAAATTGCAATGTTTTTAATAAATTCAACACAGGAAGTGATAATCAATTAGTAAGATCACATGATCACCATTTCTTATGCTTCCTCATAACTTTTATTAAAATAGGAACAACTATCCATACAGTAGTGCAGTGCACTCAGAGCCAAGGCTCCTCTCTTCACTGATGAAAGTCACAAGCTAGAAACTAGTCTGGGGATATTGGATGAGTAGGCACTAAATAGGGATTTTATGCACAAGCCTTCTGACATCCATTGATTATTCTGGTTTGCACTAAGTGGCATTACTCTGTGGAGAGTTTTGCCTGTTTCAATTACTAAGATGTAAGATACATGTTAATGCAAAACTAGAAAGACAAAAATTATTAAAAAAAAAACAACAGATTCATAGTTGATAATCCTAATCTTCAGAAACATTTTAGTGAATTTAAATTAGAACTTGTAAATCTCTTTCAAATATTAACTGATTTTGAACATGATTCAGATTTGAATAAATTAAATAGTAAGATAACTGATAAAAAAGCAGCAATTGACAAGTAAAATTTCTACTAAGACAATACAATTTATGAAGAATAGAAAGAATATGAAAAAATATAAAAATGATGCATTAAGAAGGATTGAATATATCGAATTTTGTAAAACGGTGTGAAAAAGAGTAGATAATGATATCAAAAAGTATAATTGTAAATTTGCAAGAAAAGTTATAGAAAAGAATAGAAATCTCAAGAGTGCAATCTTGATATTAGTAGGAAACATTTCTGCACTAAGGAAAAAAGATGGAACTATTACTAAAAAGAGAGATGACATAATGAAATGTGTAGAAGAGTTCTATCAAGAAATATATAGAAATAAAGACCAAGGAAAAGTACCTCCTACAACTACTATGTTTTCTGAATTGCCCAGGATTTTAAATTAAGAATTGAGATGTGCAATTAAATTTATGAAGAAGGGACAAGTTCCTGGGAATGATGGAATTATAATTGATATCATAAAAGAAGCAGGTGAAGAAATATAAAATTTTTTTGGCAAAGTTATACATCAAATCTCTAAATGATAAAGATGTACCAGATGATTGGAAGAATGCAGCATTAATATTTTAAAAAGGTAATAAAAATATATTATAAATTATCAGTTTTATACAAAATTTTTTCCAAAATAATTACATTTTGTCCACAGTGAACTTTGGATTTTAACCAACCAAAAAAGCAAGCTGGATTTAAAAGTGGATTTAGTACAGTGGATCACATTTAAATATTGAGAAAAATTATAGAAAGGACCAATGAATATGAGTTGCCATTATCCTTTGGATTTGTGAATTATGAAAAGTCATTTGATTCTATAAGCATTTCTTCAGTGATTAAAGCATTGGATCATTAAGGTATAGACCCAAGATACTGTCATATTCTGAAGAATATTTATAAAAATGCAACAACAACAATTAGATTACATAATGATACTAGGAAGGTTAACATTGAGAAGGGTATAAGACAGGGTGACTCCATACCTCCAAAACGTTTTACAGCAATGCTACAAGAAGTAATTTGTGGATTAAAAATGGAAGGCTAAAGGAGTAAAAGTAAATGGAGATTATGTAAGTCATTTGGATTTTGTAGATGATATAGTTGTTTTTTCAAATAATGTGTCAGAGCTTCAGGAAATGTTGCAAGAGTTATCAGATGAAAGTATGAAAGTAGAATTAAAGGTAAATGTTAAAAAGATTAAAGTATTCAATGGATTTTCTCAAAAGATGAAAATAAAGATTGATTATGATGAGTTAGAAAAAGTTAACAACTACAAAACCTTGGTCAAATTATTACTACATATGGTAACATAATGGATGAAATTAATCATAAAATTAAGGTTGGAGTGCTTTTGGTAGAAATAATATTAAAAAGAAATATGCCTATCTGTTTGAAAAGGAAGATTTTAAATGAATGTGTTTTACCAATTCTTACATATGGATCTGAGACTTGACACTTAACAAAAGAGCAGTATAGAGACTTTAGACCATTTAAAGAAGTATGGAGAAATGCATGTTAAGAATAATAAAAAGAGACTGAAAATGAAATACAAGATTAAGAGAACAAACAGATGTTATTGATGTCATTGAAAGAATTAAAAGATTGAAGTGAAGTTGGGCTAGACACATTGCTAGAAGAGATGCTAATAGATAGGCAATTGAAATCTTAAACTGGATTCTAAGAGATTGTAAAAGACCTAGAAAAAGGCAACTTATGAGATGGATAGATGAAACAAGGAAAAGTACAGGGGTGATGTGGAGAAGAGAGGCTAGAGATGGGAAAATATGGATTGAACTTGGAGACCCAATGATGATGATGATGGTACATGGTGCAATTTGCAAATGATTTTCTTGCCAAATAACATAAATTACTTTTTTTTTTTCAAATTATTTTTGTTTTTATAATTTCTGCTTTTTCTTTAATAATCTTATAGTTAATACATTTTTATAAAATAATTTTATTATTGGGGGGGGGGGGGTATAGGAATGTCTATTAAAGTTTTGCACACAGGCACTAGACCCTACTGAAATGCCCCAGAGTAGCATGGGAATATCTCTGAAAAAGCTGTTACTTCCTTTATTCATTAGTATGTATGAATGATTTTTATAATTTATTCCCATTTCTTGTTAAGAGTTTAAGAGCTCTGATAATGATTGCTGGGCAGTTGAAATTGTAAGAATAAATTCTATTTTATATTATACATTGCATTGAAAAGTGTTGCTTTAATTTTAGATATGATATTTTATTTATATAAATGATTTTTCATATAGGCACATATAAATTTTAAAATATTATATATATATATATATACCACATTTCATGACTTGAATTATATAAAATCAGCAAAAAAGTAATGAATCTTTTTTTTTATTATTATTTTATTTAAAATATGTTTTTTTTTTAACTTCTTCAATTTCCATGCCTTTTCTATCTGGTATAACTTTCTTGTTTTGTATATTCTTTACTTATTAATTTACAATGTTACCATTGTAATATATATGCTAATTATCAATGAGTTGTTCTTTTATATTATACTAGAGGCTCTGTCCCTATACCTTCCATGCTAACAGAAAGTTGATATGATATGATGTACTGCAACTTCTCCTTAAATGGAGTCAGGAATCTCTCAGCAACTATGCCCAAAGAAACCTGTTAGCTGCCTTACCTTTCCTTTCTATTCCCCACCCTAAGCCTTCCCATAATCTGCTCCATCCCATTTCCACAATGTAATCTTTGTCAATTCTATGGCCTTTATATTTAAATCCCCCTTATCCTTTCCCAAACCCAGCATAAAAACCAATAACCCATTTCTGTATACTCATATTGTTCATATTTATTCTTCCATAACTTCATTATTTGTACCCTTTCTGCTTTCAAGCATTTACATTCAATCAACAGATGCTAATATTTTCTATGCCTTCCTTATACAATTTGCAGACTAAATCACCCATATTTTTCCATTTATATGTATATTCTCTTGTTGCTAAAGATCCTGTTTTAGGCTTAAACAATAAACTACTTGTCTTGCATTGGTGGTTGAGAGGTCAGCATGACTGCCTTGCACTAGCAGGCAGTTGCCCAGGTTGCAGGTTCGCGTCCCGGCCGATGCTATGACACTTAAAAAAAATAAAATAAAACAAACTACTTTCCTTACTATTATCATAAATTAACTCACACCCAATGTTCTGTTTACTTTTATATATATTTGAACTATTTTTACTCTGCATACTAGTTCTCTCTACCTCTTCAACTCCCTATTTTTTATTAATGCATCTATTCTTTTATCCCATTCCTTAACACTATAACAATCAACAATCTTCCTAACACAATCATCCCACCTTTTATACAAGTATACTGATATAAATTCTTTATCCAAATCTTTTGCATATAACATTACCTTTCTCACCCATCTTGTTGCCTGCCCTTTACTCATAACCCAATTAAATACTATTTTGGCTATTCTTTTATTATCCATAAACTGCAACCTGTCTTCCTACTTCCCTTTGTACTTTCTCTAAGTAATCTAATACCCCTTTACTAGCACATAACACATCATTACCATATGTTAACCCTGCTACTGCAATTCCCATACAATTCTAGCTACATCAAATTTATTATATGAAAACAGTGTTAATTTCTTTACCAAACCCTTCTTTGTTTTTTTTTTTGCTTCATTTACCAATTTTTTCTCCAATTCATCCAAGCAATTTTCCTGATTACTTAAGGTGATTCCCAAATAACTATGTCTATCTACCACACTTAATTTTATATCCCCCAATAAAAATTCTCTTGCTACATCATATTTATTATATAAAAACACAGTTAATTTCTTTACCAAACCTTTTCTTTTTTTTTGCTTCATTTTCCAATTTTTTCTCCTATTCATCCAAGGAATTTTCCTGATTACTTAAGGTGATTTCCAAATAACTATATCTATCCACCACACTTAACTTTATATCCCCCAATAAAAATTCTACATGTTCTCTTTCCCCAGTATTAACCATCATTATATTTGATTTTTCTTCACTAAATGTAATCCCCATCTCTTTACCCACCCTTGCACATGTTCTCAGCATAGCTTCCACATCTTCTCTTCTTTCTGCACACAAAAAGATATCATCCACAAAAAAAAAAAGACCCGACAAAGTATATACTCCCTTGCCACCTATTAACGGTATCTCTATCCCTCTTCCTAGTCTTTCTATTGCTTTCCCCATTTCACTTAAATACAACAAAACCAAGATAGGTGACATAGGGCATCCTTGCCTTAGTCCCACCCTATTTTTAACTTTAACTGATTCCATATCCCCTAATTGATAAGTATAGTAATTATTTCCATATAATTTCTTAATAATAATTACTAAAACTTCATCCATTCCCAAATTTGCTAAACCTACTCATAATCTATTTCTATTTACTCTATCATATGCCTTCTCTATATGTGTATAAAACTCATATATAACAATCTATCTGAATTCTTACTACATATTCATAAGTTGTGTAACTATGAATAAACTATCTTCTATATGCCTATCTGACCTAAAACCTCCTTGCATTTCTCCTACTTAAGCAATTATAGACTGATAGTGGTAATGTCAGTGTTATATAAAGTTTTTGCATATACAGTATCTGGAAGGGTGACAAAATGAATGGAAGAAAATAATATTGTGGGAGAAATGAAAGGAGGTTTTCGATCCGATAGGCATATAGAAGATAGCTTATTCATAGTCACACAACTTATAGATATGATGAGTAGGAATATAGATAAACAGTTATCTATGGTATTTATAGATATAGAGAATATGATAGAGTAAATAGAAATAGATTATGGGTAAGTTTAGTAAATTTGGGAATGAATGGCGCTTTAGTGGATATTATTAAGAGATTATATGAAAAATAATTACTACACATATCAATTAGGAAATATAGAATCAGGGTGGGATTAAAGCAAGAATGTCCTAGGTCACCTACTTTGTTTTTGTTATATTTGAGAGAAATAGAGAGCAATAGAAAGACTAGGAAGAGGGGTAGACATATCATTGATAGATGGCAAGGGAATGTATATATTATCAGGTCTTTTATTTGCTGATTATATGTTCTTATGCACATAAAGAAGGAAAGATATGAAAATTATGCTGAAAATGAGCACAAGAGTGGGTAAAGAGATGGGGATTAAATTTAATGCAGTAAAATAAAAAGTAACGATGATAAATTCTGGAACAAAAGAAATTTTTATTGGGGTATATAAATTTAAATGTGGTGAATTTTGGAAATTGTCTTAAGTAATCAGAGAAATTTCTTGGATGAATGGGAGAAAAAATTGATAAATGAAGCAAAGAAAAGAAAGAGACTGATAAAGAAATTAACAGTGTTTTCATGTAATAAATATGATGTAGCTAGAATTGTATGGAAATGAGTAGCAGGGTTAATTTATGGTAACGATTGGTTAGCAAACGAGACTTAGATTACTTAGAAAAAGTACAAAGAGAAGTAGGAAGATATATAATAGATGTAGATGTGTGGATAGTAAAGAGGAAATTCAAGGAGAAATGGGATGGTCAAGTTTTTATATGAGAGATGCAAAAAGCAAAATGTTCAATAGATTGCAATTTATGGATAATAAGAGAGTAGCCAAAATGGTATTTAATTAGGTTATGATAAAGGATAGGCAACAAGATGGGTGAGAAATATTAGTACAGTATACTGAAGTTAGATAAAGACTTTATATCAGTATACTTATACAAAAGGTGGAATGGTTGAATTAGAATTGTTGAGTATTATAGAGACAAAGAATAGAAGAATAGATGCATTAACATAAGGATTTGGAGAGGTGGAGAACTAGTATGGAAAGTAAAAATAGTTTAAATATATTCTAATGGTCCATATTTGCTTAAGGAATGAGGGTGAATACATCTAACTATAGCCAGACCTAGGGTCTTCATTTGGATGCCATGAATGATGTGATAAAAATCTAATCCATGATTGCATATATTTCAAATATGATAATTTAATATTTAAACATTCAATATAGATACAACTTAAACCAGTTCATCCAATCTTCACCTCTCTTTATTATTCTGTTATGCTCAGTATTCAAACTCAGAGTTAATTTTATAATTAACTCTCTTCAGGGATCAATTGATATCCTGTAGCATTAATAATACTTTTATATAATTGCTCCCAACCAAGTTATCATGATGTTAAATCAGGACATATATATGGGTATATGTATTCAATTTTATTTTAATATGAAAATAAAAGGTACTGTGCTATTAGCTTATGTTAGATGCTTGATGGCATTGTTGCTAACCAAAAACACACATATATAATGTTACCAAGCAGTTTGAAATCCAGATACCCTCACATGATTCTGTAGAAAACTTTGAATTGTGAGCATTGGGATAAAGTGCATAACACAAACCAGTCCGGCAGCCAAAACGGCATGTTTCTGTGCCTTTTAGCATAGAAATAATGCACAACAGTGCTGGAAGTGACATAAAACGCCTCTTTCTGCACTCTTGTGTAGAAAGAAGAACAGCAGTGGCAGCTGTGGAGATGGCATATTGTGTTTTTACATAGAAATAGTACCACTGAACAGCTGACACAAACTAATAGAACAGTACCAAATAAAATAAATAATTTAAATAAATCAGAGACCTCTTTAAATTTAAAATAAATTTATTAACCGAATACAATTTAAATTTATCTTTATATAACAATTTTTTTTTATTATGAGTGTTTTACATACATTTTTACTATCTCTCCAGATCTCATGGCAGATATGTATCAGAACACAAACAATATTTAATAAGTTGTAAAAATAAATAAATTTTTATAATTCCAAAGATTATGGTAACACTAGCTAACTAAATTTAAATTAAACAGTATAAATATAAATAAAAACTTTTGTAATATTCAATCCTTTTGAGGAAATTCCATTTTCTATAAGACCTCCCATCTATGTATGGTACTTATCATTGAAAAAAAAAGACCTTTCATCCAAGGATATTAGTCATTTATACAGAACAAATAAATATTGCTAAATTAAATTAATAATAAACAAAAATTCTGTCTTGTCATAAGTGAATGAATTTAATATGAAGAACTATAAAATCTTATCTTCATATTAAGTTTACTTATTAACCTGGTCGAGTTGCTTTATAAGGAAGATCTGAATTTTATTAAATAAATAAAAAATTTAACCCAATGATGTTTCCACTTTTTTCATCTAATGATTTTCCAAAATGGATTATTCCAAAGTAAGTAGGTTTTAGAGGCAAAGGAAATAAAATTAAATATTTATGGATGTTGATACACAAAGATGATATGATGTGTTTAAAGTTTATATTGTCCTATTCATTTTCCATAATTTGAGTAATAATGTTCATTAAGAATAAAGTTTTTTTATTACCAGTCATCAATCATCAGTGAGGTAATCAATATATTCCATTGTCTCATAAAAATTCATCTTGCATGATGTTGATATCCATTTCCATAAATTTATCTTGCTATAAATTGAAGTTGGATATTGAATTATATAGATGATATATATATATTAGGCATTTCAGTAGGAATGAATAGTTACACTGCTTTAGGTTAGAATAATAGCATTTGATCCTATGGCAAAGTATCTTTACTCACTATACATTTTCTATAACTTAAAATAAATTTATTTAGATATATAAATGTGTTTGATGATATTTATCTTCCTTGAAATTCAAGTTTAGAACAATATCCTTAAGAATTTCTTTAATTATTATATTAAAGGTAATTTCATTCTTGAAATTATTATTGATGATATTAAAGAGTACTTTTTTACTCTTTACTTGAGAGATACTAATGAAGATTTTATAAATGAGAAAAATTCATCCAAACTATTGATCCTCTTTCTGATGTGTTCAGTATTTGAACATAGAAAAATAAATATGCAGTGACTAGTTCATTTGTAAAAAATGGAACTGATTTGGAAATTAATTGATTTAGCTTTTATAGTGGAATCAACTTCCGGTAATTAGCATGTATTAAATTACTATTTCATTTCATGATTTTGTATTCAATTATTATTGAATGCATTGTAATTCATAATCACATAATTGAATTCTAATTTATTTCCTTCGCATTTAGTTGCTAAGATTCAGCTTGACTTTAGGTTATCTCTATGTTTTGAGTCTTTATTACTGATATTAGTTAACTGAATAATTATTTTATACATGCATATAAATGATTGAAATCTAATTATTTTAATATTTGATTTCATTAAAATAACTATTTATTTGATTTGAATTTTGTTAATAAACTTTTATAATTTAACATTTAAGTTATATACATGTGCATATGGATATTTTCATGTAAAAGGGTAATGTATTTACTGTTTATTAATTAAAATTATATTTTTAAGTTTATGGTTTGATATTGCACATAAACAAGTGAGCTTAATAAAATTGTAAGCTATTCTTAGAACTCTTCTCTCTTACAGGTTTAAAATGTTCTAATATGATAATAAATTTTCAACACTTAAAGTGTATATGTGTGTTCTAGCATTATAGGTATATTTTTCAATTTTGGTTTATAAAGGGGTCATATTAGCTTGGGTGATCTCATCATTGAAATGATTATCCCTAGGTTTTTATTTATTGTTGTCTCCCTTCTCTTTTTCCTTCTATAATCTGCATGTGATAATTATCTAAACTTTATGGTTGACCAAAATATGGTTTAAGCATGTGGGCATTATATGTACCTTTCATTTCCCTGACTATATCTATCCAGAATGCATTTGGATCAGTTTGTTTTATTATAGTAAATGGTCCTTTATATGGATTATAGAATTTATGGCATTTGTTTTGGAATTATTTACTAAGGTTATGGGTCTTTATAAAACCCTTGTCTCCTATTTTGAATTGGTAGCTATTTTTCTGTCTGTTTTTAATTCTTGGCTCTGATTTATTCATTAATCTTTGATATGCCTTTTGTATATCATATTTTATATCAATCTGGTTGGATTTCATTGGAGGTTGATAATTTTTAAATAAATTTGGATTTGTTTTATTGAGATGTAGTTTAATAGGTGTGAATCCAGTAGATTCATTCACAATCCAATTGATAAAATTGACTATGTATTTATTATTTTATCATGTAATATTAGTATATGGATTACTTGCTTTTCATTCTTTTCTTACAAGTGCTTTTCACACAATGTGCCTTTCTCAATATATTGGATGTTTCAAGTCTAATTTACTTAAGGCCATATTTATTATTTATAGAGTGGTATACCAAGAGATAGTATGGTGGAAGATCTGGTTATTTGCAGTTAAGTTGTATTTTAGCTAGCCTATGCATACTTTATGTATAGACCTATTTGAAAGTGCTAATACTGCTCTATAATCTTGAGACTAACTGCATTTTCTCTGACATCCCTTAAACATAGTGTGCATTTCATCTATGAATGTAACAATTTATGAGTAATCAGTCTCCATTTCCAAGATAATGGTATAATCCATTCTGTGTTTTAGAAATGAATCCATAATTTATTTATAAGAGTTCATTCCTTAATATATTTTTAGACAAGTTTTAAATTGTTGTATTTTTATATTGGATTATTTCCATCATCTAATATGTGTGTTGAATGTCTTTAGAAAAGTTTAATTTTATTTAAATATTCCAAATGCATTCAACAGTTAGTAATATCACAGCAAACAGGTTAGTATATGCACCAACTGTTAGTAATACCACAGCAAACAACTGTTATTAATATCAAAGCAAACAGGTTAGTATATGCACTAACTGTTAGTAATATAACAGCAAACAGGTTAGTATATGCACAACATTTTGAGAGGTATTTTTCTCCCCTCTTCTTCAGGTGTTGCTGGCCTGTTTGCTGTGATATTACTAACCGTTGAATGCATTTGGAATATTTAAATAAAATTAAAACTTTTCTAAAGACATTCAACACACATATTAGATGATGGAAATAGTCCAATATAAAAATACAGCTAGAACACCATCATCACAAACCTTCAGAAAAACACTAAGTTTTAGATTGTGTTTTCCCATTCTTTATGCTTTCATTCATTGATTTTTTTTAAAACTGTAATCCAAATAGTAATCCTAATACTATTACATGAATTCAAATTTACATGTTGTGAAAGTTTTATTTGGTATTAATTGATTTGTCTCTCTATTTATATATCCATTTTTTTTTTTTAAAAAAAAAGAGAAAAATTTCATTCTATTTCTCCATGATATGGTTTCCATATTTTTGGGTAGTAAATTTCCTTGGTTTTATCTTCACTATAAATTTATCAACCCTTTGGATTGGTATATTTGATGAAGATGACTAGATGATTATAAATGTTAAAGTTTATGTAAGGTAAATTCTTTTGAGAAATTTATCAGGTATAAGTTTTGGTAAATGTTTTAATATTATATTTATCTTACATATTTTATATTATTCCAATTTGCGTAATTATGTTTCCATATCCAGGGTTGTAATCATTTTCAGTCCAATTTCATTAAAAGCTTATTAAGCATCTATATTTGCATTCTTAATGAAGGTAAATGGGCGTTCATATGTATTACACAATTTATGAAACATAATACCGTTTTGTTTCTTTGTATACATTATAATAATTGTGAGTATTGTCCATTGGTTGCTGTTTTGATTTGGACAATCATTTCCATTATGGAATGTTTTCAAATATCCTATTTGACAATTAAGGTAATCAAGCATAGTAGATTCACTTAAAATTTTCCAAATTATATCATCACCTGTTTGTTTGGTTCTGATGGCCATAGTGTTTATTTTTCAATTTTCTCTTAAATTTTTTTTAGTTTTTGTTCATTTCTGTGATTCTTTCCTTCCGTCATCCTCTTTAATATTAGTAATTTATTATTACTGTCTGTTTTTGTTCAGTTTCCTTGTTGTCTGTGTTTTATGTTGGATATCATTGTGTTGTGGTCAACACGTAAGTATATTTTGAAACATTTGTAATTCAATAAACTTGAAGTTTTGTTTAAATACCTCGTCCATATGATTTACTTTATCATATATTTCTGATATGCCTTCCATCAGTTTTTCTAATGTGGTGTTTTCCAATATTCTATCATTTTCTATACAAGTTATTTTAATTTCTGTTTGAAATTTTTATCCAACTCTTTCAATGATTTTTCATTAAGTTTGAATCAATAAGTTGTTTTGTATAGATTTGACTTTCTGTTTGGATTTTCTCTGTTTCTTATCTACTTCAGTTTTAAAAATTTCTCTAGTTCTATACAATTTATTGCATTAAACATTCAGTTGATTAATGATATTAGTCTGAAATTCTTTGAATCTCTGTTGACATCTGGTATCTTTTTTTTTTAACATTTTTTTAAATTTCTTCTAAGTCTTGTCTCATCTCAGTATTATCTGTTTGAGCATTATTTAAACCTACCGATATCTGTTCAATATCATTAGATAATTTATTCTGCAAACCCTTCATTTCCAATTTTAATTCTGATTTAACATTTTCCATATCCAATTGTCATTCTGATTTAACATTTTCCATATTACTTTTCAAATTTTCTTCGAAATTATTCATGTTTTGGTTTTTTTTTTTTTTCATATTATAATTCATATTTATGATGGTTTGAAACATTTGTCCTATAGTCATGTTATTTGTTGTAGCTTATGCTATTTCAAGTGTAGTTATTTGAGACACGTCATCATCGAATATAACCTTGGTTTAAGACATTGATTCATCAGGAATTGGTGTTTGTGTAGAGTACTTACTCTTAGTCGTAGTGATTCCTGATAATTGGATAAGTGAAGATTTTTTTCCAATATTCCTAATATCTTCCACTTCTTCATTAATAATCATATTTTGTACTTTAGCAACATATTTCATTTATTCTTTATTTACTAAGAGGAATTATTTGTCATAGGATTTCATGCTATATCTTTCCTTTTTAATGTAATTTTAAAACTTTTCCTACCTAATAAAAAAAATTTTTTTTAGATGTTATTAATTTAATGCTTAATTTAAAATTGTCTTTTTAAATGCCTGATTCATCCATTTAATCATTCATTATTTTATTTTAAGGTCTCTTTATTTTATTATTTTAAAAGTTCATGTGAAAATTATCTCATCCTTTGATAGTTGAAATTATCTATCATTGCTATAATTATAAATTTATTAAAACACCTGTAGAGGTCCCTACTATCGCATTTTATACGCATATTATCGAGGTTATAGCCTCAGTAAATATTACTATCATTGCTATGTGAATCAATCGATCAAAGTTATATTCCATAAAAATTATTTATATATATATATTTTATGGATGCAGTTGATGGTAAAGTATTATTCTGTACTCCTAAAGTTTGGGACCATATGTAATGGTCTGTGTTCTCTTAAGGAATGAGAGTGAATGCATCTAACTATAGTTGGACCTAGAATCTTCATGTAGGATGCCATGAATGATGTGATAAAAATCTAATCCATGATTGCATCTATTTTAAATATGATAATTTAATATTTAAACATTCAATATAGATACAACTTAGACTAGTTCATCCAATCTTCATCTCTTCTTTATTATTCAGTTATGCTCAGCATTTGAACTCAGGGTTAATTTTACACTTAACTCTCTTCAGGGATCAATTCATATCCTGTAGCAATAATAATACTTTTATATAAGTTCAATAGATTCTCAAAATCCTTTCCAACCAAGTTATCATGATGTTAAATCAGGATGATATATATATATATATTCAATTTTATTTTATTATGAAAATAAAATAAATAATTTAAATAAATCAGAGACTTTCTTAAATTTAAAATAAATTTAACAATATTTATTAACTGAACACAATTTAAATTTATTTTCATATAACAATGTTTTTTATTATGAGTGTTTTATATACATTTCTACTATATTAGTATATAAATTTTAAAGTTATACCTCCCCAGATCCCATAGTAGATATGTATCATAACACAAACAATATTTAATAGGTTGTAAAAATAAATAAATTTTTATAATTCCAAAGATTATGATAACACTAGTTGACTAAATTTAAATTAAACAATATAAATATAAATGAAAACATTTATAATATCCAATCCTTTTGAGGAAATTCCATTTTCTATAAAATTTCCAATCTATGTATGGTCCCTATCATTGAAAGAAAAGACCTTTCATTCAAGGATATTAGTCATTTATACCGAATAATAAACAAACAAATATTACTAAATTAATTAAATTAATAATAAACAAAATTTCTGTCTTGTGAATGAATTTAATATGAAGAACAATAAAATCTTACTTTTATATTAAGTTTACTTATTAACCTGGTCAAGTCACTCTGTAAGGAAGACCTAAATTTAATTAAATAAAAAATATTTAACCCAATGATGTTTCCACTTTTTTCATCTAATGATTTTCCAAAATGAATTATTCCAAAGTAAGTAGGTTTTAGAGGCAAAGAAAATAAAATTAAATATTTATGGAAGTTGATACACAAAGATGATATGATGTGTTTAAAGACATTGTCCTATTTATTTTCCATAATTTGAGTAATAATGTTTATTAAGAATAAAGTTCTTTTATTTCCAGTTATCAATTGTCAGTGAGGTAATCAATATATTCCATTGTCAAATAAATATTCCTCTTGCATGATGTTGACATCCCTTTCCATAAATTTACCTTGCTATAAATCGAAGTTGGATATTGAATTATATAGATTATATATAAATTGGTCATTTCAGTAGGAATGAATGGTTACACTGCTTTAGATTAGAATAATAGCATTTTATCCTATGGCAAAGTGTCTTTATTCACAATGCATTTTCTATAACTTAAAATCTTCTTAAAATAAATTTATTTAGATATATAAGTGTGTTTGATGATATTTATCTTCCTCGAAATTCAAATTTAGAATGATATCATTAAGAATTTCTCTAATTATTATATTAAAGATAATTTCACTTTTGAAATTATTATTGATATTAAAGAGTAATATATTTACTTACTAAACATCACATGATCACTATCTCATACTGCTACTATATAGAGAGTTTTGCTTTGTTTTTAATTTATTTACTCTTTACTTGAGTGATATTACAGTTCTCTGCTAATGAAGATTTTAAAATGAGGAAAATTCATCCAAACTATTGATCTATCTTTCTGATGTGTTCAGTATTCAAACAGCAAAATAAATATGTGTAGTGACTACTTCATTTGTAAAAAATGGAACTGATTTAGAAATTAGTTGATTTAGTTTTTATAGTGGAATTGACTTCCAATAGTTAGCATATATTCCATTTCACGATTTTGTATTAGATTATTGTTGAATGCATCATAATTAATAATTGTGTAATTGAGTTCTAATTTTATTTCCTTCATGTTTAGTTGCTAAGATACGACTTGATCTTAGGTTATCTATGTTTTGAGTCTTGATTACTGATATTAGTTAACTTAATACTTATTTTATACATATACACATGCATCTCTTTTTATGCAGAAAACCCACATTAAAAATCACACAAAAATAGACTTAACTTACATGGAAAAATGTGGGTATATTCCTTAATTTTCAGAAATCGCATAAAATCAAAGCAACAAGATAAAATTACTTTAAAATTCGCATAAAAAAAAGGAAATAAAATATAACTAATAAAAAATTTCAAATATTTGAAAAATATTGATAGAAGACAAACTTTTTTTATTAACTATTTAATTTTATTCAAAACAATATGTTTTTATGTGTAATTTATTTTACATTTTTTCATACAAATTTTAATCATTATCACTATTTGACAATATGTGGGGTTGTTTGTGAACTGGTAAGAAATCAGATTCATTACAAGAGGAAATACAATTAGCACATTCAGTCTTGTGCTGTGTTAATGATTTTCTATTGACAATTTAATCGATAATTAAACTTTGAGATGATGATTTTATTAATTGTTTATGAAGCTAGTGATATCCAGACTGTTGTGTCTAGCTGTTAGAGAATGCACTTCCATGACTGTAACTATATATATAACATGCTTCCATGAGTGTGTTAATAATGACTAATGGTTACATTTTATTTTATACACATATATACATGGAGAAACTTTTAGACAGAAAAAAGTTATAAGTAAAAATAATTAAGAACTTTTAAAGATATATTCTTTTTAAGTAGAAATTAAAAGTTCTTAAATATTTTTACTTGTAACTTTTTTCTGTCTAAAAGTTTCTCCATGTATATATGTGTATAAAAGAAAATATAGACATACATATTTTAAAGATGCATTCTTTTTAAGTAGAAATTAAAAGTTCTTAAATATTTTTACTTGTAACTTTTTTTGTCTAAAAGTTTCTCAATGTATATATATGTATAAAAGAAAATATAAACATATACATAATGCAGAATACAACTATTTAACTCTTGTTGGAATTTAAAAGCTCATTCATAATTCATGTCAATAACAAAAAATGATTTTCCAATTGATTAAAAAGTTGAAGACTTTCTCAAATCATTTTTGCTGTGAAACGAACAGGTTCTACATCTCTTTCATTATCTTTTTCTAACCTTTTTCCAACAGGCATTTAAAGTATGTAAAATTTAATGCATGTATATAAAACAGGGAAATTCCGATTTTAAGTGAAATATGAACTTCTTTATCACATAAAAGAAATCCGCATAAAAAGACATTAAGAAGAAACATGAATCGCATAACTTAAATTTAATTTAAAAAATCGACACAAAAAGAGACTCAGGTGTAAATGATTGAAATCTAATTATTTTAATATTTGATTTCATTAAAATAACCATTTATTTGACTTGAATTTTGTTAATAAACTTTTATAATCTAACATTTAAGTTATATACGTGTGCATATGGGCATTTAACATAAAAGGATAATGTATTTATTGTTTATGAATTAAAATTATATTTTTAAGTTCATGGTTTGATATTGCACATAAACAAGTGAGCTTAATAAGATTGTAAGCTACCCTTACAATATATAGAAGTAAACAGAATATTGGGCATGAGTTAATTTATGATTATAGCAAGGAAAGTTTAAGCCTCAAACAGGATCATTAGCAACAAGGGTATATACATATAAATGAAGAAATGTGGGTGATTTAGTCAGCTACTTATATAAGAAAGGCATGGAGAATATTAGGCATCTGTTAATTGAATGTAAATGCTCACAAAAAGGGTACAAATAATGAAGTTGGAGGAAAATAAATATGAAAAATGAAAGTGATTATACAAAAAGTGGGTTCTTGATTTTTATGCTAGGTTTGGAAAAAGATAATGGGGAATTAGATATAAAGGCCATAGAGTGGACCAAGATAATGTTGTGGTAATGGGATGGAGCAGGATAGAAAAGAATATGAGAAAAACCTAGGATATAGAATGGAAAGGGAAAGTAAGATAGCTAACATTTACCTGAGCATAGTGGCTGAGAGATTTCTGACTCTGAGAAAAGAGAAGCCATAGTGCATTGCAGATCAAAGACAAAAAAAACAAAAAAACAAATGTGTTTTCCTGAAGGGTTGGGATGATAGTGTTCTAGTTGTATTTTTATATTGGACTATTTCCATAATCTAATATGCATATTGAGTGTCTTTAGAAAAATTTAACTTTATTTAATCCAAACACATTCAACTTAGTAATAATAGCACATCAAACAGGTTAGTATATGCACAATGTTTTGAGAGATATTATTCTCTCCTCTTGCTGGCCTGACTAGTGTCAGTACTAGCATGGGATTAAATTCAAGAATCAAGAATCTAAAGACCCAGGTTCGAATCCCATGCTAGTACTGTCCCCGGTCAAGCCAGCAACATCTGAAGAAGAGGGGAAAATAATACCTCTCGACATTGTGCATATACTAACCTGTTTGATGTGCTATTATTACTAACAGTTGAATGTGTGTGGAATATTTAAATAAAGTTAAATTTTTTTAAAGACATTCAATACTGCATATTAGATGATGGAAATAGTCAATATAAAAACACATATAAAATACTGATCATGATTTTATTTTATTTTTTTTTCTTATCTAATGTAAATTTAACAAGCACATACTACATTTTATTTTTTTATTATTTGGACCAGAGCAAATTTACTGTTAAATATATAATAATTAGTGGTTTTTTACTGCAGTCATTATCTTTCTGCTTAAAAGTTTTATTTGATCTATACTGAATTCTGAAATCATATATATATTAGAATCCTGTAAAAGAATTACTAAAATTGTTCATAATAAAATATTGTTTGTCTATGAGGAGAAATTCAAGTTCTATTTTTCTCTGTATTAAATAAGTGAATAACTATTTCAGAAAAAGCAACTTTTTTTTAAAACATATATTTAATTACGCCAGAGCAAGTTTATTGTTAAATAAATAATTAATAATAATTTTCCAGAATACTGTATTTTTTATTATAGATGCTTTTTTCTGCTAGATTTTTAACAACAGTTTGTTCTTTTTTTTTTATAAGGATGACCATTTTAGTTGATTATAAACAATTTACATTTGGATTTTTAGTATATAATATATACAAGCGCATATCATTAGGTACTACTTTTGTTTCACGTATCATTTTATATCTATAGAATAGATAAAAAATGATATATTATTTGCTCAATTATGTTAGTATAACAACAAACATTTCTGTAAACATTGATGATTTTAAATTTCTAAAATTTAAAATATTATACAAAAATGATAATTATGGCAATTTGAGAATAATAAATAAAATCTTTATGTATTAATACAATTATCATTATTATTTATCATTTTCAGTTTTTTTCTGAGAAAGGCTAAATGGTAGCAATGTTGAAATATAATTTAATAAAAAAGACAGGGAGAAAAAAAAGAGAGGGGAAAAATATGATCTTATTTTTACAATATTATAGATATTTATAAGGAGGATGGAGGATTTTGAATAAGATTTTACCTAAGAATAAAAATTTGCAACTGATATTGAAATCTTCTCTCCATAATCTTCCTTAGTAGGACAGTCTGATTATTTTTCATTGCTTTTCTTTTGTCTTATTTTTCCCTTAATGATTTCTCAATAATATCTGTATCGGACACCAGGATAGTGTTAGCGGTAGTTCGTTAAAGTTGCGTCAACAGCACTCTAAAACGAATCCTTTTTTTTTTTTTTTTAAGTGTCATAGCATCGGCCGGGACGCGAACCCGCAACCCGGGCAACTGCCTGCAAGTGCAAGGCAGTCGCTTTTTATGTTGAAACTTTTATATGTGGCAGAATACCACTCACAAGATCGCCAAGAATGGAGATGCCGGCACTTAATATATATATAATTAAAAAAAATACATATACAAACATAAAATATTAATATTTACAAAAATGTGGCTAGATAATTAATTATTGGGATAAATCACTATTCTTTATTGTAATATAGCACTCACTGCCTTTATCGTCTTTTTCATAATCATATTTTAATGAAAAAAAAAAAATACTTCCTACCTGGTATTCAAAGCTGAACGAATCTGGCATATTAAGTTTCTTAAGTGCTCAGCAAAATATTATCCCGTATATAAAATTTATTTTTTAAAAATCCATGATTCACTTTTCTTGAGAAAAAATTAAGAAAATGAAAAGTCCGCCTCCATCCCCGGACATATTATAAGTTTTTGGGAACAGCATTAAAAAAAAAAAAAAAAAACGACACGTAATTGAAATATCATCGTGACTGTTCTTATTTTATTGGAAAGTTTCAAATTAATAATAATAATAAAACTTTATCTAAAAGATCGTCTCGAGGGCAGCATGATTACAGAAAAAAAAGTTTAATAAAATGTTAAATGTAAATATTTATATCTAATCAAATTATTAAATGTATATAGTTACATGAAAAAATACTAATAATATTAATAATTTAATATATTTGTCAATACTTTTCTTTTACTACCAGAGGAAAGTTTCTCTTGGAAAACTTCCTGAAGTGGCGCACTTTACCGAGTTTATTTTTTTTACCGCTGTTGTAAATGTAGGTCAGGATTATTTCTTTTGAATCCCGCTGTTTAGATATATGTGTAAGTAGTAAACTTCATCATTTCTTTTAAAATTAAATCTTTATATATTTTAATAAATATATATCCATAAGTACTCTGCTTTCAATCCTTGTATTTTTCTATTATTTATTTTATTATAATTTCCACAATAATTAATTATGCAATCTTTCTTTGGGAGAAAATGACTTAAATATTCCCAAATTGTTCATTGTACTAGTCATATATATTAAACAACCGAGATAAAAATAGTAGAAATAATTTTGAGAGAATAAATAATAAATTGATGCTTTTACTTTCATGAACATTTATTATTAAATTAATTTTTTTATTTATCTTTTTCTCAGTAAGCAATAATCCATCTCTTCTACTTATAATGATTCTGATATGGAAAATATTATTGCTCTGTAATATTCTGTATTAAATAAATAAAAAAAATTGTCAAGTATTACGTCAATTTCAATTTGCGTGCTGTACATTTATTAAAACGTAATTGAATTTTGGGCAGCTAGTTGGTTTGTAAGCCTTCTTTTATTGTTATGCAAAAGCTTATTGGTTACCGGATGTTTATTATTGTGCGTATATATCCTAAGAATAATTTCTTGATACTGACTTATAGAAGTAGATCTTATTTTTACAGTATTGTTTTGTGTTTCAGTTTCAAGGTGAGAATAAGATAAAATTTTAATAATATAAAAGTCAATTAATCTATATATCTGTAAATGTATAAAAAATTATCGTTGGAATTACATTAAAAAAAAAACTTAATTTGAGAAATACAGGAATTATGGAGCATATTTTTACCAGATAACGCTTTTTTCCCTCTCTCGTTATTACCAACACACAAAAGCATTTATATTGATGTGACAATAATACATTTACCTCACTACCTATTATAGTATTACCATAAGAATTATTATTACTGGCGCATTCAAGTCTATCTTTTGCAGTGGTTTCTTAGATGTTTAAAATTAATAAATAATTCAGACTTTGGAATAGCTCAAGCTGAAATTTTGCTATTTAAGTCTTATCTTAAATCAAGATCCTCATTATGGATGTTCAATCAAGAATCTACAATAGAAGATTTATGTATAAAAATGCTCATATGAAATTCTAAACAAATTTCGCTTTCCAGAAGAAACAATAATTGGATTTGGTCTTCCTAGATATTAATGAAGTCTTGCCAATAGATTCAGGAGAATCCACTGATCACTGCATTCGTCTGCATCATAAATGAAAATAATAGCCCTTGAGACTGCATAATGTGGTCAATCCCACATGAACTATATAATTAATGATTGTTAAATCTATAGCTTCAGTGGCAGAATTGAAAGATTTAATAAAACCATTAGAAAATCTTTTTCCTGGATGGAATCTATACGTTTCTTTGGGATATTATTTTATTAAAAGTTAAGCTATTTAAAGGGGGGGGGGGAAATCTATATATGAAAAAGAAAAACATTCTTAATTATAGAGTAAAATTAAGAAAAAAAATATTTGATTAGATTGGGTGAATAATGTCTTCACCACTGTTTCTTGTAGAAGAATGCTGAAGTGGTCTTTAATTTGCATACATTTTTTTAAACTTGTTGAAGTTTATTAATACTATTGAATAGTGTTAACAGCTAGAATTACTTTTAAATCAACTTTTTAATAACTTTTTTAAATTATAGCATCCTGGATGATTATCCTAGTTTATTTTTCTCTTTCAACATGTGAATAGGAGCATTTTATTTTTTCTAAAGCAATCTATAGTTAATTTCACTTATTCATAATTAGTAGATGCATTGTCATTTCTAAATCCTCAGATTATGCAATCTAATGCTTCTAATTAATAAAGGTTCTACAACCATAAACTAGTTAGAGAATTTGAAATGTGACATATTATTAACTAGTACCTTAGTTGCTAAACTTGCAATAGATGACTCCTGAATAAATAATGATTTAATTTGAAATTCTTTAGGAACAGGATAATAATATAAAGAATTCATCATCATCATCATCATTATCAACCATTATCAATCCACTGCAGGATGAAGGTCTCTCCAAGTTTAATCCATCTTCTCCGATCTTTAGCTTCTCTTCTCCACATCATCCCTACACATTTTCTTATTTCATCCATCCATCTTACATGTGGTCTCCTTCTGGGTCTTTTACAATCTCTTGGAATCCAGTTTAAAATTTCAATTGTCCATCTATTATCATCTCTTCTAGCAATATGTCCAGCCCAACTCCACTTCAATCTTTTAATTTTTTCAATGAGGTCAGTAACACCTGTTTGTTCTCTTACCCATACATTGCGTTTTCGATCTCTTCTTGTTACTCCCAACATACATCTCTCCATACTTCTTTGAGTGGTCTGAAGTCTCTGTATTGATCTTCTATTAAGTGTCCAAGTCTCGGATCCATAAGTAAGAACTGGTAAAACACATTTGTTAAAAACCTTTCTTTTCAAACACATAGGCATATTTCCTTTTAATATCAAGTTATTTCTACCAAAAGCACTCCAACCAAGTTTAATTCTATGATTAATTTCCTCTATTATGTTTCCATCTGTATTAATAATCTGACCAAGGTATTTGTAACTCTTAACTTCTTCTAATTCATCATAATCAATCTTTATTTTCATATTTTGAGTAAATCGATTAAACATTACTTTAGTCTTTTTAACATTTATCTTTAGTCCTACTTTCCTACTTTCATCTCATAACTCCTGCAACATTTCCTGCAGCTCGGAAGCATTATTTGCAAAAACAACTACATCATCTGCGAAATCTAAATGACTTAAATAATCTCCATTTACTTTCACTCCTTTAGTTTCCTATTTTAATCCACAAAATACTTCTTGCAGCACCGCTGTAAAGAGTTTTGGAGATATGGAGTCACCTTGTCTTACACCTTTCTCAATGTTGACTTTCCCAGTATCATTATGTAATCTAATTGTTGCTGTTGCATTTTTATAAATATTCTTTAAAATATGACAATATCCTGGATCTATACCTTGATGATCCAATGCTTTAATCACTGAAGAAATGTTTATAGAATCAAATGCCTTTTCATAATCTACAAATCCAAAACATAATGACAACTCATATTCATTTGTCCTTTCTATAACTTCTCTCAATACTTGAATATGATCTGTACTAAAACCACTTTTAAATCCAGCTTGTTCTCTTGGTTGGTGAAAATCCAAGGTTCTCTGTAGACGAGTTGTAATTATCTTGGTAAAAATTTTATATAAAACTGATAAAAGGCTGATAGGTCTGTAATTTCTAATATCTTCTTTATCACCTTTTTTAAATATTAATATTATTACTGCATTCTTCCAATCATCCAGTACATCTTTATCATTTAGACATTTGGTATATAACTTTGCTAATATTTTTTTCTGTTTCTTCACCTGCTTCTTTTAATATATCTTATAATTCCATCATTACCTGGAGCCTTTCCTTTTTTCATACATTTAATTGCATTTCTCACTTCTTCATTTAAAATTCTGGGCAATTCGGAAGATGTAATAGATATAGGAGGTACTTGTTCTTTATTACTATATAATTCTTGATAAAAATCTTCTACCAATTTCATAATGTCATCCCTCTTTTTAGTAATAATTCCATCTTTTTTCCTTATTGCAGATATAAATTTCCTACCAATACCAAAATGTTGTTTTACATTCTTAAGACTTTTATTTTCTTCTACAGCTTTTCTTGCTAGTTCACAGTTATACTTTCTTATATCATTTTCAACTCTTTTCCGCACCATTTTACAAAATTCGAGATATTCAATTCTTTTTAATGCATCATTCTTGCATATCTTCATATTCCTTCTTTTCTTCATAAGTTCTCTAGTCTCAGTAGAAATTTTATTAGTCAATTGCTGCTTTTTTCTACCAGCTATCTTTGTTGCAGTTTTTAAAAGTGTATCAGTTATTTTCATATTAATTTCATTCAAATCTGAATCATGTTCAAAATCTACTAATACTTAAAACTGATTTGTAAGTTCTAATTTAAATTCATTAGAATGTTAGAATGTTTCTGAAGATTAGGAATATCCACTGTAAATATAGTTTTTCTTAATAATTTTTGTCTCTCTAGTTTTACATTAACATGTATCTTACCCCTTACTAATCGATGATCACTTCCTGTATTAAATTTATTAAGAACATTACAATCTTGAAATATGTATTTCCTGTTAGTCAAAATATAATCCAATTCTGCTGTACCTTCATTTGGATGCTTCCATGTCCATTTCCTTCTAACATTTTTCTCAAAAAAAGAATTCATAATATAAAGTTTTTCCTTCTCTGCAAACTCCACAAGTCTATGTCCTCTCTCATTTCTATTACCATAACCAAAATTACCTACAACACTTTCATCTTTCATTTGTTTACCAATTCTAGCATTAAAATCTCCCATAACAATTTTAAAATGTTGTTTACTCTGATCAAAAGCCTTTTGTACATCCATATAAAAATCTTCTACTACTTCATCACTGTGAGAACTTGTTGGGGCATAAACCTGAATTATCTGCATTTGATATCTGCTATTAAGTTGTATAACTAATCTTGCCACTCTGTCTGATACACCATCAATCTCCACAATATTGTTCTTCCACTTTTTATTTATAATGAATCCTACTCCACTTGTATTTCCAATATTTGTGCCTTTATAATAGAGCATATGTCCACTTTTTAAATCAATTGTCTCTTCACCTTTTCTTCTAACTTCACAAAGTCCAATAATATCCCATTTAATATAAGAGAGTTCTTCTTCTAATTCTTGCAATCTTCCTTCACTTGAAAGTGATCTGCAGTTGTAAGTACCTAAATAAAAAGTCGTCATCAAATGGCAGCCTGGGTCCGCCTCCAGGATATTCTTAGCACCCTCCGCCTTCGGCCACCAACCGCTGCCTTGGTTGGTGACTTTACAGCCTCCTGGGATTAAGGGCCATGCTTTATTTTTGTCTGTCATAATTGTATAATTGGGAAAAATCTTTATCATTTACACAAACATTCATTCTGCCTTATCAGGCACTGAGAAGAAAGACCATGGTGTTTCTTGATCTTAAACTCAGAGGTAAAAAGCCAATAAACTCCCCACGCTGGCTAATGCGTGTTGGTGAGCAGCCCATCCATGTTCATATACTATATGAATAAACATATAGTAATAACAGCTGCAACGACAAGAACGTATGGAGTGGACATTAGGAATTTGCCCTGCTCGGTTCCTTTAAGGCCTCCAAGAGGAATCAAAGGGTCTCCTTTCAGTTAATTGCATAAAGATAGTCCATTGCAGGTAAAAGAGTTTCTCCTGTAGTTCTTATGAAGAAATGGTGAATGAGAAGTCTCATTAAACTTCTCGATTATCATATAAGTGTTTTAAGTCAGTTTAAAAATTTTTTGTTTACTCGACCTGATTTAAACTGGGTTGTAAGCATAATAAGCAGATGTTCTACCTCTGCACAACAAGAACCATTAAATAAAATTTGTAAATAGAATGAAATGAATGTTTCATGTATGACAATAACATATGAAAGAAATTATTATTGGACATAACAAAGAATGAAAACTTGATATTTGGTTTAGTAATTTTAAAATTTAATATAGCTCTTTTGCCCAACTTTCTATTGGTGGTCTCCAATGACTAATAGGGTAGGGAGAAATATGTATTGCTATTTTTTTGTTTAGCATAAGGATTGACAATCGTCATAAAATAATCTGTAATGATTCTAATTAGATGATAGATGGACTAATAGATTTATTAAACCATTCAACTCTCTCCCTGAGGCCATAGATTTGATCTGTGTTTGATCCTATCTAAATTAGAGGCAGTTCAATTCATTTGCTTTATAAATTCACTTGGAATCTTATAAGAAGCTTATTTTTAATGCTATAAATCTTTTTTGAAGAGATTTTTGATTGAATATCTTAAAGGGGGATTTTGATTTGAGATGAATACTTTTTATACATTTTCTGTGAGGCAACTTCTTTTATTATTTGATGAAAAACCATGAAAGAATAGGAAGCTGTTTTAAAACAGTAGAATTTGAGTGAGTCACTAATATTTCTCATGGTTATTAAACTTCAGCATGAAGCTTGTTTTCCTCAGCAGAAGAGTAGTATTTGCCAATAGAATATACTAATACAGAGGAAACTGTAAAATATTTGCATCATGACTCCAAGAGTGCCAGCTAACTTTCTAGTAAAGGAGTAAATAAGTTAATCAATGATTCAAGATTACTCCTAAGTAGTATCAATTAGAATTGTATTTCTGTTTATTGTTGCAGAAGATTATATTCAGATTATGAGATGATTCCATATGTTAGATGTAAAGTCGAACATATTACTTTAGTTTTATTAGAAGTAACAATTTAATCTTTGAAGAAAAAAAATTTCTAAACTTTTCATATTCTTATTAAGACTTTGTTACTTCTGAAAAACTCTTTTGTAAAGTCAAAAAAGAATGTTATTAGCATAGATGAATTGACTGCATTTTATTTCTGGAAGATGATATATTAAGTAACATATCTAAGAGTACAGAACCCTATGGGGGATATTGTATACAATTTTGTATGTACTATGATTATTCTGCATTTAAATATTTTAGAGACTTTTAGAAGAAATCATTTTTCCAAGCAGAGTCATAAGTTAAGTTAATTTTCTAATTTATTTTAAAAGCTCATTTCTCTGTGAATTGTGCCCTACATGACTTAATACAAATCTGTGATGATGGTTTCATCTGTTATTTCTTGTGCTTGAACTTTTTATGAACTCTGAATAATAGCTATTTGATTATTTTTTAATATGAATTGTTAAAGACAAAATTTATTCTTTACAGTTTTTCCTGACCAAATTTCAGTCTACTACAGATAGGTTCTACTTAACTAGTGACACAATTCTTACTATTTCAAACAAAATGTAGAGAACTTATAGTAATGATATTGAACAATAATTTTTTTGGATCAGTGTTAGATTTATTTGGTTTTAAAATTGTTTTAATTTTGCTGACATCTAATAGTTTGCCATGTTTTGGCTTTAGATTCTAAATTTTCTGGAAATATGTAATCTATGCCTGAAACCATTTCTGCTTTAAGATAACCAAAGGCAAGTTTAAGTTTATGAATGTTTCCTGATTTATTAAGTTTATATTGAAGGAACATTCTAATCTAATTATGGTTTTTTTTATTCTGTTTATCTTGAATTTAGAAGAGTCTGATATACAAGATTGGAAATCTTATTAACAATCATAATGATAGTTCTTTTAAAGTTGTCAAACTTACGTGAAAGTGACCAGTTCTTTTGATTAAATTTCAGTAAGTTTAATTTTGCCACAATCTTTCTCCACTTTAATGAATCCAGAGATTACATTGGTTAGCAATTTCCAAAATCTTTAATAGACTAATCTTACCTATATAGAGTAGTGCTGATTTTGTTTCAATCTAGAATTAATTCTTTTGAAATAAAATCATTGTTTTTTACTTCACCTTTGAGTTCTCTGAAAGTGCTCAGCTGTATAATTCTTTTCTAATAATAATAAGCTTCACTTTTTTGTTAAAGCACAATTTAAAACTTACAATTAATTCTTTTCAATATCCTTAAGGTATAGACTCTTTGGAAGTTATTATGAATTTGTTAATCTGTCATACCAAGAGGGAATGGATGGGATTTGGTTAAGATTTCATTAAGATATCTAGTATAAATGTTTCTTAATCCATCTTGAGAACAGGATAACTTTCAATTTAGTTTTATGTTGATTATATAGGAAATGATACAAATTAATTGCAGACCATGCTTTATTTCAACAAACATAAATTATTGTAAGGAAACAGTTTTCAGATGGAGTAAAAAGAAATCAGGGATTGTCTTTATTTTGGCTGAATCAAATGTTTCTTCTTGCTTTACATCGTTACATTTTATTTTATTTTTACTTTTGCTTTTAATCTATGTATAAAATTTAATATGAACAGTCATAACTAATGAAATTTTTAAAATATTAGGCGAAAATATATTTTAGAGATATTTGTTAAATGATATCAGTCACATAAGTTTACTTTGAATAAACTTTTCATATACAGATATTTAATAAAGTATAAAAATGAAAAACGACTATCTTTTGAACAATTTTTTACTGTTTATATGCAGTTTCCATTGGAGATGACGAGAGAGAAAGGGGAAAAAAATCTATTTTTAGGCACTTACTTAGCCAAGAATTAATTGAGACAAAACCTAAAAAATTCACTGCAATTTTTTTATTGTTTCCTTCTCGTTGATTAAAAATATTGCTACATTTTGAAGTATATTGGACATACAAAAACAATCATCTTTTTAAATACTAAAATATTTACTCTAGTTTTCATTACAAAAAGTTATTTCTCGCTGCACATCTCCAATAAATACATTTTGAAGCATAGGAATATGTAGAAGAAGAGAGGGGGGGATCAGTTTTCATTAGGAGATTAGTAAATATTCCATATAAGATAGTCTGAAACAGAAGTAACCATACTATGTTTAGAATTCATTCTGTTAAGAATCAATGTAAATCCAGAAATTTTACAAAGATGTGCTTTATAAAAGAATGAAGTTTCCTAAAGTGTAATTGTATCAGCATTATGCTATACAATTAATTTGTAGAGAATTTCCATTTTTCTTTTAAGTACAGTATATGTTGTCAAGACAATAGAGGTGAGAATCATAGGTTGTCACACTGAAAAATGACTACAAGGTGTTTGCAATTATGGAATTTCTAAGTGGTAGATATATCTTATAGAATAATCATCTATAAGGATATTTAAAAATTTGTGAAAAAAAAAAAAAAAAGATTCTTTAATAATTATGAGACTAAATACATTTTTTTAAATTATAGATTTTAACAGATTAAAAATCTCATTACTTCTTTTATTGATAAAAACCAGGTGAAAAAAAAATCAGACATACTTATTACTCTAGAGATGATATTTTCATGCTTTTTCTCTTCTTTTACCTTTGGCTGTGGATGTATAGCTAAATACCTTTTTATTATGAATTGAAAAGAATTGTTCAAGTGTAAGGGGGAGTTTTAATGTGTCTATTAAACACTTAATCCCAATAGTTGAGGCCTATTACACAGTATATAAATACTATGTCAACTATAAACATATATCTATTTTTTTTTACTAATAACAAGTGATATTCTATTGTATTTAAAAAGAAGGAGGATTGCATCCATATTAAAACGAAGGAAATGAATGAAAGAAGACAATGACAAGAAGATAAGCCTAAATATTGATTGCATTTTTTAAAATTAAGGGGGCGGGGAGGGATACCAGAGATATCTGATAAGATTTTGCCGGATTGTGATGGAAACCCTTCTGTAATGGAAAGCATTCTGTAATGTGCAAATAATAATTTCTATTTCATTTCACATTATTCTTGTCAAAAAAATAAGAGATCAGTAAGTAAATAAATACAGTGCATGAACTATTTTTTAAAAAATAAATGTTAGTTATTATAATTAAATGGTAATTTTAAAAATCTTATTAGTCATTAAATGTCAGATGAACATTATAATTAAATTAAAATTGTTGAAAACATGATAAAGTTGTTGCAATTGTCATTTTGTTAAATGGTGAAGCTACCGTTAACGTAAGTTTTTTTTAATCTCCCTTTTTTAAAATTTTATGTACGTGCGCGCGCGTGCAACCTATTTGTTGCTATTTGTGTATATACACAAATGCGCACTAATATGTGTAGTTAATTTTATTAGTTCATTAAATATAAAAATATATTTTTATATTTTTATAAATTAAAAACGATGCAACACCCAGTTGATATTATAAGTGTACGCTTTAAATTATAAGGTAGGATATTTGTGAATTTAACATAAATTTGATTTCAAAATAATTAATTAGTAATTTGAATTTAATATTTAGATTACCGTAGTTAATTTATGTGTTGTTTTTAAAATGAACTTTCCTCTACTTGTCTTCATACACATCCTCTTACATATTTTTTGATAACACTAAAAAATTAGCAGATATATCCAATACATTTGCTTATACTAAGCACTACACTGCAGTATATATAAAATTATAATAAATAAAAAAAGGGTAAATAAAACAAAATAAAGTCATGAAAGCAAGTATTAGAAGAATATATATTTTTTAATCTATCAGTTAGACACTACATTTCTATTACTGAACATATCAGAGAATCTGTGTTTTTTTAAAAAATCCTGCTCTTCAGACTTTTGTTTAAAACATCAAAGGGCTTCTTAATAATACAGAAGTATTTATTTCTTTAAATTTTTTTTCAAGAACGAGATTTTAATTGTGATAAATTCTAGAATTTCTATACTCTTTATCATTTATATACATGATCTGTAGTTTGAATCCAGTAAGATTAGGAACATTTTTTTGATGATTGATATATTGTCAAGTGATTTAAGAACTTAAATCAGGTAGCTAGATCTTAGCTAACCAACATGGCTATCCAATTATTGGTCAATAAATAGATATTTAATTATTTGTGGTTAGAAGGTAAAAGCTAGGAAGGAAACTATTAATCCTTCATTTGATTCATCTGATATTTGATGAGCCTAGTATTATTTTCTCCATTATTTCTCTATAGAGATGGGTTAGGAAATATTTTTACCATACCCTGTAAGGCAGAGGTCGGCAACCTTTTAGATATTGTGGACCTCTAACTTAATTTTTAAAGGTATGAATTAATATGAGCATTGAGTATGATATTTATATATAGTTACTTATATATTAATAATTTTAATTTTAACACAAAAATAATAATAAATAATAGTAATATATGTTAAAAATTAGTGTGACATTTGCTGCACTTGGTTTAAAATTATTTTACTAATCCTTGGCTCCAATCTGCAACCCCTAAAGGAGCTTCTATTTCAAGCCGAGAACGATACTTGTTTTTAATAGCAGTTAACAGTTGAGAATGTTTTTTCACACAAGTAGGTCATTGTGAATGGAGTCAAAATTTTTAAGGCTTTTTCACTCAATATTGGATATTCACTTTTTACAGAAATCCAAAAATGACTTCTTGAAGATGAATTGTATTGAAGTTTGAGACTATCATCCGATGATAATTTGATTAAACTTTCTTTTTCTTTCACATTTAAATTGCTTTCCTCAATATTTGAATAAAATGGATTTACTATCCACATATTTCCATTTCTGGGATCTTCTTCTGAATAATAATGTTCAAGACTCTTTGAGTGACTGCAAGTGCAGTTGAACAAGACCTATTATCGTCGGTTGACATTTTCTTTTATGTATTCATCCAGATTTGGAAACATCTCAAAATCTTCGTCGATTAATAGTGTTTTTCATAGCAATATTTTCTTCTGAAATATGTTCAACTCATTTAACAAAGAAAAAATGTCTACTAAATTTGCAAGCTTTGCTACCCAATCATAATCGGAGAAATTTTGGAATTTAGAATTATTTTGTTGAAAGAAATGATTTTACTTCTTGTCACATATTAAACAATCATGTATCTCTAGACAGCCAACGCACCTCAGCATGAAGATGTTTATGTTGTAAACCCATTTCATCACAAAATGCTTCAAATAATCAAGAGTTCAGAGCTTTATGCCAAATTTCATTTCTAATTTTAATTACATCAGACAGTACTTCATGCAATTCTGGAGATAATCTTTTCACAGCAAGTTGTTCCTGGTGTAAAATACAGTGAGTAAAAATTATATCTATGTGTCCAATATCTTTTATTTTTTTAACAACTCCAGATCAATGCCAGTCATACTTGCAGCACCATACATATTCCTATACATTTTCCCCAATCAATTTCATGTTTCGAAAATAATCATTGAATACATCAAAAATTTCAGATCCAGTTGTTCTACCCGGCAAGTTGAGTGAACATAAAAATTCTTGAATATCCTTCGAAATTAAATCTCACAAAGCAAAGAAGAATAGCCTTGTTTGCTATGTCTATTGATTCATCAAGTTGAATTGCATAAAATGTTGCATTTTTGATCATTTTTATCAACATCTTTGGCAAATTCTTCAATTCTGCATTTCACAGACGTAGCAGACAGGAATTGCCTTCATTTTTTGGGTGGCTTGATTTCATAAAACCTCCTTACAAGCTTGTAATAAGCAAGGTTTAATTAGTTCCTTTCCAATGTAAGATTTTTTTGATTTCACTATTTGAAGTGCCATCAAATAAGAGGCTTTTAATATGACTTGTCAGTGTTTTTAAAGAATTTATTTGTTTTTGCAAATTGTCATGTAATCTTTGAAAATATTAAACTGGCTTATTAGCTAAATCTGGATGTTTAGTCAGCAAATGTCTAATAAGTTTTGATGTGTCATTGGATAAACTCACAGAACATACAATACAAAACGGTGGTGTAAGTTCTTGTATAAAACCGTATTTCAAATAATCATGATCATATTGTCTTGAAACTTTAAATTTTTTTTTCTCTCTAACTTGTTTTATCTTCTTCCCTACTAGTGCTTGATGATGATGGAATCTGTGAGGGCCCTCTTGATTCTTCAACTAACTCACATTTATGTGAAGTGTTGTCAAAAAAAAAATTGTAGGTTGCTTCTTTTCACTAATTTAATTTTTTATTATTTATTTTTTATTCTAGAACCAAACAAAAATAATATATTTTTAATAATTTGATTGCTTAAATATATTTAAAATGTTATGTATAATATTAAACGTAGCTTTAAAAATGCAACCATTGTTTGGCTATTGATAAGTGCAAGATTTCCAATGCATATACTCCGTAGTATAGGAGTATAAGTATAAAGTAAAAGTTAATTTTTTAATGTCAACGCCACTGACATTTAAAGAAGTAAGTAAACATCTTTTTTTTTTTAAATCTCCAGACGGATTCTCAAACACGGCCTTAATAAATGGCCTCGGCAGTCTATAATGAACAAAATAACATGTCAGACTGTCTTTCTAGATCCGTGGTCAAATATTTAAGCAGCAGGAACCAGCACGGCAGACTAAAAGAACGCAGCAAGATAATCACAATATTTCAGAGATCATCTGTTGAACAGTTTTTATTGTACACTCTCATAATATAAATTGAGTATCTCCTTATCATTATTGCATCAGCTGCCTTCAATTTCTTGGCTAATTGATCACAACAATGACTACAGCTTTTTACACCTTATTCTTTTTGATTTCTATCTCTAATTTTCCACTTGGATCATCTTAATTGATCAAGGAATTCCATTTACATCAATTTTCTAAATTTTAATACAGTAGGGAAGTTTTTTCACTTTTCTCTCTTACAAAAGATTGAAACAAACAACTCTTAGCGTAGCTGCTTTCCCGCTGGCCCGGGTTCGCTTCCCGATCAACGATTTGATATATAAAAAAATAAATAAATAGAATTACTCTAGATTTTTTCTGCCGATATTAGCATTAAATTACTTTATATTTTTGTTTTGAAAATAAAATACAAAGCGCAGGATGACCATTCCAATCCATTAGTGAAAATTAAAATTTGGTCAAACAATAACAACCTGCATTTGCTATAATTTATTAACAGGAAAAAATATATGATAAAATAAAAAAAAAAAGAAGAGCATACTGAACTTTTACAATCATTTTGATCATCTCTTTTTCTATATATATTCTCGCACGTAAAATAATTTTTTAAAAAAGGCACAAATTGGTAAAATTCGCGATAGTTAAAAATAAAAAATAATTATATACAAAAAAATTATAAATCATAATCTTTTTTAATATTTTATTTACGCTTGTGTGTAGATAAAAAATATCTGCACAGACCACCTTCATTCATTTAACAGTACGCTTATATAATTTGTACTTGATTTATTAATATAATTAGATAAAATGTAAGTAGATGGGAATTTTATGCACAAGCCTTCTGGCATCCATTGATTACTTTAGCTTGCTGTGTGTGGCAATACGTATAGTAAGTTTTGCCTGTTTAAAACAGTTATACACAAGCATAAGAAGTGGTGGTCATGTGATGTTTATTGGCATAAAATGTAAATGGTGGTAATTTTCATTATGGCTACCTTGTGCGTGCATGGCTCTAAGAGTACCTGTCACAATAAAGAAATACTTAAATGATTGTAATATTGAACTTAAAGTACAAAATAAATTAGAATATTATATTTGTTTTTATTTTGAGTTATATGAAAGTAAAACTAAGTTTGTATTTATTAAAGAATCTTATTTTGTTTTTTGTTAATACAATATAATGTTCATTTTATTTCATAAAAATAAATGAATGTATAAATACGTATTTGTTACTTTTTATATGTGTGTGATTTTCTAATTCGTATTTACAAAAACTATTTAAGATATACAATAACGAATAGTTAGTTTCTATTCTTTAATAATTTTTATCGATGTGTTTTCCTTCAAAATTCTTGGTAAAATTTTTGAATTTTAGTTCTCACAATTATCAAGGGTACGATTTGATGTCTAGTCAATTGTATAGAATTCGGTATTCTTATTTTGTTACTTTTTCTATGCCGCTGACCGAGTAGGAGTTAATTAAACACCTTTGAGGTAGATGTTTGTCAAATCACAATAGTATTTTATAGCTAATCAATTAGCAATATATTTTACATATAATAATACAGCTTAAACAAAACTTATTTTTTATTTAAAATTTTTATTAAATGAGCTTAGCAAATTTAAATAATATCTGAATTTCTTTGCAGACCATTAAAATTACGTCATACTTTTAATACATTATGATTAAAAAACAGAGCCTTTTTTTTTTTGTTGAACTGGAATACAACTATACTTTTATATTATAAAGATATAAAGAAATTTATTCTATAAATTATATTTGTTGATAAGTTACATTATAAATGTTCAGATTGATTTGCAGAATGTAGGTCCAGCGACGACTATGTAGACTGACTCCACAATGTATTTTGGGGCGATTAAATTATCTCTTTTCTTGATTTTGTTTATTGTTTTCATGAATGTGTAACCTTTAGGGTCTTCTGCCTGCTCCATTATTATCTTGCACTGAGACACCAAAGCGCATAATTGAAGAAAAGGGAAAGTTTAATTTGTGCAAAAACACCATGTTCCTTACAACTTCTTATGGATAAGACTTTGCATTCAGGTTCTTTGTCCAATTTTTAATTAATAGTCTGTGAATATTTAATCTGATGCATCTCATGATGATATGGTTAATTGATTCTTCTTCCCTCCCACACATTTGACAAATTGGTTCAATTTTTTTGTGGTTTCTTTTATTGGCTAGGAAGGATTTTGTGGGGAGGGAATCTAAATTGAAATTTAATTATGAAATCCAGGAATTTTGGCTCTAGGTACCAAAGTCTGGAGCTTGACATGAATTTTTGATTGTTTACCCCTAACAGGGTATTGCCAAATTGATCTTACCCATGCATAAGTTTGTACGCTTCCCAATATTTCAGTTTTGTAGTAATAGTATAATTTTCAATGTTAATAAATTTCCCCACATTATCCTATAGAGTCTTTGTTGAGTTCTGTTGTATTGGTGGAGGCCTATCGGTCAGTGTTATAATGTCTTGTTCTGTCAGTTTTATATGGCTTTCCTGTAGTCTGCACAAATTGTTATAATTTCTTTGAAAGATGAATGTAAGAATAGAGTGGAGTGTGAGGCCATTAAATTTTCTGGGCTTTGTAGCTTCCGTAAACTTAAATAAAAGCATTTGTAGTTGAGATATGTTTACAAATAACAACAACAATGAATTTATAAACATTTAAAAACTCTGTGAGATTTTAAAAAAATTTCATAATAAAATAACCTAGTGATATAACCAAAAAAAAAAAAAAAAAAGAGAGAGGAGGAATAAATTCTTTTGAAGTATAAGAAATGGTTCCAAAGCAGAAATGAATAAGGAAAAAAAAGGTTCAGAAAATCTAAAAGTGATAATATAAAAGGTTAGAAGAGTATATAAGAATTTAATTTGAAACATAATGATGTGCATTAGATAGTCTTAATTTATAAATGCATTGTTTTTAATGAGCACTTATCACAAACAAACAAAAACAAAACAGATATAATGTATATTTAAATACTCTTAAATCATTTTATCTCTAAGTTAAAATAAAAATAATAATGTCTAATCTAATAAAAAATGATTTAAGATTGTTTAGTATTTATTAAATGATTATGATTTAAAATAACCACTAGTTAAAATTAAATTTATTTGGTTCACATAAATAAAAATGTAGAAATAGTCTATGACTATTGGAGAAGATTGTGGGCCTAGTCTAATTGATAGCCATATTCTGATTAAAATGTATATTAGAAATCATATATTTTTTTGTCTACAATCATGCATTTTTGGAAAAATATAACAATGAAAGTTGTTTCTAAGTTATAATGTAATTAAAACGGGTAAAACTCTCCATACAGTAGTGCCACTCAGTGCAAGCCAGGGTAATAAAGGGATTACATTGCTATGACTATCCTATTAGGCAGGATTGGTATTAAGCCACTAACATCACACGATCACCATTTATTATGCTTGTTGATAAGTTATTAAAACAGGCAAAACTCTCCATACAATAATGCCACTCAGTGCAAGTCAGAATAATTAATGCATGCCAGAAGGCTTGTGCATAAATCCCTATCTATTGCCTACTCACCCAATAGCCCCAGACTAGTCTCTAGCTTGTGGCTTTCATCAGTGAGGAGTCTTGGATCTGAGAGCACTGCACCTAGATCTTAGGATGAGTAGGCACTAGTTAGGGATTTTATGCACAAGCCTTCTGGGATCCATTGTTTAGTTTGGCTTGCACTTATTGGCACTACTGTATGGAGAATTTTGCCTGTTTTAATAACAGTTATGAGAAAGCATAAGAAATGGTAATCATGTGATGTGTAGTGGTTTAATACCAATCCTGCCTAATAGGATAGTGGTGGCTATGGTTGTTAAAGAACCAAAGACACCAAAATGTATGGGTACTGAACTGAGTTCAGACCTATATGACTGTAATCTAATGAGCTTCGATTGAAAATATTGTTTTCAATTTTAGACTCGTAGTTTTGTAGTTAAGTAGAGATAAAAGATGGCTGCTGGAAGGTTGCATTAGATTCTAAGATCTAGGTGCAGTGCTCTCAGACCCAAGGCTCACTGATGAAATCCACAAGCTAGAAACTAGTCTGGGGATATTGGATGAGTAGGCTCTAGATAGGGATTTTATGCACAAACCTTCTGGCATCCATTGATTACTCTGGCCTGCACCAGGTGGCACTACTGCATGGAGTTTTGCCTGTTTTGATAATAGTTATGAGCAAGCATAAGAAATGGTGATCATGTGATGTTTAGTGGTTTTATAGATATAATGTATGGATGTTCAAAAAGTATTGAACTTCTTTTGATACAGTGATTGACATATTAGTTAACCGTAACTATAATCTGGAATTTGAAAATGGAAAATTTTTCAGGTAATTGAGAAGTCTCATGATTTTATTTTATATGGTCAATCTAATTATCCATTTAATTATTGAACAGAAAATAATTTTCTAGTTTTATAGTTGAAGAATAAAATCAAGCAAAATAACTGCAAAAATCCTCACTACCTGACAAAGAATTATATCTTCACTTTCATTGATTCTTTATGGAGATGAGTTTGCCTTGCCAAATCTGCTTGAAGTTTTCAGATAATAAGCTACTACAATAAAATGAGGATAATAGCTTTATTCAACATATCCTGATAATGCAATTTGCTATTGCATTTTATTTTTAAATTACAGCATAAACTTGAATGAACTCTGTTGATTAGAAGTCCAATACACCATAAAATATTGAACTTCATTACAACTTAAAAATGTTGCAGTAGTTCTGTGTTGTATAAAAGTTTCATACTTGAAGATGTAATAAATATCAATGCAATAATAATATTAATATTAATGCTTGCCATTTCTTTAAATACATTTTATTTTAGAATATCATTTTTAGAATTAAATCTTAAACTTGAATAAGCTCAGAGCAATTTATAACAACATTTATATTCACTTGTTTATGCTGTCTGTTGCTAAATAGATTATCGGAAATATAATAGCATTCCTGTTTAATGTAAAAACGGTGAATTAAAAGAATCATATTATGTCTAGTTTAGACATAGATTTTATAGAAATTGTGATCAGCCCCAGTGTTATATTTTGAATGTAGGTTGTGTAAATGATATATAAAGAATACATATTAGCTGAAGTAATGCGTATAGTGTATGTCAGTGTGTGCAAAATAGTAGTAACTTTGGGGAATCTAGTAGATCTTGAACTGATTGAAGAAATGTGACTGATTGAAATCCATTTTTGAAGCTTTTGAGTCTGCCCCCCTCCCCTCCTGATATGTGTAATCGAATATTTGAAATAAAAGAGTGAAGTTGATTGTAATTTTTAGAAAATATAATATCATAGTTATGAGTAGAATGTAAACGATTAAAATTGAAGATTATCATGATATCTATAAAAATATGATATATTTGAATTTTATCAAATTTAGAGCATAAATCTAAGACAAAAGAAGCATAATTTCTAACTGCATAAAAGTGATTAGTATATTTATTAAAACGTTTTTATTATAAATAAATGCTTGCAGAATATATTTGCATAATTTATGTGAAAGTGTGATGTGTGTGTGGAGGTATAATATTCAATTAATTTATAAATGGAACATGAGATACCATTAAACAAAAGTAAGAACAACGAATATTTAAACTTTTTGATTTTTTTTTTTTTTTTTACTCCTAGAGGATTGTTAAAGTGTTTTTTAATCGATAACATTGACAGTATTTAATTAATTGTGCTTCATTATATATATTGCCTTCTTAGTAAAATCCGGTTCAAAGTTTATGCTTTTCTTATCAGTTGTAATGGTTAAATTTTGTTTTACTAAATGAAATATGATTTTACTCAAACTTTTTGGAATACATCCACCAAAAAATTTATAGGAAAATGCTGAATTATATTACTGTATGGATGACAATGAAAAAAAAAATTATAACAATTGTAAGATTTTTATCATTAATTCACTATGATCATGATTTAACTGAAACACACAGGCTTATTATATACCTGTGTTTATATATGTAATATATAGGGTAAATGAGCACAGACTTTCACGACGACCCACCACTCTCCACACTATCTCATAACACTGATACACTTGAACACATATATGTTGAAAAGATAAGTAATCACCAATATACGTATTTTATGCTAAACCAGCAATCATCAGTTGGTCCAGATTACCATCTCTACACATATATGCTATAAGTGCCTGTGTGTTTCAGTCATTTCATAATAGAGATGTCTGCCCATCCCTTGTATATGTATTAAATGGATTATGTCCTGTACATGAGGGGTAAGATTGACCTTAGGTCAACATGGGTGTGATAAGAATCTCAGCTTCAGGGTGGCCTTTGAGCATTCCATCAGACTTTCGATTGGATGGATGGTTGAAGTGTGGAGTAGATTGAAGCCTGTCCATTACAGTATGATGTTTGGCTATCTTAATATATATCTGAGCACTTATAGCATATATGTGTAGAGATGGTAATCTGGACCAACTGATGATTGCTGGTTTAGCATGAAATACGTATATTTGTGATTATTTATCTTTCCAACATATATGTGTTCAAGTGTATCAGTGTTATGAGATAGTGTGGAGAGTGGTGGGTCGTGTGAAAGTCTGTGCTCATATACCCTATATATGATCATGATTATAAATAAAAGTGTAACAAATAAATATATCTTGAATAAATGGAAATATTTTTGGATTAAATTTTTTTAAAAAAAAATTACATTGCAGTTATCATAAATCATCTTCATTTTGTAAACATTTTTTGAAATATACTTTTTGTATCTACAAAAAAAAAAAAAAATTAAATGCAATATAGAAGTCATATATTACATCCCACTTTTTGTTTTGTCTAATTGTATATAAACTATAGAACACAATTAAAAATATAGAACTTAAGTCAATAGTATTCTTTAACATAGCAATGGTCTAAATGCATAATAAGAATATCCTTACTGAAATAACTATTTAAAAAGTAATTAATAATATGTGTAACATAGAAAATGTATGCATTTATATTTATGTATATCCCCATTTATATTTACACATTTTTCTGACTTACAATACTGTCTATATCATTCTTTCACAGATTTAATGCATATTTTGTATATATATATATATTATTTGTATGTAAATACAACAGTCCCACTACATCTGCAATTAAAAAAACATATTGAAAGTAAAAAAACTTATAAACAAATAAATAAGAAAGGAAATATTAATTTTATCTTTTTTAATATTTTAGTTTACTGTGTATATGCAGTATGTGCAAACATCTATATGTATTTGTGTTATTCATGTTTTCAACATGCACATGCAACATACATATATCTATATTAAACAATTCAAAACAAAACAACACTCTCCATATAGTAGTGCCATCTTGTGCTAACAAGAGCAATCAATGGATGCCAGAAGGCTTGTGCATAAAATCCCTATCTAATGCCTACTCATCCAATATCCCCAGACTAGTTTCTGGCTTGTGGCCTTCATCAGTGAGGAGCCTTGGATCTGAGAGCACTGCACCTAGATCTTAGGATCTAATGCAACCCTCCAGCACCCACCTTTTAACTCTATTTAACTACAAAACTATGAGAATGAAATTGAAAACACTATTAATATTTTCAATCCAAGCTCAATAGCTTATAGTGATCATGTGATATATCTATATTATGGTTTACTATTATTTGTGAATTTTGTTATTATGAATTAGGCTTGAAACCACAGCGGCTACTATAAATATATACTTTAAATACAGAGAGAGAGAGAGAAATAAAGAAAGTTTTAGTGCTTTGTATTAGAATGTTTTTATTTGATTCCTGATTATGAGTTGAAATTTTTTTGGGTCATAATATTGACCATAACTATTTGGTTATTATGGAAAATAAAATTTTTAATTAAAAGGAAACCATGATTAATAGTTATATAATAACTGCAACAACTTTCAATCATTTTTACAAATATTTAGTATTAATCTACTACTATTTATAGATGTCTTTTTTATTATTTTTAAAAAATATTAACTAAGATCACTTATTGCACTTTCTCCAATATTATATTTAATGAATTAATGTAAAACTGGATGTAATAAAATAAATTTATGCGTAGAAATATATAGATATTGGATATATATAAGACATATATATATTTAAATATACAAGGATTGATATCATTTAGCATAGAAGTGGAAAAAATATCAACAAAATATTTTTAGTAAAGCCATAAGAAAAAGATAAGGATTATTTAATATGAAGTTGAATCACTTTTTTAAAATACTGATCCTCTCTAATTTTAAAAGGAATTAAAATATTGGGAACAGATTTACCAGAGTATCAGTGTCCAGAAATGGTGAAATTTTTACTATTTCACAATTGATTGTTTCAAAGATGATGACCGCATTCACATAAAATGAAAAGATAAATCTTTTAGCACCGATTATTATCAGAACTTATTATGTACTGATGGGATCTAATGAGCGTTATGAAATACTGTATCCAAAAATAAAAAAAGGTAGCAAAAACAGTCAGTGAAGAAATGAACATTTCAGTTTTATCAAAATAATTCATAATGAGCTTTACAAAGAAAACATTTATGCCTAATTGGCATTTTAAAACTACTGGTTTGAATGCTGTAATATGAAAATAGCGGTGTCACAAAATCAATAAACTATAGATATTCAAAAAGATGTCATGAAGCTACATGAATCATAATTTGCAGTTTTTATGACTAGACTTCCATCTCCCAATTGTGAAACATGGCGAGGGAAGGATAACATCATAAAACTATCATATTCTTTTAATTTGATCATTATTCTGCATAGATATCTTGCAGCTGCAAACATTTGAACTCTTTTTGAAAACCATATTCATACCATAATGTAAACATTTCTTGCATTCACATGGCCTTCTTCTAATGTGAATCATTCAAACAAGCAATATAAGGAACGTGAATATCATTATATATCTTCTATGCTCTTTTACCCATCTCTTGTGGGGAATTCTCAAATAATATGAGGCTTTTCTTCATGAGGAGTTCTTAAAATTCTTTTAGAGATTGTTCAATTTTTCTGTAATTCTATATTTTGTTCAATTTTACTACATGTATTATTGAGTTGTATAAGATAGAGTGCATAGCTGTAGGGAGTTTGAAAGTCTGAGTTCAAGTACTTTCTAATTACATTAAGTTTAGTATAGACATATATTTGAATATTAGATTTAACATGATAAATTAAATAGGAACAGTGCACATTATATATTTATAGATACATATATGTTGTTTCTTTCATTTGTAAAGTGATTTGGTAAAAAGCAGATTTCTTGATTCCAAAATGTTTCTTGCAAAAAGAAAACTTTGCTTTAATGAAACTTACAGTGGCAGTTGATCCATAGGCACATTGGCACTGCAGCATCCCAGAAAAAAAAATTGTGTTTGAAAACATCAATATTATAAAAATTATTTTTAAGTGGGCCTTGAGATTCTATTCAAAGATGCTGCTAATTTTGGCAATGCCAGAAATATCATATTTCAGCAAGTTCTACTGAGACTCATTTGCTTTTATCAATCACATAAATAGTGCTATTAGATCTGCTTGCTGAGCAGCACCACTAGTTACTTATGCTTTGTATGCTATTCTGGGTTCTCTTCAGAGTGAATACATTTTTCTTGTTTTCATTTAGGATGAGCAATAAAATAGTTTTTTTTTTTGTAATAACATTTATAAATTAACATATAAATATGACAAAATAATAAAAAATATTTATCATGTTGAGTGTTAGTGTTTAATATGTAAAAAAATTATATTTTCCCATTTGACAATATATGAAAAAATTGAAATAAAAAGTAAAGGTCAATTTTCTCCAGATATTATTATTTGTCAAACAGTAGTTAGTAAAAACAAAAAATGCATTAGATCTTGCTATTTTCCAAGGATATTATTATTATGGCAAGTTTAAATAAACTCTATTACAATTTGAAATAACAAAACAAATTTATTTCTTGTCAAATAAGAAAGAAAAATGAATAAAGAGTAAATGACTAACATAAATTTCATTAGAAATATGTAAAGTTTATAAATAATCTTCATCTTGTGGGTGTTAATTTCTGTACACCTACAGTAGGTAATTATAATCCATTGCATTGCATCTTAAATGAAGAAAGTTCTTCATGCACCAATTTGGATATAGCAGAATTATATATGTATATGTTGTGCATGACGATTTTAATCTTAGCTAATTATCATATCCATGGTAAATGAATCATACTTGCAATTATTATGCTTCCAAACACACACAAACAAATAATTCCTAGTGAGGGTTTTTTTTAAATAAGAGTCCATTTTTGCATAATTATTTCTCATTAGCATAGTTGTCGTTTAATATACATTTAAATGTATGATTGACATATGTAGATTTTCTAGAATAGCATAATGTATATGACATATTTTATTCATATACTCACATAAATAAATAATAACTTTACTTACATTTGCATATATACTATATATGTACAGACAGTCCAGATTTTAAAACAATGATTCATATGGAAAAATAAAATGGTTTTGTGGTTGTGAAATTAGAAGTGCTCTGTTTTGTTTCCTTACTTACATTTTGGTGACAATACTGTAATAAAACATCTCTGCTTAAAAATTTTATAGGCCACCACTGAAAACATTAAATTATCTAGTGTTTGTGATTAATTACAAAATAATATATATAAAATTTTAGGCTTAATAGATATAGTTGCAATAATTTTGGAAAATGTAACCATTTCTTATTCTAAGTATCAAAATATCTGTTAATCCTTGAAAATGGATTTAATTTCTTTTTAATATAAATAATTCCTCTAAATTTTTAATATGAGAAAAGATAATATGACTCTGAGTATTTATCTATTTTGTAACAATTATATGAAATATAATTAGACAGAGTATTGGATCACATTTAATTACTATTTTCTATAATTTTTTAATTATTTTAAATCTATTTAAAATTTGTTTTAAATTAAAACTATTTTGTGTACATATGTAAAATATATGCAATATTTAATCCATCACATTAATTATTTGTCCAATAAAAATGATAAAAGTGATCTGAATATGGAGTTATTAAAGTGGCAGAAGTATGCAATATTTAATTCAATGATTAAAGATGTTTGAATTATCTTTAAAGCAAACATTTGCATAATTTATGCTAATAAAAATGCACTCTAGAAAAGTTATTGCCAAATGGTTAAAAGTATCTGAAGTTAGCTTGTAATTGATGTCTCTAAAATACATAGTTACTAATTCAGTAACATGCCTACATATTTGGATAGACAAGTATATTTGGATTAAAAATTATAGAGTGTTTGAAAATTTTAAGCAATTAATTCGATAACATAAAGTAAAATATGGCTTCTGGATGATATAATACAAAACACTCTCCCAATTGAAGAAAACCAATACACTGACATTAATCTTTGAAATTAGAACTATTATCTTATTTATTATTCATATTTATTTATATGGATGACTTAAAAGTAAAATGATATAAATTGAATTAAGACAGTGAATGAAGATTAAATGTAAGTTTCAGAAATCAAACAAAAAAGCAAAAGATCATGCAATATATCTTATACAGAAATTACTAAAATGTATAAAAGTGAGTTAATATTTCAATATAGTCAGGAAAACAATTAAGTTTGGATTTAAAACATTAAGGTGTTGGAAATTTTTTAGTCATTAGAATAAAATTAAAAATAACTGTTGGATGCCTATAAGAAAATTAGTGCTTCTACTGAATAAGAATGATTACTTGAAACTAGTCCATCTTTGTCATTACTATTTAATACTAATTGATTACTCACATCTATACAAATAGCTTTAAAGTGGAATAACAATAAATGTGTTTACTACTGTTAAATGAGTTACATATTTATAAATTTAATATATTTAGATAGAATGACAGCCTGTTAAGCTAAATTGCGCAGACGCTGTGAGAATGTTGTTAATAAATGAATACCTTCGAACAACCACATGATATAGTATTTATATAAGAGTAAAAGGAATCCCTCTTACTCCTACAACTCAAATGTTTAGTCACGCCTTCGTTACAACTACTTTAGATTTGCTCATATATAAACATTTGAGTTGTAGGAGTAAGAGGGATTCCTTTTACTCTTATATAAATACTATATCATGTGGTTGTTCGAAGGTATTCATTTATTAACAACATTCTCACAGCGTCTGCGCAATTTAGCTCAACAGGCTGTCATTCTATCGTAATTATAATCGCACGCAAGACGTTATAAAATAAATGCTTATTCGTATAAAATTTAATATATGAAAATTTGTAACTAAAAATTTTTTTTTTTCATACAAACTTAAATAATTAAAAATGTTATCTAATCTATGTTTCTAATTCTTTAAACAAGCTATTTATCTAAATATTATATTTTTAAAAAATTCTATTAACAATTTCATACATCTCAATTTGAATTTTTATCAAATAATACAAGTATCAAAATTCATTTAATTGTTTGTTCATCTCCTTGTAAAAAATTTAAGCCATGCTAACTATTTTAGATTACAATATATAAATATTGAGATTAGATATTACTTGTGCAATATATCCAAATGATATACACAAGTATGAAAATAGTTTATGCTGTCAAAACAATTTATTTTAATAATATTAATTTGTTTTATTAATTTATATAACAAAAAATTAGGATAGTAAAAGTATTTCTTCAAAAGAAAAGTTATTTCTGTTCATGGGAAGTAAGAAATGAAAGCAAAAAGTGAGGGAAGAAATAGTATTGTCAATCCCATGTCATATTTGTTCAAATTACATTGGATGAATTTTTCCCCCAATTTTTTCTTTCTGTAATTTGATTTTTTGTTTTTAACAATTAGAAGGATAAAGATATTGTATTACAAAATGAAGGAATAGAATTTGGTAAAATTTTTAATACCAAAATATATAAAGAAAATATTGGGAAATAAGTGTGAAAATCATAAAACTATGAAAATAAAAAGAAATAGTGAAATATGCGCGCGGGAGGGGGGAGGGGGTATGCTGTTATTTAAGGAAGGAGAAAACGAATAGATCATTCTTATGAAATAAATATATTGTTTATTTGAAAAAATCATTTAAGTAACTTTATTGACAATCTGCCTTCATTTTATTATCAGAATTTGTAAATAATGATTCTTTTCATTTGAAGGAAAGCATTATTTATAGATTTTTTTTATTCATTTCATATTTAACCTTCAAATTTTGTTCTGAGATATTCAAAAGGAAATCTGCTAACTATAATTAAATTTATATAACTACCTATACTGATATTTGCTTGAAATATTTATTTACAAATTTAATTTTGGTGAAGTTATGAATGATATAATCTATTTTTAATAAATGCAATCTGCAAATAAAACTCGAAGCATACTTAGAAATGCTCAGCTGTTTTTTAAAAAAATTAAATTCAAGTTTTGATCATGCAAGTGAATATTCCAATCATTATAATCATAAGAACTTCAGTATTATCCACACACATGCATTTAACATTATAATGCATTTAAATCTATATTCTCTTCTAGGACAAATTTTCTGTATATATATATTTTTCTTTTTTTACTCAGTATAGTTTTGAAAACACTCTATTACCTTTTAATTCTAAAGAATGTACTACAATTCACTTCCCTATCATCTTTTTATTTCTTTTATTATTAATTGTGTTTTGAATTTATTTATTTATTTTGCTATAAAGACAACGTTTATGTCTGTCTATGTTACGTTCTTTTCCAAAGGCAGAATAAGCTAACTTGATTTAAAATATATATATGTAATAATACTTGATTATCATCAGTAGTAGTTTGCCATTGCTTGACATTCTCAAATAATTTATACTAATATCTTACTTTTAGAGCTGTATAATAAAGGTTAATACACCTTCATCATTAAGATAATTTAATTGCAAAATGCTTTTATTTATTTTGATCCTTCAACCTTTATTGTTTAATACATAAAAGTAAGGTTGTTATTAATGAAATTCCAATTGTGTTTTTAATATAAGTAAAAAATAAACAGCCTTTGAATAAATTACGAAATGGGGAAAAAATATACATCTTTTTACAGAGAAATAGTACAAAAGATAATACCAGGCTAATCAATGTCAGGATGTAAGGTTTGTAGTTTTCTTTCCTAGTTTTATTCTTTGGCTAAGAATAACTAGATACATTTATTGACCAACAATTGAATGAGTTTCTTGGGTAACTATGGGCTGACCATTTGGAAAAAAAAAATTAAAGCTTGCCCAGAAGACTTCAACCAGTGAATAAATGTCTAATTTTCACCATATTTTAGCCTCCAGTCATATTTATAAGAATCTTTTATTTTATTTTTTTTAAAAAAGTGCCATAAGAAATACATCTGTCTGTTTATTATAGAAAAATTATTTCATATTTCAATAGGTAAAATATTTTGAAAAGAGAAAGAGAAAAAAAATCTAGATAATTTTATAGGCAGAATCTAGGATTTGATTGAAAGCCATTGAGAATGGGGATTATAATGAAAAAATGTTAGGGTTAAAAAAATCATTTATTTTATATAGAGTATTCAAAAATTATTTTGCTACTATATGAAAATAATTTAATCATATATACAAAATAGTAATTAAATAAATCTTTCTTTAGAAGTCCAATTAATTGGTAGAAAAAATAAAAATAATGATTATAAATATGACTTGTGAATGATTTTATGGAGTAAAAATTGGATTAAAAGAAAGATACAGTTAGTATAAGATGAATCTAATATTATCAAAATGAATCTTTAAAAAAATAACTTAAAAAATATTACATTTAATATATTTTTTGACCGTAGCTTATTTTAAATAAGTCTTTTAGAAAGTACACAAATAATCATAAATTATGTTTTATTAAGTTTTGAAATTATTAGTTTTTATTAAATCCATGATATAGATTTTTAAATTATTAAAGATCAATTATGTCCATCAACTATTATAATTCAACTTGATAGTATGTTAATTTTACCTAACTCCTGTACATTACTCATTTGCAAAATCTTATATATGTAAGTTATTTTTAGCATCACATTCCTTTAAATATATTTTTTTATGAAAATAACTCCTAATATGCATTTTAACCAGAACAAATTTTGTCAGTTATATTTGATCATTTACATTCTTCCATAACCATATATAATTCTTTGATTTTCTCTGTATGCATTACATAAACTTAATTTATAAATATCTTAATTTTGATCAATCTTCTTTTAATAGTCTTGCAAGAAATGTATGAATGGTGTTTGAAGTAAATATAATAATAAACAATTTATAGTAAATATAATGATAAAAATAATTTATACAGATATAAGATTGTGTGTATTAGTAATGTGAGATAGTAAGATCAGTGCACCTATCATGCTGGTTAGTAGATATTTTTGTTCATTAATAGACTTTGAAGTTTATGTCTGAAATTAAAGAAATATAATGATTTCTAAATTATGAAAATGATTTAAGAACATTTATATATAATTATGATTTACTAGTTTACACTTCTGTCCATAAATATCTCCATTGCAAAATGTTCTTTTTGAAATGATGAAAATTGCTCTAAAATTTTATGTTGCAGTTTCAAGCATGAAAATACAACAATAAATTGCATAAGGAATGGTATGTAATAGCAAAATAATGTTGATGATGAGCAAGTGATCACTTAGCCATATTTCAGTTATCTAATTATCTTTACTTTCTTTCAATCTGAGAATATAATGTACATACATATGTATATAGATAAGGAATAAAGGCAAAACCTCCTTTAAATAGCCCATTGCACAACAAAGGCTTTTTCAACAGACTTGTAGAGGAACAAACACACAAATATATATTTCATATTGACCTAACATATACAATTAACCTGCAATGTTATTTAGTAATATAGAATGTAAATTACTAGCAGTGATTTAGACTCTATTACTAGGTAGTATTGTTGGTTAATTGTAAATGTCAGGTTGTGATATTGATTGGTAAGAAATACCAGTTAATGCTATGCAGTAGATTAATATAAATTGTAATTAAATAAAAATGAGGGTATGCTGTTCTTTTAATACCCCACAGATTTGGGAGCTATTTGTAACTGAATAAATATGATAAAAATGGGAAATGAAAACTTTAAAAATGTTTTATCATCTCTTATGCACTTCAATGCAATCCGTTTTTATAATTCCTTCTTTATTTTGCTTATAGTTTCAACTGTCCTGCAGTCTTCATCAGAGCTACAACATTTAAACATATAATCATTATTTTATATTATTCCTTCTTTATTTTGTTACAGTTTGTCAGAGTTACAATATTTAAACATATAATCATATAACCAACTGTAAACAAAATAAAGAAGGATTTATAAAAAAAAGATTGCATTAAAATGTATAAGAGATGATAAAATCATTTTAATATATTTAAATATATGAAGAAAAATGTAAAAAAAGTAAAGAAGATATAAGCAATGAAAACTATTATAATCTAAATGAAAATATAGCCCAATCATTGGTCACTATTTATAAATGAATAAAAATATACCCTGAAGTTTTTTTTTTTAAATAAAGTATTTATTGGAATACAAATATGATACAATAAAATAATTTCTTTTGTACGATTATAGTATAACCCTATGAGAGTGAAAGCCAAGCATCACAGTTGGTTCAAATAGTATATAGACATTAATCAAATCATTTACTTTGGATATACAATTAATACCTTCCCGTGTAAAATGTCACCACGAGGCTAAAAATATTTTATATAGCGTTTAGTCAGTGTTTCGTTAGAGTAATTGTTCAAATATGTCTTTTCCATAGTATTTTCCTTTAATTAAAAAAAAAGAGAACTTGATGTAAATATTAAAAATTAATACTTTAAGATTTCCTCTTGTTTGATAAAAAACTTTGTACTTCTATGGTGCTATCAGAAGAGTAGATTAGTTATTTCAAGCAATTTAAGACATAGCACAAAGCCTGTACCTTTCAGATCTCAATAAGTGAGCTGAAGTGAGTACAATGTTTATTTTGTAATTTGTTTTATCTTTAAGAGATTTAAGATAACTAGCTTTCAAGTGCATTCCGGCTTGTGTAAATGTATTTTTGAAGATAAAATACACTAACTATAAGTAATCAATTTATATAATATATAAGTATAGAACTTATTTTAATTAAATGTTGTATTCCCATTTGAGGATTTAACAGTGTTGAAATTGACCTGTTGACTGTTTCAAAAATAGACAACTCTAGAAATAATAATTTGCAAGTTCCTTTCCCATGATGATAATTCAACAAAATTATTTTTGTAGTAATACAATTATAGTAAAGCAAAAGGAATATGAGCACAATCTGATTCTTTTAAATGGCACATAGATAAAAAAAAACCTTATCATTTTCTTTGAATATGTAATTCTTAGCTTCACATAGTGAAATATTATCACAAAGCAGTATGTAATTTAAATCAATATAATCACAACTTTCTTTTGTCATGGAAATCTCCATATCAGAGCCAACATATTTTATAACATGAAGCACAGGCTGAGGTAAGCATAGAACTTGTTAACTTTTATGTTGATATTTTCTTTTATATTAATAAAAAAAAAAGGAATTGATAATAAAAATTTATAAACAAAACATTTAAATTCACTAGAATCAATACAACGCTTATTACGACTATTGTGATTTATCAAGGACTTCATGATTATTTCCATCAATCCAGAATTTATATAAAATTTCTGCACTTCTCAAGTTATCTAAAGGAATTAGAAGAGCAAGAACAGAGATTGTTTTGTAATTTGATGATTTTTATAATCTGATATATTTATTAATAATCAATCATGTCAAAACAAGTGGAAATGTTTATTTGAAGTAGGAATGCATAAACCCTTACTTATTCGATCTTTTCTTGTCGTCATAAGTGGCTAACCAACTGAAACCATTGCATGAGCTGTCCTAAATTTGAAGGAGGTCCTAAGTAGCATCATAGATTTTTGGAGGGGAAATTTTCAAATCCCTTTTTTTAAAATCTTATTCAGTATTAAGGTTTGTAGTATTTGCTGTGTTTGTCTGAAGCATAATTGGCATCTTACTGCCCATAATGCAAAAAGCAAGAAAGTGGAGATCCTAATGTAGGGAAATGCACCCTCTTTTATGCATTTAATAATTAGTGTGTTTATTATGTCACATCTCAATCTGGCAATATTCAGAATTAGGGATCGGAGATCTTCCAAAGCAAGATAATCAATAATTAAGTGTCTAGTGGTTTCATCAGTTCTTTCATAGAGAGGGTATGTTGGGTCTATTCTTGAAATACCTCTTCTGGCATATAGGAAATGATTGGTAGGTAACACCTCAACATTTACCTTTATTAAGAAATCCAGAAACTGGTTTAAGAGCCCATAGTTTAAATTTACTCGTAATTTTGAGGCCTGGAGCAGTGTGGGGAGAAAAAGGTCCTCATTATGGGTGAGTTGATAGGCTTCCCAGTATTTAAGTTTCTTTTCTCCCACTCTATTATTAAATCTAATGCAATCTGAGGCTAGTTTGATTACCTTATCAAGCCAGTGGTGGGAGGTGGTCTGTCTGTGGGAGGCATTGTGGTGAATTTACATATATCAGGGAACCTGTCAATCAACTTGACCCAAGCGTTATTACTCCTTTGTATAAGATATGTGCTCAGTGAGTGTAGTAATAAGCCATTGTGGTTTAGATTCTTTTGAAGGTTTTTTATGCTGATAGCTGCTATCTTCCTTTGCCATAATAATTTGCAACAAATGGTATTAATCTTTTTTTCAAAAGATTTTGTAAAATTAACTGCCGGCATGTAGTAACACAGTTTCAGAAGAATAAGCATATTGATTAATGAAGTTTTGACATCTATTGATAGGTAAGCCACTGATAGTGCTTTTGTGGTAGCTTGGAGTGTGGGTAACAATGCTTTCTGAATGCTTTTCCTCATTTCAGTTTTCGACTTGTGCATCGGTATACCAAGGAAATTGTGGCTTTGCAGAAAATGGAGAAGGCAGACACTGACCTGTCACTATATATCAAGTTGAAGATTTGTTTAGATTAAATTTGAGACCATACTCTGATTAGTATCTGTCAAGAATTATCTGCAAAGTGGGAAGTAATTTTTTAGATGGCAGAAATATTGCAATATCGTCCATATAGGTGATATGGACTATTGTTTTCTGTATTGATGGAATGTATATGCCTGGAAGTTTGGTTTCAAGTTCTATCAGCAAAGGGTTGATATATGTGATGAAAAAAGGAGCGCTCAATGGGGAGCCTTGCAGGATCGATTTATTCAGTTTGAAACAAGTGATACATTTCCCATTAAGTATGATGAGACCTCTGTTATTTAATAAATTTGAAATAATAGTAATGTCTGGTATGGGTCTTTGCAGTCTCCAAGAAGTGCAAGAAGCTTATCAACACAAACTGAATCGAAGGCCACTGATATGTCAATCTGTACTACCATGGCTCTCCTTTTCTTGGATGTTCTGTATTGGTCGGTGATCATTCTAAATAATGATACAGCATCAGAGATAGATGCATCTTTTTTAGCATACTGATGTTTTGATATTGACTGAAGAATCATCATCTGTATTTTGTCTTTTATTATTGACGCTATAACCTTAATCATCAATGGTGCCATGGAAATGGGCCTAATGTTTTCCATAGGTGATGGAAATATAGGTTTTTTTTCAAAAATGGCACCATAGAAATAAGATAAAGTCCACTTATGGTTAATGTGATTTCTTGAAAATAGATTGATCATTTTGAATATTATTGGAACAGAAAAGTTTCTCAGGTGAAGCAAGAGAAATTTGGGAATTGCATGAGGGCCAGGGTGTGTATTATCGGGCATATTTAATTTTATTCAGAATATCTTGCTATGTAATCCCATGCAGGCAATCTTCTCAATCTTCATCTAGCTCATACTCTAGAGAATTGTTGCCTTCAAGTTTCTCTTTAAAATGAATGTAAATTTCTTTAAGCATGTCCAGATGGGCATAACAGTTCCCATTCTTGATAACAGGTAGGGATTCTTTTTACCCTTATAGCCAAGGGCCCACCTAATGTAGCCTCGACCAATTATTGGATTGCTTTAGATATATTTTGTATTTCTTTTTAGACAGGTACTCTGCAAGGATAGTTTGCTTATCTTTGTATTGTCTTTTTAATGCCATAATCATGTTCACTGGGTTTGAACCACTTTTGAGGTCTTTAAGTTGGTTATTATTATCTTCCATTTCTCTAAGTAGTATGATGGAGCTTTGTTATGCTTGGTGTAGTTTTTAATAAGAGATTGTATAATGTTTATAAACCCAAACCAGACCTCTGCTGGTTGGAGTGTGTGGATGCTAATTTAAAGAAAATAGATATGTTTCTGATACAACTGCCTCTAGTATAGAATTCTTGAGTAATATCCTAAGCGTGTTGTTGCAATTTAGATCACTACTTTTACATTAAGTGCCAAGTGGCCAGAGAAAACTACTGTTTGTAAATCTCATGTTATATCAAAATGGAGATCAGGTATGTAAAGAATAGATCAATAAGTTGAATGCCATGTGTAACTGAATAAAAATATGGGTCATGCTGTATCCTTAAGTCACCATTTACAACAGAATAAGAATATGAACCAAGAAAGAACAAGCCTAATTTATTAATGCCTGTGAATTGTAGCATCATTTGTAATAGAATGAAATTAATAAACTAAATGAAAGTGAATATCAATCAATGAATAACAATCCAATAATTCAATAAAACGATAATAACCTTTGTTGTAACCTCATGAATTCATATAGCATTTAGAATGAATAGAAAACAAACAAAATCATTATTTCAAAGTACTCTAAAATATGAGCATTATTTGCAATAGATTAAAGATAAATCAATAAAACCAAATATCATTATCTTATAATGATCTATGCCTATTATATAATATGTTTATAATATAATAAAAATAATGACAGAATTAGATAAACCTTAATATTTCTTGTGAGTCAAAACACTTTACAAAGTTATTTCTAAAAATTAAATGTTATTTACATTTAAACAAATTCATGGATGGATGAAATAATTTAAATATGCCCTACCAATCTAAAATATCGATATCTAAATAAATAGATAATTCAATAATTGATTTCTAATTATAACAAAATAAAAAGCAATGCTAAACTTAGCCATGCTATTTCACTAATACCAATATACTCATTAATTAAGTCAATTATAATAAGACCAAATACTAAATAATAATACAAAATCAATTAACCTAACATATCTCTCCACTTTCACAACTTATAACACTATAAAATAAAATTTTATTAGATAACATTAAAATTTATAATATCTAATCACATTAATATATAAAATAAATGATAGATTCCTATTTGATGCTTACTCAAATACAATTGACAAATCATGTTCAATTACTCTTCAGTTTAATAAAGCTCAGTTGTTAAAATTTTAGACTATAATTATTAAAACATAGAAAATATTAGTGTTTATTCTAATCAAATATTAATATTAAAGTTTAATATTTAAACTAAATTTATGATCCACATCACTGAACTTTAAATATAATTAAAACAAATCACTAATTTCAGAATAAAACATATTAGTATTACCAGATCTATAATTGAATAAGACTGATTTAATATAATATCCACTTTAATCAATGATGATTTAAAATAAAATATACTAATTACAATTTTACTCATCTTAAATAATTATCATATTTGTACCTTTATTAATCATCGGATCAATTCATATATAATTTCTATCTTGATATAACTATCTTGTTACTAACAAAATAATTACAATAATATTCTAATTACTTATTAAATATTTAAGAATGTCAAATCAATTTATTGCTATAAAAATCTATACCTGGTCAGATAATAAATATTAAATTCAATACAAAAAAATGTAATTATACTCTTACTTATCTGTTTGGTTTCAATATTATTTAGTAATTGCTTCTAATGAATTATGTAGTATAATCAATGAATTTTATCTCATCTAAATATGATTAACCAATAATTGAATGACAACCAAGCAAGTTTATTTGTTTTAAATTAATTCCAACATTTATTAACAAATGGATAAAAATTAAATAAAAACAAATATATATATGGCGAACATTATAAACATTTAAAATATATACATATGATCTGATTATGTTTTACACAATAGGTTTTCAATTGACATTAGTTCTTTTAAATTAAATAGGTGATTGTACATCAAACTTCACCTATAAAATGCTAAGATTACTAGGTATATTTATGTAACACAAATGTGTTGTAATACATGTGCACTTTTCAAAATATAAGAGTCAAGATATTTTTAATCTTCATATATAAAAAAAATAGTTAATGGAAATAAAAATATACTAAAGATGAATCTACTTATTCATCCATGTTGTTCTAAGAGAAAATAAAAATGAATACTAGAGATTAATTTATAATCGAAAAATAAAAAGATAAATATCTTTTAAATTAAAATATTAATTACTAAGTTTATATTGAAGCAGTCAATCTGATGCTCAGATTGAGCTTCACAGCCAACTCAAAATCTTCCACCACCAACACATATTCAAACTTTATTCTTACGCATATATGCACATTTATTAACATATTTTTTTGTTTAATTATTAAAATAATCATTGACATAGATATGTATAAATATCTTAATCTAAACACTTTCAATAAATATTTTGTTATTTTAATTCGTATATGTGCATAATGAATACATACATATCATAGGTGAGGGGAGATTATTTATAAAGTGTTTGTAATATTAAAATATTTTATATTAATTTGTATTTGTAAAATTATGGTAAATTTTATTATTTATTTTAGTCATGGCAGTCAGAAAAGGCTGATGCAATCCTGCCAATTAAGTCACTTAACCAGAAATTCATTAGTTCAAATTAAAATGGTATAATTTTATAAAAGTAATGTAAAATTCATTAGTGGAAATTTTGTCCACTTCAAATTTGTTTTAAAATCTAAGATTATATTTTAAAACAATTGTTCAAGAAATTCTTAGCAGGATTGCATTGTCTTAAAACTTACCAGAACAAAGGTTGCATACGGTCTGCAAATTGTAGATCGATAAAGTGTATAAAATACCTTAAGTCAAGTAGTTAAAAGCATTCCAGAACAACTTAAAAATGGGATAAATAGTGCTGGATTTGAACACCCAGAAGAGCAAATAATTTAATAAGAACTATGGTAAACCAAATCCACGCTCATTTTTTTCTGATTCAATGTACCATGAGTAGATAAATCTTCACCTTTCCCACCATTGCAAAATGCCATTTTGCCTGATGTCATCGCCCAGGATCCAGACACCCATGAATTATTGCTAGTACCTGTGTGTTAAATAATGAAAATGCTATCTGCCTGACCCCATATAATAAAAACTAGATCTAGTCTACGATGGATGTTTCAAATCATCCAAGAACTGCCGTTAATAACGAACAAGGTAACAAATTCATGTTGCTGCTATAATTAATAAACTTCTGTGAACCATCTCAACTTTAAGCTAAATTTCTTGTCTAACCATTCCTTTAAATGTAATAGTTTTTTTAGCTGATCTTAAGATCAGAAATATATTATCAACTAATATAATTTGTAAATTCGTATCTTATCTGTTAAAATGTGTTCAATTCTCTATAAATTCTCTTTGTATTTCTCCTATCATTGAGCCTTTAGTAAATAATTTGTTTCTTATTTCACTTTCGTGTGGCAACAATATTTTGTATTATTATTATTATATTTTATATTTTAAATAATATGCCAATAACGTTCTAAATTTGCAAGAATGTTCGCTTTCTCTTTTAAATCCCCCCTTTCTTTTCATGGGGAGATCAGTTTAGTTTCTTTTAATTAAAACAAGTTTGTTATTTGAATTACAGTGGATGCTTGCAAATTTGGGAAAAGCAACTTAATTATATTATAGTGTGATTGTCGAAAAACAGAGTAGAAATCTGTTTTTCTCAGAAATGTTTTCATTTTAATTTAAAATAATAGTGCTAATTCTAAAAGTTGAAATCTGTTTTATGTGAAATTAAATCAATATTTTATTTTATGAAATCAATAACCACTACCTAACTCATATATATATATATATAATGATGTGTACTATATCATCAAAGCATTTATAATGAGTGGGAAGTTTTTTATATAAATTAATGTAACAGGGGAAGGGGATTTCTATTTCAATATTTTGTCATTTTATTAATGAATTTAATCTTTCCCTTACTGTTTAGTATTCAAATCATACCATTACATTGGATATTCCATAATATATAGGTAGTAATTAATTAAGTATTCTTTTAAAGTTTTATGTGTTGTTGCAAGCATTGCGTGCATACAGGCTGCATACAGGCTCCCTCGTTCATGTTTTCATATATATTGTTCTTCGTTCCCCAGGTGTATCAGAAAGCTGAACCCCATCTCATATCTACAAGTCGAAGAACCAGACTCTTAAACCTCCCTGGGGACTTAGTTTGTCACTTGAGGTAACTGTATGGAATGCTCTGGGAAAAACCCATCTACAGTACTCACAGCAGACTGTTCTTCATTTGATGAGCTGATTCTGCCAAAGTTGCAGACATATATCGGCCTTTATTTCTTTCAATGAATTTTTGGAAGCATTTTCTAGGATCCGCGACTGGATCACATAAATTGCCACCATGCACACAGTTACAGATAAAACCTATGAATATCCATAAGCCATAATGTTATGATCCTACTAAGCAGATTTCTTTACAATATTTAATAATATTTTCATGTGTGCGTCATTTTGTGATACAGTTATATATATTCTAAACTAACTGCCACACACGTTTCTTACTCAGCATAAGCTGAGATTACTTAATCCTTTTAATGATAATCATACTTCGATAATAAAATAATTTTTATTAATTAAATTTGGTCAAGTGCCATATTTTGTTCTTCTTTCTAGGGGTGGATGTAATACCCATGTATGTACTTGTAATAGCACTATTAAATTGTATTTACAGATATTGTAGTTTTTAAATTATTGGCATATAGATCAGCTGCATATATTTGTCATTTCTTAAATAATAAAAAATACATCTCCTATTAAATGTAAAGAGGCCGATGATGATTAAAGGAGAATTCTAATCAAATTGCTTACACATATGTTATTTAAATTAATAAATTTTACATATATAATAACTTTCAGAATCATTGTTTCATTTATTTAAAATATTATATTTTAATTAATAAATTATGCTTGCTCTGACTAGATGACCTTCCACTAATCCTATCTATACAATTAACGTGAAAGGTCCAATTTTTTAGATATACTAAATCTTTTAATAAATGCTTCACTATACTATCATTCCAATTAGTCTCTTCATGTCTCTGCTTTGTGATGCCAGCGGTGAGAGATAAATCAGATCAGTATCATCTGGATTATTGCTCATAAGTTGGTAGATCTGGAAAATAGGTAAATAGGGCAGAGTTCATGAGTGTTCCTGACTTATGTATTTTGCACATGATTGGACTTGGGGTGCTTTTGCCTAGATGCTAGATCTTGTTATATGAACAGACAAAACCGACCGGTACACTATTAAAAAAAACTTAACTCTCATATTTTAAGCATGTAGACTAAATCTACTTAATTTAAATTATACTATCATGTATATCCTATACAATTGTATATACAAAATAATAATAATAATTATATATATTAGCAAAGAATCTGATCAATTGTCCTCAGATATTATATTTCCAAAATAATACCACAGTTAGCTAAAGTCACAAAAAGCTGTGAAATTCGAAGCACATTTTATTCTGATATTTTCCAAATATCCAAATTATTCTTTCATTTAGCAGGTATTTGATCTATATAACATTGTAAGTGTACAAACATCAATTTATATCCATAACGATGCAATGTAAATAACCTTTCCTTCAACAAGTATTTGATTCATAAAATGTTACAAGTCAACAGATGAATAGTTTCATCCATGATGATGCGATGGAAATTGAGCCAATTTATATCTTGTGTATAAATAATTTATCGATCTCATAGAATTATATCAGGAGGTGAAAATAATCTTTATGTACATTTTTATGTTGTTAGCATTTATATCTCATTCTTGTAAAGTAAGTAATATCCTTTTTTAAAGCAAAGAAATATTCCAGTGGTTTTTTAAACACTATGAATTAATTTTCATTCTTTCAATAAATTGTCGCCTCTTACAAATTCCCATAAACTTGCCCAGTTAATGGATGAATACTATTGCTTTCACCCCATAATTCTACTTATTTAATAATCATACTTTTAAAACAAATAAATAAAAAATCATATGAAGGAACTTAGATTCACTTCTATTGAAGCCAATACAGAGAATGAGTTTAAACTGTTTAGTTCTATTTATAAACATCTTTAATTGATGTCAGAGACACCACAGCAATGTTCTGTATTAACTCTTTGGTCAATTCCAAACAACATCCCATAAATAAAAATCTTATTACATAATAACAATGACAAATTATTTTTTTTCATAATTACTACATATAACATACAACATTTACATTTTAAAATACAAATAGTATCCTTTCCCTCTAATATAATCTAAACAATTAAGACTATATTCTTTCATACTACAATGGAAATATATTTTTTACACATATTTTTCAACACAATATTACACTAATAAAATAAATATATTTTGATATATAAAATATTTAGGTGTATTATTTGTAATCTACTATTGTGAATGCAGTAAAGAAAATATACAGGCTAAACTCTCCATACACACCAGTGCAAGCCAGAGTAATCAATGGATGCAAGAAGGTTTGTGCATAAAATCCCTATCTTTGTGCCTACTTATCCAATATCCCCAGACTAATTTCCAGATTGTGGCTTTCACCAGTGAAGAGTCTTGGATCTAAGAGCACTTCACCTAGACCTTAGGATTTAATGCAAACCTTGCATCCATTGATTACTCTGGCTTGCACTAATGGTGCTACTGTATGGAGAGTTTAGCCTATGTGTAAACAGCTTCTGTAAGCATAAGAAATGGTAATCATGTGATGTTTAGTGGTTTAAAAGAAAATATGCATAATAATAATAAAAAAAAAACTTTATCAAGAATATAAACTATTATTTACACATTCATTTTTAAAATGAATAAAGTCAATTCACAAAATTTCCCCCAATATTGTTGTCATAGCAACATTCCAATTCTCCCTAGGTTAATATATTCACTATTAAAATCAAATTAAAAAAATATTTTTTACAATTGACATTATATAACATATTGAAATTTATTTCAAATTTCAGTAAGTACAACATCTCTCTACTGACAAAAAAAATAAATTAAAACTAACAACAGTAACTTTACTATTACTTTACATAATGAACAATTTTCACTCAAATATATACAAATGACTATTCTTTCCTCTCTTTTTTTTATTTCTTAAGTAGGGTTTAACAATTTAATCATCATGAACCCTGAATACTTCATCAATATTCCCATTAAAATGAGACAACTTATTTACTCTTTTATTCCCATCACTATATATTCATATTACTGTATTGTGTATCTCAAATAATATGCCAAAGATACCTTTACTAACAAAGAATCTGCTCACCCAATGTTTCATTAACAACATACTATGAAGTATAATTATATATCTGTACTCTTTCTATTCTTTATAAAACTTGTCAATTGCAGTTGCTAAAGCTTTACTATGAATTTGAAATTAACCCTTTATATCTTTATCTCTTTCAATCTCTTATCAGTAATATAACCTGAAATTTATTATAACCAACCAATATGACATACTATACTAAAAATTTTTTATATCGAAACCAACTAACTTGTCATTCTTATCATGATACCACCAAAACAATAATAAAGTTTTTTTCACATAACACATTTGAACTTGTTTTTCTAATATAGCATTTCTTTTAAGATTACATCCACTATTCAACTTTGAAGATAAACTCATGATTAAGAGGTTTTATTCATAAAGCAAATTATTCAATACTCCTAAAATTATTTAAGACCACCTATTACTATAAATCTCCATCACTTATCAGATTTGCACTATTATGTAAACATTCATATATCTCACTTCTTTAAGTAGTTTCAAAATATCCTATTTTTAGGATTACATAACAATTCAAAACAATACATAAGTAGCTATGAACACAAATATTTAAGAAATAATTTCCTCTTCTTACCATATCCCATGCTATTTATCTTCTATAATACTATATTTTTATCATTAATTATTTAGTTCTGTTATCAAGTATTTTCACAACAAAAAATAATAATATTAATACACTACTATTTCATAAATGCCTTTTGTTCAACAGGTTATTTTAATCATGCAAATTACAAACAAAGATCTCACATTTTTGTAAACATGTACAATCATATTATCATCAACTAATATAGGTTCAAACACTAGCAACATTTAACAATTCTATATGGCATTTACTCTAATTTTTTAAATATAAATCATATTATTCAGGTTTTAATACAAGTCACAGTAATATTCATTAATTTGTTAATCAGGTCATGGGTTTTTGAAGATCTAAAGCCATCCAAACTTATAAGTTTTAAACTGAGATTAAGCTTTCTCTCTCTCCATATAATTTCAACTAATTTTAACATTTCCGAATAAAATAAAGAAATTTCACTATCCATATTATCATCTACCATATAGTTGCTCTTACTATAAATGTTCTCAGGAAATGAAAACTTAATTATTTTCTTAGATGATTTATTTCCTTTTCTATTACATTACTATAAATTTTTCCTTGGAGTGATTGCTTAATTAATTTCTTATAGAACATTTGCCCTTTTTTCTTCATTATTACAGCCGTGACTCTTTCACTAATTATTTTCCATCTTTCCCTTGCTTTATAATATATGTTTTTATATTCTTGTGTTTCACATCTATAATCTATATTATTATTACATTTACTCTCCAAACTTTTAACTCCATTGGAGCTAACTTTATTTTCTAACCATATTTTATTTATAATATTATTTTTGACTATCTTTAGTCTTTGCTTCTTCACTTTGCTGTAATGATTCAACATTTATAAACTTATGTAAGCTTTTTTGCTCTCCTATACACCTTATTTTTATTACATAATCAGAACAATTTATCTCACCTTTTCAAACTTCTCAGTCATAGTTATTGTTTCTAAAGGCACCTGTTCTGAAACCCTAAAATCTTTTATTTTTATTTCCTTAGATTCTATTTTCATTTGACTTTGAATATTATTTAATTTGCTTTTAATATTATTTATCTCTAATTTCGATGCTTTCTGAGCATTCTCACGAGCTTGCTCAAATTTTATATAATTCTCCAATTCTTGATACCCAATTTTTCACACCTTAATTTCATCATCTAAATTATTCTAACTTCTAATCTCTCCCGGAGTTTATCTAATTCGTCTTTTAACTCATTAAATCTGTGATATTATTTATAATCAACCTTTAATTTAACATCAAGATTGTATTTGAAATCTTTGAATCATGTATACATAGCATTTAACTCAGTTTTAAACAAATCTAGCTTATTATTGAATGGCTCTGACTCTACATTCAATTCTCTGATTTTTTTAATTCTTTACTTTGAACCTCAAATCTTTTATTCATTTCTCCAAGTTTATTATTCATTTCTCTACTTATATTTCTCTTAATTCTTTATTTTCTCTATTTTGAATTTCAAATTTATTATTCATTTCTCTACTTTGAACATCAAATTTATTATTTATTTCTCTACTTTAAATCTTCATCTCTTCCATCAATTTTTTCAACATTTTCTGAATAGTATCTTAAGTTCATTCTAATGTTTCAGCATTATTAGTTTCCATATTTGCTTATTTTTTTATAGCAAAAATAATATCCTCTATGTGACATAAAATATTTTTATAGCAAAAATAATATCCTCTATGTGACATAAAATATTTGTTCATTCAACCTTCCAGTCATCTATAAAAACCTGCAAGAGAATGACAATAATAACAAAATTCATTTTTTTAAGCATACAAAATATCTCTTTACTTACTATCCAAATAAATTCTTTTTTTTAAGATAAATTACGACAACCTATAAAATATTACTGTGTACAAGATATAATTTTATATTTCTCTACAGATAAATATGAGATTCTGACTGCTCTGATTTTGGTCTTTAATCAATCCCAAGTTGTTTGCGCCATTTGTAATTGAATAAAAATGAGAGTATGCTCTTTTTTTAATGCCCCACAGATTTGGGAGTCATTTGTAACTGAATAAATATGACGATAATGGGAAATGAAAATTTTACTATAATCTGAATGAAAATATACCCAATCATTGATCACCATTTGTAATTGAATAAAAATATATCCTGATGTTGAACACCATTTATAAGTGAATTAAAATAAATGGTCATATTGTATTCTTAGTCAATAGTCTAATTATTGATTACCATTTACAACAGAATAAAAATATGAATCAAGGAAGAACAATACTAATTTATTAATGCCAATGAATTGTAGCATCATTTGTAATAGAATGAAACCAATAAACTAAAGTGAATATCAATCATTGAATAACAATCTAACAATTCAATAAAACGATAATTTTTGTTGAAACCACATGAATTCAAATAGCATTGTAAAATCATTATTTCAAACTACCCTAAAGTATGAGCATTATTTGCAATAAAACTAAATATTATCTTATAAATAGGGATCTATGCCTATTATATAATCCACTTATAACAATAAAAATAATGACAAAGAATTAGACAGATAAACTTTAATATTCCTTATGAATCAAAACAATTTATAATAATACAAAGTTATACTAAAAGTTAAATGTTATTTATATTTAAATGAAATAATCCATGAATGGATGAAATAATTAAATATGCCCTTCCAATCTAAAATATCAATGATATCTAAATAAATAGATAACTCAGTAATTGATTTCTAATTATAACTAAATAAAAAAATAATAATGCTAACTTAGCCATGCTATTCCACTAATACCAATATGCTCTAAGTCAATTATAATAAGACTAAATACTCAATAATAATACAAAATCAATTTATAACACTATAAAATAAAATTTTATTAGATAATATTAAATTTTATAATATCCAATCACATCAATATATAAAATAAACAATAGATTCCTATTTGATGCTTATTCGAACAATTGACAAATCATATCCAAATACTCTAGTTTAATAAAGCTAAGTTAAAACATTAGACTATAATTATTGAAGCATATGAAAGATTATTAGTTTATTCTAATCAAATATTAATATTAAAATTTAATATTAAAACTAAATTTACAATTGACATCAACAAACTTTAAATATAATTAAAGCAAATTGTTTATATTACTATTACCAATGATTTAAATTAAGATACATGAACATTTAATTGCAATTACCTTTACTCAATTTCAATAATTATTATATTTGTATATTATCAATTATCAGATTAATTTATATATAATTTCTATCTTAATAGCTTCTAATTACTTATTAAATATTTAAGAGTGTCAAATCAATTTATTGCTATATAAAAATCTATACCTGATCAGATAATAAACATTAAATTCAATACAAAGAAAATGATATGTAATTATACCCTCTTACCCATCCTGTGTTTTGGTTTCTGGACTATTTTGTAATTGCTTCTAATGAATTATATGGTATAATCAATTAATGAATATTATCCATTCAAATACAGTTAACCAATAAATTTGCATTGTAAAATTGAAAGACAACCAAACAAGTTTACTTGTTTTAAATTCAACGTTTACTAATAAATGGGTACAAATTTAATTTATATATATGGCAACCATCACAAACATTTAATATATATATATGATTCAATTATGCTTTATGAAATAGGTTTTCAATTGACAATAATTCTTTTAAATTAAAAAGGTGATTGTAAATAGAACTTCACCTATAAAATGGTAAGACTACAATGTATATTTATCTAACACAAATGTATTGTAATACATGTGCACTTTTCAAAATATAAGAGTCAAGGACATTCTTAATCTTCATATATATATATATATATAGTTAATGAAAATAAAAATATACAAAAAATGAATACCTATTCATTCACGTTCAAAGGGAATAAAATAAAAAATAAATACTTGAGATTAATTTATAATTGAAGAATAAGAAGATAAATATTTTTTAAATTAAAATAATAATTACTAAGTTATGAAATATAAATTTGAATTTAGAAAAACATAACTCTCTTACACTTTAAGCATGTAGACTAAATCTCTACTTAATTTACATTATACTCCAGTTGTTATCCTATACAATTATATATATATAAAATAATAATAATATATATTAGCAAATGACATGATCAATTGTCATCATATACAACATTTCCAAAATAGTACCACAGTCTTAATGTCTATTTCTTAAGCCACAATCTAATGATGTTTTGATATTTCAGAACAAGCAAAAATGGCAGGAAAAGCTATTAGCTTCGAAGCACATTTTATTGCTTCCTATATTTTGCAAACATCCAAATTATTCTTTCACTTAGCAGGTATTTAATCTATATAATGTAAGTGTATAAACATTAGTTTATATCCATGATGATGCAATATAAATATCCTTGCCTTCAACAAGTATTTGATTCATAAAACATTACAAGTAAACAGATGCTAGTTTCACCCATGACAATGTGATAGAAATTGAGCCAATTTATATCTTGCATATAAATAATTTGTCAATCTCATAGAATTATATCAGCAGGTGAGAATAATCTTTGTGTACATTTTTATATTGTTAGTATTTTATCTCATCCTTGAAAAATAAGTAATATCCTTTTTTAAAGCAAAGAGATATTCTGATGGTTTTTTAAATGCTATGAATTAATTTTCATTCTTTCAATAAATTGTCGCCTCTTACAAATTCCGTTAAACCTGCCCAGTTAATGGCTGAATACTATTGCTTTCACCCCATCATTTTATTCATTTAATAATCATATACTTTTAAAAACAAACAAATAAAAAATCTTATGAAGCAACTTAGGTTCATTTCTATTGAAGCCAAGGTAGAGAGAGAATGAATTAAAACTGTTCTATTTATAAACATTTTTAATTGATGACAGAGACACTATAGTAATGTTCCACATTAACTTTTTGGTCAATTTCATCCAGCATCCCATGAATAAAATTCTTATTACATAATAACAATGACAATACTATTTTTTTTTTTTATAATTACTATACATAACATACAATATTTGTGTTTTAAAATATAAATAGTATTCTTTCACTCCAATGTGATCTAAGCAATTAAGACTATATTCTTTCATACTACAATGGAAATATACTTTTTACACATATTTTTCAACACACTATTAAAATAACAAATATATTTAGGACATTAAATATTTAGGCATATTATTTGTAATCTGCTATTGTGAATGCAGTAAAGAAAATATGCATAATAAAGAAAAATAATAACTTTATCAAGACTATAAGCTTTATTATTTACACATTCATTTTTAAAATGAATGAAGTCAATTCACAAATTTTGTACTAGAGTTAATGTTAAATGTTTCTCCAATATTATTGTTGTCATAGCAACATTCCAATGCTCTCCAGGTTAATATATTCACTATTAAAATCAAACCCCCCCAATTTTTTTTTTTATAATTGACGTTACATCACTTATTGAAATTTATTTCAATTTTCAGTAGATACAATATATATAAAATTAAACCTTATGGATTTGTGTGTACTTCTCTGAGCATTTAATATATTTTAAATTATCTTTAATTGCAAAATTTTCTGACCAATCTTTCCCATTATACATGTATTTATTTTATAAACAACTCTTGTTTGCCAGGCAAGCTAGAGACTTGTAAAACTGGAATATCTGTACACAGAAATGGTTATCAGACAATTATAATCAAATTAATTTTAATGATTGAATGTTTTAACAATCAGTCATTTACACATGATATTTAATCCTAAAATTTTCAACATTCAGATTAGTAGTATGTCACAAACCTGAAAGGTTATTTATTGGTTACAAATATTTATCAAGCACATTTGTCAATTCATTATATATACATAAATTAATTATTTAAAAACTTAAAATCTGTTCATTTTCAATCTGTGAAATTAGTTGCAGTATAAACAGTTTATTCAAAAAAGAATTTGTGCAGGGCCCAAAATGGCAAATTTTGTAAATGGAGCACACTATAAAATCAGACTGGTGCCCTAGAAAGTTAAATTTATTACATAATGTAAAAATCAGTGTAATTATAATTATTTCCACAATAACTTTTATAATTGTATCTTTTATCTGTTATTGGACAGTAAAATATTTAAATGCAAAGAATAAATATTGCAATAAGTAAGGCTTTCATCTAGTAGCTATAAGATGACTGACTAACTGAACAAATCCATGTATTCCTTTAAAGTCTTATAAATTTTTCAGAAAGACAAAATAAATATTATATTCCCTATTTTTAAATTTATATACAAATATTTTTAGTGTAAATATTTTTGAATAAACCAGATTAGGATTTTTAATGTTTTGATGGTTTAAACTAGTTGTTTATGCATATGATGGTGGGAACAAAATTCCTGTTTGCTCTGGTCATCTTAACCCTCAATACCATAAGTTACTAATATCATTTTTTTAAGTGGACATAAATAGTACTAAATATAAACTTAAAAACTTAATTAAGTAGAATCTTTTTAATACAACAATAAATTTTTATTAAAGAAAAATTGAAGCCAAAGGTAGTGCAGTTATTTTTTGAGAAGTACTTTATGGGGTGATTTTTTTTGAATCGTTTCAAAATCTAAATAAACTGATAAAATACTAGAGCTAGATAATGTTTTAATGAAATAATGTTTGCATCATCTAGATTATTAAATTTTTTTGATTTATCCTATACAACAAATACATGAAAAAACATTAATTTTTAATGTGTTCAGCCCTTTTCATTGTCTGAATTCTTCTGAAAATTAATGCACGAATAAATATCAAAATTTTTTTTAAATTAAAATGTAGAAGAGCATTTATAAATAATTGTAAGGAAAAAAAATATTATTTATTTAAGAAGTAGATCTTATATAATATTTAGTGGATTCCATTGATGCGTATATGTATTAAAGTTTAAAAAAATAAATACTGTTTAACGCTACTATTTATTATTTCTATATTCAAAACAGCCTTTAAATAGCATACTTCCGTTAAAATATTGTCCTCTATCCGTCCAAAGAAAAACAGTGACTGAAATACAACTTACTAAGCTAATTATCAGATAATGACAATTTGAATAGTTTTATCCACTAGTTTAGAATAATTAATTATGAATTTGCTGACCAACAATAGAGAACAAATTGGGCTAGCTGTGGGCCAATTATTTCAAAAAAAAATCTTAAGCCTGATTTAAAACCTTAAAATTTTTTAATTTTTACCCAGATTTTTTGAATTCAGGTTATAGGCAAGGTGAATGGGTGTGTACCCATAACCTCACCAGGTCCTATATAACTTACATATATCAGTATAAAAGGGGGGGGGGATTTTATGATTAATTTTTATACATTATACAGGCTTAAACCTGTATTTACATATGTAATATATGCGGGATTCGAACTCAGACTTTCACACGACACACTACTCTCAGTGCCATCTCATATTGCTGACCCACTTGATCACACTATGTTGAAAAGATAAATAATCACCAATATTCGTATTTCATGCTAAACCAGATTATTTTTTATTAAAGATGAAAATAATAAAATTAGAAGCTGTGTGAGGCATTGGTAAGAGAAACTATAATGAATACAATTTATGAGATTATAAAATAATCAGCAGCTTAGCGTGTATTGGCATTCAAACTTTGCTTTTTTAAAAAAATGTTACTAAGCAAATTATTTTATAAATAAACCTAGAAAATGCGATCGAAAGTGTAAAACTATTATTAATAAATTAGTTTAATTATGTCACATGATTAAGCTGATGTTATTAAATGACTTATATCAATTTATGCAGACAATTATTAAATAACTAATAGAAATTACAATAATTTAAGAAGAAAAAAAATCCTTTTAATATTCATGTAGAAAACATATAACAAAAATACATACATATATATAATATTTGGCTGCAGAAAGGAGTTTGCTATTAACAGAAAGGAGACCCTAATAGAAATTACAATAATTTAACAAGAAAAAAAAAACTTTTAATATTCATGTAGAAAACGTATAACATATATATAATATTTGGCTGCAGAAAGGAGTTTAATTAACTGAAAGGAGACCCTTTGATTCCTCCTGGAGGCCTTAAAGGAACCGAGCAGGGCAAATTCCTAATCTCCACTTCATATGTTCTTGTCGTTGCAGCTGTTATTACTATGTGATTATTCATATAGTATACGAACATGGATGGACTGCTCAACAACACACATTAGCCAGCATGGTGAGTTTATTTACTTTTTACCTCAGGTTAAGATCAAGAAACACTATGCTCTTTCTTCTCAGTTATTTGATAAGGCAGAATGAATGTATGTGCAAATGATATTTTTCCAATAGATATATACAATCATGACAGACAAAAATAAATCATGGCCCTTATTCCCAGGAGGCTATAAAGTCACTAACCAAGGCAGCGGTTGGTGACTGAAGGTGGAGAGTGCTAAGAATCCCCTGATTGTGGACCTAGGCTGCCATTTGATGATGACTTTTTATTTAGATACTTACAACTGTAGATCACTTTCAAGTGAAGGAAGATTGCTAGAATTAGAAGAACTGTCTTCTATTAAATGGGACATTATTGGACTTTGTGAAGTTAGAAGAGAACATGAAGAGACAATTGATTTAAAAAGTGGACATGTACTCTATTATAAAGGTACAAATATTGGAAATACAAGTGGAGTAGGATTCATTATAAATAAAAAGTGGAAGAACAACATTGTGGAGATTGATGATGTATTGAACAGAGTGGCAAGATTAGTTATACAACTTAATAGCAGATACTAAATGCAGATAATTCAGGTTTATGCCCCAAGTTCTCATAATGATGAAGTAGTAGGATTTTTATATGGATGTACAAAAAGCTTTTGATCAGAGTAAACAACATTTTAAAATTGTTATGGGAGACTTTAATGCTAGAATTGGTAAACAAATGAAAGATGAAAGTGCTGTAGGTAATTTTGGTTATGGTAATAGAAATGAGAGAGGACATAGACTTGTGGAGTTTGCAGAAAAAGAAAAATTTTATATTAAAAATTCTTTTTTTTTTTGAGAAAAATGTTAAAAGGAAATGGACATCCAAATGAAGGTACAGCAGAATTGGATTATATTTTGACTAACAGAAAATACATATTTCAAGATTGTAATGTTCTTAATAAATTTAACACAGGAAGTGATCATCGATTAGTAAGATGTAAGATATGTGTTAATGCAAAACTAGAGAGACAAAAATTATTAAGAAAAACAATATTTACAGTTGATATTCCTAATCTTCAGAAACATTCTAATGAATTTAAATTAGAACTTACAAATCGGTTTCAAGTATTAGTAGATTTTGAACATGATTCAGATTTGAATGAAATTAATAAGAAAATAATTGATACACTTTTAAAAACTGCAACAAAGATAGCTGGTAGAAAAAAGCAGCAATTGAACAAAATTTCTACTGAGACTAGTGAATTTATGAAGAAAAGAAGGAATATGAAGTTATACAAAAATGATGCATTAAAAAGGATTGAATACCTCGAATTTTGTAAAATGGTGTGGAAAAGAGTTGAAAATGATATAAGAAAGTATAACTGTGAACCAGCAAGGAAAGCTGTAGAAGAGAATAAAAGTCTTAAGAGTGTAAAACAACATTTTGGTATTAGTAGGAAATTTATATCTGCAATAAAAAAAAAGATGGAATTATTACTAAAAAGAGAGATGACATCATGAAATGGGTAGAAGACTTCTATCAAGAATTATATAGTAATAAAGAACAAGTACCTTCCTATATCTATTATATCTTCCGAATTGCCCAGAATTTTAAATGAAGAAGTGATACCTGCAATTAAATTTATGAAGAAAGGAAAGGCTTCAGGTAATGATGGAATTATAATTGATATATTAAAAGAAGCAGGTGAAGAAATAGAAAAAAATTTAACAAAGTTATATACCAAATGTCTAAATGATAAAGATGTACCAGATGATTGGAAGAATGCAGTATTAATATTAATATTTAAAAAAGGTGATAAAGAAGATATTAGAAATTACAGACCTATCAGCCTTTTATCAGTTTTATACAAAATTTTACCAAGATAATTACAACTCGTCTACAGAGAACATTGGATTTCCACCAACCAAAAGAATAAGCTGGATTTAAAAAAGGTTTTAGTACAGTAGATCATATCCAGGTATTGAGAGAAGTTATAGAAAGGACAAATGAATATGAGTTGCCATTATGCTTTGGATTTGTAGATTATGAAAAAGCATTTGATTCTACAAACATTTCAGTGATTAAAGCATTGATTGGATCATCAAGGTATAGAGCCAGGATATTGTCATATTTTAAAGAATATTTATAAAAAAATGCAACAGCAATAATTAAGTTACATAATGATACTAGGAAAGTCAACATTGAGAAAGGTGTAAGACGGTGACTCCATATCTGCAAAACTTTTTACAGCAGTGCTGCAAGAAGTATTTTGTGGATTACAACAGGAAGCTAAAGGAGTGAAAGTAAATAGAGATTATTTAAGTCATTTGGATTTTGCAGATGATGTAGTTGTTTTTGCAAATAATGCTTTAGAGCATCAGGAAATGTTGCAGGAGTTATCAGATGAAAGTAGGACTAAAGATAAATGTTAAAAAGACTAAAGTAATGTTCAATGGATTTTCTCAAAAAATGAAAATAAAGATTGATTATGATGAATTAGAAGAAGTTAACAGCTACAAATACTTTGGTCAGTTTATTAATACAGATGGAAACATAATGGATGAAATTAATCATAGAATTAAACTTGGTTGGAATGCTTTTGGCAGAAATAACTTGATATTAAAAGGAAATATGCCTATGAGTTTGAGAAGGAAGGTTTTTAATAAATGTGTTTTACCAGTTCTTACTTGTGGATCTGAGATTTGGACACTTAATAGAAGAACAACACAGAGGCTTCAGACCACTCAAAGAAGTATGGAGATATGCATATTAGGAGTAACAAGAAGAGATCGAAAGCACAGTATATGGGTAAGAGAACAAACAAGTATTACTGACCTCATTGAAAAAATTAAAAGACCGAAGTGGAGATGGGCTGGACATGTTGCTAGAAGAGATGATAATAGATGGACAATTGAAATCTTAAACCGGATTCCAAGAAATTGTAAAAGACCCAGAAAGAGACCACATGTGAGATGGATGGATGAAATAAGTGTGCAGGGTGATGTGGAAAAGAGAAGCTAAAGATCAGAGAAGATGGATTGAACTTGGAGAGACTTTCATCCTGCAATGGATTGATAATGGTTGATGATGATGATATAATATTTGAATACAAGTATAAGTTTGTATTACATACATTTATATATGTACATTATTTTGGCTCTAAATCAAATAGCAACAAAAAAAAAAGGAAGAAAATACAATACTAAAACAGTGATTTTGTACTAAAATCAATATTGTAATATTTAAACGTTCAACTATGTGTTAGAAAAGTATTTGTAAATTCTATATTTGTACTCATATAAATACACATGTATAAATTAAATATAAACTATAATATAATAGTAATAGAATTATCTTTTGTTCTATTTATTACATAACTCCAATAAATTAAAAAAATTTTTTTTTTTAAAAAAAGTATGCTACATATAAGGAAAGGTACTTCTCTAAATTATACACGCACTTTTCTTAATGTTATGACTATTCTTTCACCCATGATTATACCAGAAGTCTTCACCAAAATACAATTTTTGATTTCAAAATCAATAATAATGATTGTTCTTGGGCAATCACTACCTAAACAGGTCTGGTTTTACCATTAGGAACATTTAAGTCATTTTTTTTTTTACAGTATCATGATTTAAGAATACCAAAATAATGTCAGTGATTGCCATTTTATTATTATTATTTATCACTTTTATTAATGTATTTTAAGTTTTATATCATACAATGGTTAGTAGATTCATCTATACACATTTCGTAATTCGACTAATTCTAATGTGGGGATGTACGTAACAATAGTTCATTTGATATAATCAAATGGTTCCTTGCTTGAAATTTCTTAACAACTTCGAGCATTGAAAGTGATAAAACTGAATCAAGAGATCTTGAGGTTTTTTTTGATCATAGCACAGTACACTATTGTTATATGTTTTTTTTTTGAGAACAATGAATTACATAATTATCCAATAACATTACAATATTAATATACCTTCCATGACTGCATATATTGCAATAATATGTCTCACATTATGACATTATGTATGATAAGTGAGGAAAGCAAACACCAAAAATTCAGTGAATTTTTAGTTTATATTCAGATTGTGCTGCATTATTATTCAAGATATATTGTGTTTTTTATTTTTAATAAATATTTATAGGTCTATATGTAAATACATAAGAAAACCTGATTTTCTTTGTCTGGAGGTTTCAGTTATTTATATATTAGCTCTAAACCTATATGTATCAGAATAATATACTGTAATGATATAAATATTTTCCTACGGAAGGAACAAGGCGGTCACATCTCACTATAATCAGACTTAAGGTCTTCGTATAGGATGCCATGGATGGAATTGAATTCATTTCAAATAGGATAATTTAATATCAAATATTTAATGTAAATAATGTAACCTAAATCATTCAATCTTTACCTTTATTAATCGTTCCATTATGTTCAGAATTCAAACTCAGCGTAGGTATTACAATTAACTCTCTCCAGGGGTTTCTATCAATCTTACAGCAATAACAATATTTAATGTAATCTCAACATATTTTAAAATTCATTTCAATTAAGTTATTAGGATATTAAATAACTATAATACATGTGTGTGAATATATATATTTAACTTTATTTTGTTTTGTAAAATGGATAAATAAATTAAATAAATTAGAAATTTCTTTAAATTTAAAACAAACTTTAACAATGTTTATTAACGAATAACAATTCAAATTTATTTAATATAACAACAAAAAAAAAATTATCACAAGTGTTTTCTTATATCTCTACTATTTTATAATATTAAATAATTATTACCATTTCATATTTGCATAGTAGATATGTATCTCATAACACTAAGAGATTCTAATAATTTATAACATAATAAACAAATTTTTATAATTTACAAAAAAAATTATAAACATACTAAACTAGCTAATCTTGATTTAATTTATATACAAATAAATAGTAATATTATATTATGCAATCTGTATGAGAGAATTCCAATTTCATGAGACCAGTCCTATGTATAGTCATCATTAAAAAATATAAGATCTTTCATACAAGATATTAGTCATTTACACAACTAATGACAAATAAATATTATATATTGATTAAATTAGTAACAACAAAGTTCTGTCATGTCATAAATAAATCCAATATGAAGAATAGTAAAATCTTATCTTCATATTAAGTTTACTTTTATATCTCACTTCGTACTTCAGTCAACTCGCTGTCATAGAATACCTAAATTTTATTAAATATTAAGAAAAAATGACTTCATGATCTTCTACTCCTCTTCATTTAGTCTTTCTTAAATGAGTTATTCCAATGGCAAACAGATTTCAGTAACAAAGAAAATAAAATTAAATATTTTTAAGTGACAGTTCATGAAGATAATATGTTCTAATAAAAGTTCATATTATTTTCCTATTTATCTCCATATTTATGAAGTAATGTTCATTAAGAATAAAGTTCTTTACTCCTTGGTCATTCATCATTGCAGATACAATCAAGATATCCAGTTGATCCAAAACCTTATTGCATGATGTTAACATCTTCCACAAGTGATTTCACTATCAATTGGAGTATTATTTAAATTGTATAGATGAAATTTATATAATTTTAGACATTTCAATAGGAATAAGAAATTACATTTATCTTCGGTTAAAACTATAGCATTATATCCTATTGGACAAGTGTTGGACAAGTGCTGTTTATTCATAATGCATTTTTCTATAGGTATAATCTTTTTAAATTAATTTTGGTTTGAGTAAATAAATGTTTTCTGAAGAAATTTATCTGTTTCAGAATTCCAAATTAGAACGATTTTATAAGCTTCTCTAATTAATAAAATATGTAATTTCGTTTTAAAAATGCGAATAATATTAGCAAGGAATAATTTATTTATTCTTCTATTTGTGTGATATTAGAATTTGTTTTCTAATAAAACTTTTATCAATGAGCAAATTGTTGAAATTATTAATCTATCTTTTAAAAGTATCTTATTCGAACACTGTAAAAATTATTGTAGTAGTGACTAGTAGCTAATACATCAGCAAAAGATAGAATTCTTTAATAAATTATGTAATTCAGTATTTATAATAGAATTAACTTATTGCATACCTCATTTTGTTTTCATGATTTTTATATTCTATAATTGTTAATTACATTAATAATCAATAATTGAATTTAATTTTATTTGTATTAGTTGCTAGGCTGTGATTTGACTTTGAGGTTATCTCTATGTCAACATCTTGGTTAATGAATTTTATTAATTTAAACAATAATTTTATATAAATGAATGAAAAATAATTATTTTTAACTGTCTTAATTTTATTAAGACAGCTATAGAAAAATTTGATGTATATACTAATCATATATACTTATGTGGTAGTTTTACGTACACTCACAATACATTGCCCTGCAATAACTTCATGAGTTTATTGCTTGGAAAGTCATGCTATGTTGAGCACTAGAAGTTGCACACCTTTATCAACAAAAAATGTATATATAATTAATTAAAAAAATATGTGTAATGGATTTTGGTGTTAAACTATGAAAAATTCACTTTGAAATAATGAAGTTTCCTGATGGTTATTGGTCACAATCTTTCCACCAATATAGTTGTATACATCCTTGTTATCTATCTCATTAGTAATGTTTTCATGACAATGTTCTGTCACTAAAGCCTGTAAAACTCTAAACAAGGAAGTTTTAAATGATTAGTCAAATACTTCACTAATTTTGTTGCAGTAAATCATCTCAATTGCTTTTTAATTGTATTCTCCCTTTTCCTTTGTTAATTGTTCTTTAAAAGTTTTTATTTTAATTCAACAATATTTTATAGTTTAGAGCAGGGGTTCCCAACCTGGGGTAGGGAAAGCTTGTCTGGAGTATACAATGAATAGCTGGTAAGTTATATTTTGCTATTAATATGTTATCAATATTTCTAACCTATTCCATGTTGGTACTATTATCAGTTACACCCACAAGGACAGAGTGAAGTTGCATAGACTTTTTTTTTATTACAGGGTCCAATAATTCAAAATGCCCAGTTAAGATTCAAGATAGCTGCTGAAATTGCCAGATTGGTGTTCCCTCAAGGCTCATCTCCATGGCATTTGCATCTCCTGCACATGCGTGGGATGTACTTCATGGGATATACTCTCCAACTATGTATTTTTTATAATGATTAGGGGATATTATTAAAAGCCAAAGGGGTGCAGAGACCAAAAAAGCTGGCAATCCCTGATTTACAGTTTTTATTTTTTTTAATGTTGAATTCAGATGTTTCTCATGAGATATGAAGTAGTAGTTATTTTTCTCTAATTGATGTTTCTTTTTTTTAAATTTACTATTATCTTTTACATTCTTATTGATAATTTTAAAATTATCTTTGGATTTCTAAAGAAGTCAATCAAATTAATGATTATCAAGGAAAAAAGTATGAATTACTTGGAAATCTTTATTTTAGAACCTGAAACAGGCAAAAATAGTTTTAAATAATTCTCTGGAGCAATTTCCCTCAAACAGCTTTTCATAGAAAAACTAATTATTCAGTAATGAGGATTTGATTGATTTCCATCTTGATTATACTCATTAGCAAAGAATAGCGAGCTACCCATTTACTGACCAATATTGGATAATTAGTTAAATTAAAAAAATTCTAAACCTGATTGAAATCTGAAATAACTTTCAAATTTTACTCAGCCAGAGCCCAGCCCAGGTTATAAGCATAACAAACAAATGCTCTATTTCTAAGCCATGACTCTTCATATATTTATAATTAGTATTATATTCATTAAGATTTTAAAAAATGTGAACGAAAAACTGTAGTCCAAAATATGAATGTTTTCAGTATTTGTTCTATTATCATTATTATTTTCCAAGGAAACAAGGCCAAGAAATTATGTATTTTTTAGAGTATATTTCTGATTAAAATAAATATTTATATTAATTATAATAAATATTTTTTAAGAGAGTTGTAAACTTAATCTGATCCCTATTTTATAATTTATTACATATTTGAGCTTGTATATGAATAGTATTAGTTCAATAAATTAATATTGAGATCAAACAAAGGATAGAATGATAGTACTTTGTGTATTAAAATAGCATCTTATGAAAATTTTGACAAACACATTGAAATTTTGAAAAAAAATTCCTTTAAAGTCTCAGAATTTTTATTAGACTCCATTAGAAACTCTTATCTAACATGGAATCTAATATTTGTAAATAGATCTATTAGGTAAAAAATCAGGACTTCATTATTTAATTGTTGCCATAAAATAGATTGTCAAAAAAATGTTAAATATTTACATGACAATAAAAGAAATATATGTGAGATCAATTATATTAAATATAATAAATAAAAATCATGAATATAGGCAAAATGTCTACCCATTTACTTAATGATTGATAATATATATGCAAATGGAAAATTATAGTGTATGAGGAAATATAATAAAGATCTCTTTTATGTATGTCTGTGAATTTATATACATGCAGCTTTGTATTATAATTTGATATATTTCACAATATAAATCCATACACATATATTTGCATATATGTGTGTAAATATTGAAATATAATGGGAATTTTTTCATGTAATAATCTACATAAAGCTTAGTCTGTGAAAATTAATATATATATTAATAATTTTTATTGGTCATTCATTAAACAAGAGATTATCCAATTGATGAATAATATTTCAGTAGTGATATTTTTCATTACACCACTCTCACTCAAGGTAGGAATTGGTTTCTATCTGCTTTTAACACCTTGTAGAGGGGTGTAATAATAAAGTGTGACCAAAGACATGAAAAAGATGTATGATCCCCATGATTCACATATTGTGCTGAACCAACTCATCAGTTGTCCCAGATTACAATCTCTTACACATACCTTTTATCATTCTTCAGTATATATTGTGTTGGAAAATAATAAAGAATGGCCAAAATATAAAGGTAAAATAAGTGCTGTTCACTGAATAGGTTTCAAATTTGCGTAATCATAAATATAATAGAAAATATTGTAACAGTGCAGGGCTAGCTGGCCTGCAAGTATCTCATAGATTTGGGAAACCACATATAATAAATAAAATCATGAACCAAATGGTTTTTTCCACTTCTGCACTAAATATTTGGGCAATCTAAAATATACTACATAAATGTTGTATTTAGGCAATTAAAATATATAACTAATAAATAGACAAATAAATATGTTGATCCACAAATGGCTCTATGGCAGTTTAGATTTATATTTACAATGGACTCAAGAATATGTAAGGTGCCAATGGTCCATAATAAGTACATCTGCTCGACAAAGAAGATAAAGTTCAAATAAATATTTTACTTGCTAATGAACTATGGTATGAGATATACACTGGAATATTTTAATTACAAATAAATTATATAATAGTTTTATAATTATTATGCAATAGGCAAATTAAAGGACTTAGGTTAATAATAATACAAATTTATTGAAATAAGCATTAACTCATTGAGGTGGCAAAAATAAAGATCATAAATCTAATTTACTAACTGCAATCTAATATTCTATCATATAGTTTTATAATTTACTCCTAGTCATAAAAGAGTTAAAGCCAAACTCTCACAATATATGAAAACAAAGTAATAAAAGTTTTAATCTTGTTACTTCTTTTTTTAAAGAAAGTTCTATTTATCATATTGTTTAAATAATATCAAATAATATATACAATTATATTAATGAAAACTATTAATAAAAAAAGGAAATTAATAAATGTTTTATTGTTAAAGTTATCATTATACTTTTTAATAATTTTTTTTAAGAAGTAAAATTTATCTGACTGATAGTTTAAAAGATTTTTATTTGCATGTGTGACCATATTTTTGTATATATATGACTTCAGATGATATTCCATTATTTGATGTTTCCTTTGGTAACTTTTTGCTAACAAAAGAAACATAGGGATCCATAAACAATTTGAATCATTAGATATCCAATTATTCCTGTTGATATTATAAGCCATGGTGAATTTTGATAATTTTATAAGTTCATGGCAGTTAATCATAGTGTTTGTTATTAATCATTTCATTTGAATTATAAAGATGCCAAATGAAGGGGAAGCTCATGCATCCTTCTCAAATTTTACTCACAGTGCATATTTCTTTGCTAAATGTCCTGAATATATTTATAAAAGTAAGGTAAAATAAACACAATTTTTAAGCAAAAGAAAGTCTATATTCTCCTTGCTGAAATTGTATCAGTAGCTATGGTAATACAAAAGTCTTTTTCTTTTTTCAAACACTGACTTGTGAATATGTTATTCTCTTTTAAGCTTAATAAGGCATTGTTATCATTTGATAATAATTTAAATAAAATATTTCATTTTTAAATATAATAAATAAATAGTTCACTTATTCCAGATTCATTCAAAACAAAATATATTTTATTAAACAGATGACCTTTAATTGTTTTATTTAGTTATTTATACACTACAAGGAAACTAGATGGCAAGATGTATACACCACAATATAGATAGCCAATTACTATAGTTTAATTGTAATTGTAGGGTTTTGAGCAAAGACTTTCAAGCTCCCTTCAACTATCAACTCTATCTCATATAACTGATACACATGTGAAAAGTATATATAATTTCCAATATACATATTTTGTGCTGAACCAGCACTTATCAGTTGGTTCAGATCATTATCTCACACCACATATATAATCACTGCTTACTTTACTTGAATTCAAATATTACAGATTCAGCCTATATCCTGATCCTTCTAAGTATTTAAATGGGGAAGGTCCTATATATATATATATATGAGGGGTCAGAGTGACAAAGTCAACATGAACATGACAATAATATTGGCATCAACAAGGGATTTGGGTGTTCAATGGTATGGATAACTGAAAAGTTGGAGTAAATTGAAGGCTGTCAATTATAGTTTGAAGATTTGCTTAACCGAGCGGTGATTACATATATGTATGAGAGATCATGATCTGGACGAACTGATGAGTGCTGGTTCCGCATGTAATGCATATATTGGATATCATTTATCTTTTTTACATGTGTATGGTCAGTGTATCAGTTGTATGAGATAGAATGAATAGCTAAAGGGATTTTGAAAGTCTCCATTCAAATCCCCTATAATTACATCTAAAACTCCAAGTATATAAATTATAATTGTATTCAAATATTACAGTTTAATTGATAATTGTCAAACTTATTGCCTACTCAACTTTGACCCAAACTAAAATTGTAAAAGCAGCAAATTTGACAGTAGTAAATTAAACTGTAGTAATGGGCTATATATACTGAACAATGATAAAGATATGTGTAAGAGATTGTGATCTGGGCCAACTAGTTCAGCACAAAATGTAAATCTTAGGGATAAATACATCTTTTTCACATATTTTTGGTTATATGTTTATGATTACACCTCTCCACAAGATCCTTAAAAGTGGATAGAAACCAGTCCCTATTTTGCAGAGGATAATATATTGAAAATTACACTACAGAAATATTATTCATTAAGTGGCTAATCTTTACTCTAATGAATGACTAATAAAAATTATTAATAGTTTAGCAACCCTGAAAAGTGCCAGTTGCTAAGCAGTCAGTTCTTTGAATTATGTTTTCAACCTATAATACAAATCAAAACAAATGTCTATACATTGTTTCATTGTTGACTTTTAGCGAGATACTGCTAATTATAACAAAAGATAGAATTTTAAAAAGTTGTAAGTATGAAAGATTAATCCTTCATATCAATTTAACATTCCATCGTAATATGCTATATATAGTATAACTTTATCACTGATCAATTTTAATAACATTCATATTGTTTGTGTTATAAAAAGTGGTCCTCTATCATAATGATTTTGTGCTGAAAAGGATTTTTTGAAGGACCAAAGTTCTGGAATGACATGTTTTTTATTTTTATTTTATTGCAAGTATTATATGCCCATTTTTAATTTAATTATTGTATATAGATAAATAATCCTATTCATAAATATAAATTTATATATAATAAAACTGAGCTTACCATTCATTTCATGCTTATCTGCATTTCTTGGAAGTAATCTTTACTTCAGATGTCCTAGTTATTACAAACATTTTTTTAATAATGGAAAATCCTCACATATTTTTTTTTTTTTTTTAGGAAGTGGAAATTTTATTTCCATAAAATAATTTATTAATGAATAATTCTATCATTTGAAAAACAAGTTTTACACCTATTACATTATTTTTTAATAATGATTGTAAATATCAGAACATTTAAATAGATATTGACTAAATTATTTATGAAAAATAAAATATGTAAGAAAGGCATACTGATCGAATAAAGAATCATATTTATTTTAGTAATGTATTTTATCTCTGAATAATTTATGATTTTATATACAGTAATTCCATGGGAGTGTAAAATCTTAAGTGCATGATTAAGATATTCCAGGCTCCCCCCCCCCCTAAAAAAACAGGAACTACTTGAAAATTTCTTCATGAAATATATTGAACTTCCACCCGGAAGTTTAATATCTATAATGTAATACGCTATATAAAAACATGTCTATATTTATTTGCACAAAGCTGCATATAAGAGTATGTGTGACAATTTTCTGTTTGATAACAAATAAAATATCTCTAGCTATCCAAATTAAATTTTAATTAATTGAATATTTATTTCAACTGACATAATTTTAAACTTTGTATTATGTTAGATGAATGCATAATAGAAATTTTTATTTTTCATTTCATGATCTACTAGCAAGAAAGCTGTAAGAATTATTGATTAAAACATTTGTTTGTTTTATAATATTCTTGTTAATAAGTTTATTAAAGAAGAGAATATTATCTGTTAGGCTATTATTTGGTGTTGTTAACGAAAATTGGTTATCTTGAAAGTATTATTAAATAAAAATCTAATCATTATGATATTAAAAGTAAGGGCAAACACATATTCAATATTTTCTGAAAACCTAAAGTTGTATAGGGGATTTTATTTATTCTATATATTGTTCAATTATTTGAAATTTTATTGAATCTCTGTATTTTAATTTATTTTGTTATTTTACTTCCATCATAGAATATTAGAATAATTCATTAACATTAAAAAATAGATGCTTAATATTTGAAAATGAGATAAAACCATTAGTCAAAAAAAGCTTTTTATGTATAATTATTATTACTATATATTTATACAGCTATTGTATATATTTTCATTACTTATTATAATTTTCTGCAATTATGGTAATAAAACATTATCATCGCAAATATCTTAAAATGTATTCTTCAACAGTAACCACACCATGGATATTTGCAAATTCAAAGTTCCATAAGAGTAGTTATCCATGAAAGCTTATGCTTGATTTTTGAGGCATCTATTATCCAAGTTGCAGCAAAAATTGTTGCAAAATGAATTCAGAATGAGTTTAATTTTGAAAGCTTAACAATAAATTCATCATTTGATTTTGTCAATAAAATAAAGGCTGCCAAAATTAATGATGAATTCACTAAACTCTATGACTGGGTAAAAATAATTTAGTCCATACACATTGCTTGGGACCGATTAAAATGTAGAACCATGGATTTTCAATATAATATGGATGTTTTAGGTTGGATATATAATAATTTATTGCTACATTGAATGAGGATATCTTTATAATAATTACCTGGTGTTCTAAGGGTTTGTCTAATAGTGGTGTTATCTGTACTTAAGCTATTGCCTCTATTGAATAATAAGCCATTCAACAATAAATATGTTAATGTTTTTTTATGTGCTTCTCATATGCTTATGTAGGTAATGTTTACTAATTTAAATAAAATCCCTAAAATTCGATGAATGAAAATGAAGACACTAATGAGTCCCTATTTTTTTTTAGATATAAAGTTAATAAGACAATGCAGTGCTATTGATTACCAGATGTATGTAAAGTTGGTAGACATTAGGGATGATCTACATCAGTTATCAAATATTCAATTTATTACAAAATGGCTTGAAACCCTTTTTATTCAGAAATTTAAAACTTTGTAAATTTGAATTTATAAAAAAAATAGAGAATTATAGAAATGATTTGATCAGAGTTGTATATTCTAAAATCATGCCTGATAAGAAAAAAAAAATGTATGTATAAATATAAAAATGTTATAACATTTATTACAAAACTATGGATTAATTTGCCCTATATACCTAATTTACACAAAAAAATAATTTTTATTATGAATAAAAAATTTAATATAGGTTTTTGATACCCTGTATCTTTAAATGGATTAATTAACCACTCTAAGGATAATTTTGAAAATAATAAAACACAATTGGTTTATACTCTAAATTATTAAATCTGTAATGCTAGATATTATGGGGACCACACAAGCAAATTTAAAGTCAAGAATTTCTCAGCACATCATTTTATGTAATGGGGTAAAAAGTATAGTGCATGTAATTCTGTATTTTTGAAAATGATAAGACTGGCCATTTGTATAAACTGTTGATGTCAAAATCATTTGTCTAGAGAAAAATAAGGAAAAAATATGTAACAAAAGATGGTTGACATTTAATTAATTCAACATTCCCATGAATGTAAGAGCCAATAGCATTCTTCTTAACAAAAACTGGTGTTTCTATATTGAGATGGTTATGTGTCTCATGGCATATAACATAGTAATGGGTGCATATATATAAAGTTGAAAGGAAAAGTAGAAATAAACACAAACATATTTTTTTTTGTAGATATTTTCTACATTACACTGGATTAAATAATTTTGAATTTAAATTTTTTAATATAAACATTTAAAAAGATATAATTAATATTTTATTAATTCTGATTTTGAAATTAAAACAAGCATGTTTTTATGTTACAATAGATATACTGGTAATTACAAAATTCCACTATCTATTTTGATTAGATTAAAAAAAATTAAATTAAAGCTTATATAACATATTTTGATAAAAATTCATACAAAGTAGATGAATTGGAAAGAGTTAACTTTTTTTAATCAAGATAAACTTATTTTTAATTACTGTTTTTTTTTTAAAATTCCATCTTGACTATAAAAAAGTTGGAAAAAAGATTATAAGGGAATTTTACAGATTATAACCACAAGATTACTACTACTATGAAGTTATAACTGAAGGCAAGGGATAGGATATCCTGCTGCTGCTGTTAGTGCTACAATGGAGGTTTGATTCTCATGGAGGTCAGGGCCAGATGATTCATTAGCAAGTATTTATTGAGTACTAGCCAGTATGCCTGAAGTCTATCAAATTTTAGACTAAATGGAGCTGACTGTTTTAGAAGACTAGCTTACCCAGAGATTCCATCAGATTGCTGAAGTAGTTTATATGTATACTGTTTTGTCTACATGCAGAGAAGCACAGATAAAGGTGCTGGGTCATATATATTTATATAAAGTACAGCTGGTGAGCAGAATGTGTTATTTATTGAGAATATTATTTTAAATAATTTTTAGAAAACAACAGTTAAATTTTTTTAAGAATTTAAAAGTAAATAACTTTTGTCAACTAAACATAAAACAAGGAAAGAAAATCATAAATGACATTTGTGTCTAGAACATTATTTGTTCTCATTAATTTTCATAAAAAAGAGGAAAACTCTGAGGATCTTTTTTTTTAAATGAGGCAACCAGGACTTGAATTTTAAATGAAACTTTTCAAATGATATTTTTTTAAAGAAAAATGTTTACTTACCATAAAAAATAAGAGGTTAATTAATAGTTTTAATTTGGATTATTTATATTTTTTATATACCCACATACATGTAGATTTATGTATTATTAAAAATGAATTTTTTTTATTATAAATCTATGACAATTTGAACATGTTAATTTTTATATTGAGTGCTTATATATAGGTGCATTTTATGTAAACCTATTGAGATACTTGTAAATCACAATATGGATTTAATTTTTTTATCTTTTACTCAAAATTAGAATGCTTAATTTATATTTGTAACCATATTCTACTGACCTTAATTTCATTGTTTAAATTATTCCAGTGAATTTATTTAATCCTAAAATATTATAAATTAAGTTGTATTATATCTCTTGCTCACAGTAACAGTTATAGAGCTTTTGCTTATTGAGCTAGATTTGTGCATAATGGTCTAATATATAAAATGAGTTTATGTTTAGTGTTATGAATATCTAGTGCATGATGATTTCATTACTTTTCTAATGCTGGATGGTGCAAAAGGATATTCATTAAAGTTCATGCACTACATTTCATTTTATTTATTATTATTTAGAACGTAAATTCATAGTTGCACAATACATTAATGGTACTAAGTGGCCAGAGTATTGATGATAGTATTTCAGCATATTTGATTTATAGTTCTATTTTTATGGAGTTGCACCTAAGGGTGCCATCCAGATAATTACTGTTTGTATTCTTGCCCTAGGTTTGGCAGTGGCTAAATAATTAGTCTAGTCTATAGTGGACCATTTTCAAATCTAGTCACAAGATTGACTGATGTTTTTTATTGTTGATCATTCATGATACTTTTTGTTTAATGCTGGGAGAACTTATAGTTAGTCTTAGTTCTGTGTTGATCTCTCAGGCTCATGCTTCTCATATTCATTATTCCTTTTATATTTAATATTTAAATTTTGTAGTAACTTGTGATGATGATGATTTTCTACCATCCTAAATTCACCCTAAGACTCCATACCATTGCAATATATATATATATTATTAGGCTTGCTAAATGCTCTGATCAAAAACCTGATTAAATATTTTTTGAAGTTTCTCAGTGTATTGTATGTTAATTGTTGATCTATTCAAGTGGAATATATATATTGTAACGATATATAAATATGCCATTACATTAATTTAAAATAACAATTAAGTTCGCAAACAAAAATAAATTTATTAAAAATCTAAAAGCTAAAAAAAAATTAAAGAGTTGTTAAACTTATATATATTCGCATAGATGCAAAACTTTAAAAATATTTTTTTTTAATAAATAAAAGTATTTGAATGTACTTTGTTATAAAAAAGTACAAGATTTAAAGATAAAATATTTTTGTAAATGGAAATGATTGTTTTATAAATTAATTGAAAAGCAAGCTAGCCCTTGGGCTCTTGTATAATTAAAAAGTCTGATGAAAGGTAGATAAGAAAATAATGAAATTAGCTTGACCAATGGAAGCACCAAGCCTCAGCTCAGACCCTAATGAAAATGATTGGAACAGTGACGTTTTGTTTTTTGAATCCTGAGGATTACTATAAAAAGAAAAATATTGAGCTCCAGACAGTTCCAGCTTTTTTGTGTTTGAGACGTGTGATAGGACGCACATATCACACTCTCTCTTTTTTTTTTTTTTAAAAAAAAATGAAGTGACTGTAATTCTGAAATGAAACCAGCTAAGGTCACCTCCAGTACATCAGATCGGTCTTCCAATGGAGACACCGCAGGAATTAAAAACAGGAACCTGGACACTTCTACCGTGAGCTATGAACTTTACAAATTAACAACTAAAAGTAATTAAGAACGTTAAAGATTTGATCAGCTAATCTAGATTTTAAAAAGGAACTTTTATCTGACTTATGTTTCAAATTAATTATAAATGTTTAATTTTTACATATTTGTTTGCTAAAAAAAAATCATTTCCATTTTATTATTTTTTATTTGTATTAATATTTATTGTTTAAATTTTAAATGCATTAAATTTAAGTTGGGCATAGATGCTTGCATAGATTTGTTCATATTTAATTATGTTTTTGTTTTCATATATGATTAAAATATATAGACATTCGGTAAATAATGATATCTTATGGTGAATATCTAAAATGTATTTATTCGGATGTCTTGTTAGTTATTGGTGTCAATGCGGCATCTTATGATGAATGCCATAGGGTTTCTAGTGAATTCCCTCTGCAATTACATCAATGACTTTATATTTTGATCATGTATGTCTATGTTGAGATGTTTTTTGAGCGTGTAACCTGTGTAGTCGATCTATGCTCAACATTAAACAACAAACTTTTATAAATCCATCTGTGCAAACTTATATAAATGTTTTAAGTCGGGCATGAATGGCTATATAGATTTGTAAAGTTATATTAATTAATTAGGGGAGGGTAATCTTAGGTTATTTGTTTCATAGTTAAATTAGGTCAATGGATTGGATATATTGGTGTAATTAGTAGATGTAGTATGAGGTTCACTACATGCAGAATCGCAGTATATGCCGCACACCCCCTGTTTGCCTATTGGAATTGGATAGTAAGACGGAAGACGCGGTCCATTCCTATGGAGTTTTTTGTTTATTGTTCTCTTCACCAGTAGATGTAGTATTCTTGTTTGGTTGAGAGACAATGTCTTCTCTAACTCTACTTACTGTTCAGATGTACATTCCTGACAGTATAGTATTTTGTGCTGTTGTATTCATGCTGCATTGAATACATCAATGTATCAGATGGATTGATGCCGGTTTGACTGCGAACTTTTGGCCTAAGGTTAAATAAGGGATAGAAAATTTTTTTTTCAAATGCAGATCTATGTAGTCTATTCATACTCGACGATCTTAATAAAAAATATTAAATTCATTCATACTCGATAATCTTAAATTTTTAAAATAATAATTTAAATTAAATGTTAATATTAAAATCTAAAATAATAAATGTTATTCCTCAAATTTAAATGATTATATATGTGCGTAAATAAATATTGTTTGTATGTTAATTACTGGCAGTGGCTTTTATTTTTTTGTATTTAAAATATAATTTAAAGATATATATTATCTCTGTGTCTCCACTGAGCTAGTGACAATAGGCTAACGGTCTAAATATAAAATAAAGTGGGATCTTAACAGCGCGTATCTGCCTACTTTATAAATTTTTCTAGGTTCACATGCCTAGATGGCGCCCTTGTAGTGCAGATACGGTAAGATTCGTTTTTCACTTTCATTTGGATCATTATAATATATATATACAGTCACTCTTATCAGGCATTTATAAAGTAGTAGTTAGCAGATCTTTCTACCTTGCCTATGGTTTAGGCTTCAAATCTTGATGGAACTTTTTGAGGATTTTTTTTTTAGATAGCCTACATCTTATCATACTAGATATTGATCAGAAAATGGGCAACTAATTATTCTGAGATAGTAAAGCAACTCTCACTATTTGGAGAATGACTACCTTGATAAACATATTTATATATAGTTCTCTGTGAAGGAATGGTAAAAGATCTTACTTTGTAGTATGGTATTTAAAACTTTTTACTATAAATCTACAATGACACAAAAAAATTCAAATATAATAGATTGATATTCAAAATTAATTTTGATATTAAACGTTTTCTTTATGATGTTTGGAGGAACATGACATACACACAAACCATCATAAAAAGAATAAATATCAACATTAAAAAATTTACTTCAGATCTAAAATGCTGAGTAATACTGGAGAAGTAAATCAATCATTGATTAATGTTATGTTATGCTTTATTTTTCTTATTTAGATTCCCAATGAAGAATATATCAACTAGTATTGAATGACTATTTGAATTGACTATGGCTAGCTTTTTGAAACATATTCCATGATAACTATATTTATAAGCTATTTGAAAAATTTCTATTTCTGCATTGAATAAATTAACAATTAAGCAATAAGACCTTATATGATATAGGTAATAATCTATAACCATGTAAGCATGGAAATGTGATATCTCAATTAGATTGACATCAAATATTTTTACTCCTCATGATTAATTAATTTATAATAATGACATTAAATTGATTGTCTCATTTTTAAAAGATAGAACATAACTTGTAAATGATACATTATGTATTTTCCAAAAACATTCTTTCATAATCATTATTTGTTTATCTGCAAGACTCATAAATTTTTCTAGATTATCTAGATTCAAGTCTTCCAATATCTTGTTTTCTACTTAATATTATATATTTTGCTTTGTCTTTTTTCAGATAATAATTGAATGGTTTATTGCTTGGGGGTTCATAATAAGTTTGAGCACTGGAAGTAACAGAACTGGATTGCAATCCATGTATCTTGAAACTTAGAGTCTGCCACTATTATTTTATCAAGGCTTTTCTAAGATAAAACCACCCTAAGAAAAAGGTGAAAAACACTTCTGTTCAAATGATTCTCTTCAAAACTCTGCATAATTTGTCTGAATAAAAAATTAAATTATTCTTGATTTGTCACACATGATTTTATTAAGTGGTTTTCATTGGAAATGTTGATGTCTATTGTTTATGTGACTTGTAAATTATGTTAAAAGCATTAATTAATTCCTCCCATACTCTTATTTTCCATAATCCTTGGCACTATCAAGGGCTTTGAAATTTCCATCATCAGATTTTCAATGAAATGGAAGGCTGAAGGGTTGTGAATTGGAATAGTTTGAAGCCTGTCCATTAAAGTATAAATATTGGCTATCTTAATATAAAGCTGAGTACTGATTATATATATGTGTGAGGATAGTAATCTAGACCAACTGATGATTGCTGGTTTAGCATGAAATATGTATATTGGTGATTATTTATCTTTTCAACATGTGTGTGATCAGGTGGGTCAGCAATATGAGATGGCACTGAGAGTGGTGGGTCGTGTGAAAGTCTGAGTTCGAACCCCGCTTATATTACATATATAAATGCAGGTTTAAGCCTGTACAATGTATTAATAATAATTTTTTGAAGTTTTCTATTTTTTTTTAAAAAAATATTATAATTTTTCTTTTATTACTTCATTATTATACAAATCTTATTTATTTCACTTTCAATTTATTAAACAGAATTTTGGAATAAAACTGCTACACAATATTTTATAAAGATATATATATACACACACGTATATATTTATTTTAAATATTAAATTTTTGTACATTTAAATATATCTGGTAAGTGTAATAACAATAAAAAAAAAATTAGAAAAGAAATATATTACTGTTGTTGATTCCAGTTATTGGTTAGTAAATGGGTGTCTAGTTATTATTATCTAGAAAATAAAATAAAAAAGGTAAAATACAAATGCTTTCAAATGGCATTTGCTTATCCTGGTATGGAAGCGATTTTTATCCTGAAATGGACTATTTAAAATTGTTTTTTTTTGCTTCAGAGAATGCAAACTTTATTTGAACCAGGAAATTTATGAGTTGTCAAACCAGCTTTCATGACTGTTGTCACAATGAAAAAAAAAAGGGAGATAATAAAAATATTATAAATTTTTTTTCAATAAATTATTGACATATAGAATATATAAAAACATTTTAATAAATGTTTATTAAAATACTGTAATAAATATAATATGAATGACATTTAGGTAAAATAATGTCGTAATGTAATATTTATTCATTGTATTAATATCTACTCTCAACATATTTATAAATTGATTGATTATATATTGAAACAGTAGAGGAATTTAATAAGTTACTTATATCTTGATTACTGACCTCTATCATGTTAAGATGTAAGTAATATTTGTAAACAACTTCCTCAGCTTACTCATATACTTCCAAGAGCAAACTTTTCTGGCCCCTAGGCCACATAGACTTCAGTAAGGTTTTAGTGAGCTGACATATAAAAAGTTTCATTCTAATATATGAGATATTCTTAATAAAGAAAAGTATTGTGTTCATGTTGTAAACATTTTTTATATCATTGAATGTTCACGAAATAAAGCTTTTAAAATGCATTTTGGGCTATTTTATGATGATGTCAGATATCATATGTATGTAAGTAGGTGTGCATGTTTGTGTCTGACCAAATTTTATTCCCATGATAATTCAATAATAAAACAAAATTTTGCTTGTTTATATAGTTTAATATTTTTGTGGTAAAGTTAAAAAAAGCCTTATATTTGTGTATAGGGGTGTGGGTGGTACAAATAATCATTGCAGGCCACATAAGATCCTTGGTCCCCAGTTTATTCACTTTTGCTCTAGAGTTATCTACTGTAAGTGAAGTAAAAATATACATAAGGAATATAGTAGTATAATATTCACTTCTCCAGATTAATTTCTGGATTTTTTCTTTGCCATTGAATACTTGGTTAAAGGCAGAACTAATGGACTTTTGCATTTAGAAGCTACCTTTTCTGATGAAATAGTAGTTTGTGAAATTTTACAATATATATATATTTATTTATTTTAACAGTGAATCATTGGAATCTAGATGCTTTGTAATACTTTTTTTTTTTATGTAGTGAAATGTATAATAAATTCGAGCAAAGATTTATTTGGGAATTATGAATAAAATTAAATCTAGAGACAAGTTATTGGCTCCAAGAAATTGCATGAAGAAACATGGTTATTTCATAATCTAACAGATGTTGATTGATTATTTTCATGTCTTTTCTTTTCAGATTTATTTTATCAATGTATATATAAATTCAATGTTATCTTGTTATAAATAAATTATATTTTTAATAAAAAAAGATAAATGATAATATTTTTCATTGTTATAAAATTGTGATGGTTAATTCACCAAATCCACTTATCATATCATTAACTTGGACCGGAAACCAGATGAAACAAACATTTTAGATAATTAAGAAAAAAAACTTTTTAGGTAGCCATCTAATTAGTCTGTAAAAAAAATTATCTAGCTATTCTTGGCTGGAGAATGAAATAAAAATCACCCAAAAAAAACCTTTACTACACAGCAATGGATTAGTTTGATGAACATTGTCTTCTCTTTTCTTCTTTTTAAGGATCTGGAGAGATAGTCACCATATAATCACCAATTGAACACTATTTTAATACTTCCCAATATGATTCTTTAATTTAAAAAAATTAACATTTAACCTATGTTTAAAAGTTTTTCTATTTTTTCATTTTACATATATTTATGATATATCTACTTTTTCTTAAAACCAAATATATATTACATTGAAGTTTAGTATATAACTTATCATCAGGATAAATTAGTTGCTTTTGAGCATCATTTTATAAACAAATGGTCGAGAGGTCAGCACGACTGCCTTGTACTTGCAGGCAGTTGTCCGGTTGCGGGTTCGCGTCCTGGCCGATGCTATGACACTTAAAAAAAAAAATAAAAAAATATAAAAGCTGGTAGTTTGACTAAATCATTAACTTGACAAATTGGCTAGAAGTTTTATTCATAGACTAGTCTTATTTGCATTCCAGTAAATATTTTCTATGTATACTTTTGTCTTTGCTGCTTTTTTTTTTTAAATAAACGTCTTTAGTTGTTTGTAAAAACTACCTGCATTATACTACCTGTGGTTCTATATAGCACTTATATTGGACATAAGAATTGAAGATTTTAGTTCATTGAAGATGAGAAGTGAAAAGCTATAGCTTGTGTCTTTCATTGCAGAAATTGAATATATCTTGTAATACTTTTCAATTATTGAAGATCTATTTGTGAATCACAAGCATTAGTAAGGAACAATTAAAATAATATCAAATATAATTACAGTGATCAAATATTATTATGGCAAAGTAAAACAAATATATTTGTTGTGAAGATTTTAAATAAAAATAAATTCTGTATTAATTTATTTCCAAAATACTTTGTACATATATGTATATATACAAAAAATAAATAAACTTTTTATTATTAAAAATAATAAAACACACAGGTTCATTGAAAAGCTAAACGACTAGACCAAATATTCTATTTATTGTGGAAAATGGAAATATTTGGTAATTTTTAAATAGTAGCATTAAAAACCATCTCTTCCTTCCCCCAGGTTTTTGCTATAAATGATTAAATGTGACATATCATTTATGAATTTATGGATATCAATACAGTTGTTTTGTTCACTAGTTATATTAGCCATAATAGATGAATGATTATTTACTGAACAGCACATGATCACCATTTCTTATGTGTACACAAGCTGTTTACACAGAGACTAAACTCCATACAGTAGTACCATTAATGCAAGCCAAAGTAATCAATGGATGCAAGAAGGTTTGTGTATAAAATCCCCTATCTAGTGCCTACTGTATGGAGAGTTTAGCCTTTGTGTAAATAGCTTGTGTAAGCATAAGAAATGGTGATCATGTGATGTTTAGTGGTTTAAAACCAATCCTGCCCAATAGGGTTATGATGATTCCGGTTATTAAAAAACCAATGACACCAAAAATTATGGATGCTGAATTGAATTCAGATCTATACAACTATATAAACTAATGAGCTTGAATTGAAAACATTATTGTGTTTTTATTTTGGACTCAAAGCTTTAGGTAGCTGGTGGAGGGTTGCATTAGACCCTAATAAGTGCAATGCTCTCAGATCCAAGGCTCCTCACTGATGAAAGCCACAAGCTGGAAACTAGTCTGGGGATGTTGGATGAGTAGGCACTAGATAAAAATTTTATGCACAAACCTTCTTGCATCCATTGATTACTCTGGCTTGCACTGGTGGTGCTACTGTATGGAGAGTTTAGCCTGTATAAATGACTATTCCTATGTTCTTTCATGCACTTTTTTCATTAGGGTAAATAATGCTAATCCAAGTATTTATACCTTTTTTTTAATAGTTAAAGTATCCTATTATGTAAATTACATATCAAGAATAACATTGTAGAATTTATTAGTATTTTTTTAAGTTTACATTTTAAAATTACAAATTTAATAAATTCTTTTAATGCAGTATCAGGTCAACCTTGGAAAAAACAATAGATCATGTAGTTTGATAAATTTCTGAAAATTTTTAGCATTTATAATAAATTTTACATTTATCTTTATTAATTTTTTGTTCTGTTGTAATGCATTTACTTAAGAAATTTTAATTTGCAATATGTTATTATTACTAGCCATTCTAACTCCAAATGAAAAAAAAACAAAAACAACAATTAACGTACAAAAACAAAGAATGAAAAGGTAAAGATAAGTTTTATGATGATTATGTAAATAAATCCATAAACTATAAATATATTTACATGTCTTTTTATTAATTTTACATCTATATGCTGATCACAATAATTTATTAATAAAGTTTCGACTGTTTAATAATTTTCTTTAGAGCTATAAAGTACAACTGCATTACTTTACTTTTTTTACAAATAAGCATTTATTTTTATAATGTCTGTATATAATTGTAATTACATTCATATCGGCCTTTCAAGCCAATTGTGCAAATGCTTTGCGAGTGTTAAATAATAAATGAATACCCTCTGACCAATACAAGATATAGAATTTATGCAGGAATAAAAAGAATCCTCTTATTCCTACGACTCAAATATTTATATATGAGCAAATCTCCTTCTGTGCCAGTACTTCAGATTTGCTCATATATAAATATTTGAGTCGTAGGAATAAGAGGATTCTTTTTATTCCTGCATAAATTCTATATCTTGTATTGGTCAGAGGGTATTCATTTATTATTTAACACTCGCAAAGCGTTTGCACAATTGGCTTGAAAGGCCGATATGAATTTACTTTTTTACATAAATATAAAATAACCTTATCTTGTCATATCTCTTTATACACACCGCATCCATTAGTATTATTTATATATTTTAAAATATATATATACCCACATATCATTTTTTAAAAAAAAACTAAAAATATTTAATGTGTATGAGCATAAAGTATATAAACTTATATCCATTATCCATATATTTAGCCACAAGCTGTATTATAATTTAAGAAAATTGAAATTAATAAAACATTGTGAAGAGTGCATAGGAGTAAACTTTCTAAAGATTTTTTAAATACATTTGCATATGATACATCCTGGTTTTTAGTCTAATTAACATTTTACAAGTTGTCTTTTTATTTCAATTTTGTCATTTTTTCTATCATTCTCTTCAGTATTATGTTCCCACTCATACTCTCTTGATGTTAGCTGTCAATATTGCATCTTTTTGAGATATTTTTAACAAAAACAGTCTGCCCCCCTCCTTTCACTCCAAAAAACCATCCTCAAATTCACTGCAAAAGGTATAGATTTGTTTACAAATTTATATTTGTATGCATTTCTAGGTGGATTATATTTGACTTTTGAACCATCTAAATGATTCATGTTATAGAATAAACATTGAATTCAGTAGGGGGGTTGGTCAATAATTATCTGCAATATGTATATATTTGAAAGCAAACAGAATATTATATATATTTGTCATTGATATCCACTTGACCCTTTCTATTGTTAATGCTATGTTGAAAAAACAAAACAATTTCATTTCAAAAGGTGTTTGGAACTAAAATCTATAGCATAAATGATTCTGCAGAAAAGATATGATTGTTAATGGATGACTAAATAAAATACAGAAGCTTTTCACAAACAGCTTTTGTAAAAAAGTTGGTATCAAAAAGTCTAAAAAAAAATTCTGAAAAAATAACCAAAAAAAGCTCATAAATATGCTTAAGAGAAATAATTGGGAATTCTAAATAGCTTTTGGATATTGTGACAATAATGATGACTTTTTTTTAAATTAAATTCTCTGTCTGAAAGCAAGTTAGTGTAACATGGTATTAGAGTTCTGTGAATAAATGTCAACACTTCATCATCAGTAGTAGTTTGATATTGATTGTCACTTTCTTAACAAGATTTGCTCTAGTACATCAAATTTGTAGCTACTTCATAAAATAAGGTGCATCAAGAAAAAGTCCAAATCTCATCCATACTAAGAAAAAGTGATGCTTTCAGTTTTTTTCTTTTTTTGAAACTCCCAAACATCAATAATAAAAGATTTTCAGAAAAGGGCTCATTAGAAAATCTGTATTCATAACAGTGAATTCCTATAGCACAAAAATAAAGTTTATCATTCAAAAGAAATTTGTGCTTGTTAACTTATATTTATACTGAATTTTGAAATATTATAGCATCCCTCAAATGTGTATCTTTAGAGTGCTAGCTATTTAAACTTACTTAAAGATTTCTCACTATTCATTGTGGGTAAAAAAAGAAAAGAATAGATAGTGTATCAATGAGTCTTCTCTTAATCAAAAATATTTTTGAAGTGAAAAAAAAACTTATAAATAACCTTATAAATTTAAGAAAAGTAGTATATACCTGTATCCATTTAGCACAGTGATAATAATGGATTCAAGAATGGAAGGTTCCTGGATGAAAGTTCAACTTTTCCCTTGTGATATTCAAACATTACAAAACTTTCCCCTCTCTAAATGGCTAACCATTTATTTATTAATGTAGTGCAGATATTTATTGACTTCTCCTTATAGATAGACTTTGTTGTGATTCTAAAGCATATATAAAGACTTCATTAAATTTAAGTAAGGCTTTTAGTGTATTGCGTTAGTTTCTACTCACTTGGTTCAATCAAGTTGTTCAAACTGTGCAAAACTATTTATGATCAAGTATTATCTGATAATGATTTCTTAAGATAACAATTAATGTTTTTTTTTAAATGAGTTTAAAAAGCAAAAAAAAAAAGATAAAGTTCATTTCAATTATTAGTAAATGGAAAAGTATTATGAGAGATAAGCATAATTCTTCAATTATTAAGTCTATAGACTAAAAATACATTAGAATATTATTATAATTAAGTTATCCAACAAATAATTTAGAATTAATATGTAATTATTTAATCAGGTGAGAACATTCAATAGACAATTTATTTTTACTCCAGCACTAATCATATGTGTCATAACAGAAAATAAATTTATCAATGAGGCCATATTTCAATCATTGTGTAAAGTCAAGATTTTCTTTGTGTTATAGCTCTGAGTTGGAAAAAAAATTAAGGAAATTAAAATCCCAGAATACTTACCTGCTCTTTGAATCTGACTTATTATGATTTTATTATTCTGGGCTAATAAACCAAACAAACATATATACATCGCATGACCAGATTAAACAATGCTTGTCAGTAGCAAATTCTTATTTCCATTGCTAAGCAATCAATAGGTAGTACTAATATGTATTTATATCCAATCACATTATGTAATAAGTCTTACTTAAGCATGTTCTAATTAACAATCTTTGTTCAATTTATGGGATTATTAAATGGTTATCTAGCCATTTTTATGATAAATGTTATTTAAAGAAAATGTTTTTAATTCAAAGAAAGTCTACAAAAATTGTTTTTTTTTTTTTTTTATAAATACAAAACAAATAAGAAAATCTACTAAACATCTATAAGTTTCAGTATTGTTTGATGGAAAGTAATCATTGGAAGAAAAAGTTTGTCTATGATAAACATTATTTATAAATAAACATTATATTTAAATACTAGTATATTGTCTAGACCAGTGGTCTTCAACCTTTTCACACCTGCGGACCGGTAAAAATAAGGATAAGGTTTCACGGCCGGCAAAAATAAGAATATGGTTTTGCGGACCAGCAGAAGTCTATACATAAATTTTCTTAAAGATGTAAACTGCTTAGCTTTAGATGAGCATAATTGTTATAACTGATCAAAACAACATGTTATATATACATGATGTAGTTATATATATATATGGAGTTTGTATAATAAAAAACCTTTTTTTTTAAATTTTTAATTTTTTTAGAAAAGTAATAAAAAATTTAATTCTACCCCCCCCCCCCCCTAAACATCTGTGATAACTAGAAAAACAAATTAATTTATGTATGATTGATTAGATTTTGTTTTCGTTCTGTTTCTTTTTTTTTAATTGGGTAAAAATCAGATGAAATAAAAATTGTTTATATTAATTAAAAGTTTAAACTTATTATTTTGTTATTACAAACTTTCCTGCGGCCCGGCAGAAAACTTTCGCAGCCTAGCACCGGTCCGCGGACCAAGGGTTAAAGACCACTGGTGGCCAACTTTTGTGTTCATAAGATCTATTTTTTATTTTAAAAATGTGTTGCGATCGACTTGTTGTCATAGGCGTAGTCTAAGTGGAGGGAGTTGTGAAATACATACTATTTTTATATATCTACCTAGTAAAAAATAATTATTTAATGGGCCAAAAACTCAAGTCAGGGGCGATTAAAGAAACAATATTTATTAATTCAAATTAGCTACATTAAATCAAAATTAAAAATATTATTTTCAATAATGATACGGTTTAGTGAACTTCACCTATATAGAGTTGGAAAAAAAATTAGAACAAAAAAACTTGAAAATCTTGACTTAATTTGTTTCACTCATTACCCAACAGCTCTTGCCAGATTGGCCTCACGATCGACCAAAAATGGCTTTGTGATCAACCAGTGGATCAAGATCAACTTGTTGGACACCCCTGGTCTAGACTAAATTTAATGTAATTAGAAGGGATTTGAACTCAAACTTTCAAGCTCACTATAAATATCCACTCCATCTTATACAACCTTACACATGACCACATACATGAGAAAAAGATAAATGACTTCCAATACACATATTTCATGCTAAACCAGCATTCATCAGTTAGTCCAGATCATCATCTCCTACATATATATAATCAGTACTCAGTTTATATTAAGATAGCAAATCTTCAAACATTAATGGATAGATTGCAATCTTCTCCACCTTCCAAATCTTCAGCCATACATATCATTGAACGTTCCATCATCAGATTTTTAATGACATGGATGGCCGAAGAGTTGGAGGATGGAGTAAGCATGTTCATTAAAGTTTGAATATTTGCTATCTTAATATAAACTGAGCATTGTTTATATATATATATATGGGAAATGATGATCTGGACCAACGGATGAGTGCTGGTTCAGCACAAAATATGAATATTGGAGATCATTTATCTTTTCCACATATCATCATCATAATTATCAACCATTATCAATCCACTGCAGGATGAAGATCTCTCCAAGTTCAATCCATCTTTTCCTATCTTTAGCTGCTTTTCTCCACATCACCCCTGCACACTTTCTTATTTCATCCATCCATCTCACATGTGGTCTCTTTCTGGGTCTTTTACAATCTCTTGGAATCCAGTTTAAAATTTCAATTGTCCATCTGTTATCATCTCTTCTAACAATATGTCCAGCCCAACTCCACTTCAGTCTTTTAATTTTTTCAATAAGGTCAGTAACACCTGTTTGTTCTCTTACCCATACATTGCATTTTTTGATCCCTTCTTGTTACTCCCAACATGCATCTCTCCATACTTCTTTGAATGGTCTGAAGTCTCTGTATTGCTCTTCTATTAAGTGTCCAAGTCTCAGATCCATAAGTAAGAACTGGCAAAACACATTTATTAAAAACCTTCCTTTTCAAACACATAGGCATATTTCCTTTTAGTATCAAGTTATTTCTACCAAAAGCACTCCAACCAAGTTTAATTCTATGATTAATTTCATCCATTATATTTCCATCTGTATTAATAATCTGACCAAGGTATTTGTAACTGTTAACTTCTTCTAACTCATCATAATCAATCTTTATTTTCATATTTTGAGAAAATCTATTAAACATTACTTTAGTCTTTTTAACATTTATCTTTAGTCCTACTTTCATCTGATAACTCCTGCAACATTTTCTGTAGCTCTAAAGCATTATTTGCAAAAACAACTACATCATCTGCAAAATCTAAATGACTTAAATAATCTCCATTTACTTTCACTCCTTTAGCTTCCCATTTTAATCCACAAAATACTTCTTGCAGCACTGCTGTAAAAAGTTTTGGAGATATGGAGTCACCCTGTCTTACACCCTTTTCAATGTTGATTTTCCTACTATCATTATGTAATCTAATTGTTGCTGTTGCATTTTTATAAATATTCTTCAAAATATGACAATATCCTTGATCTACACCTTGATGATCCAATGCTTTAATCACTGAAGAAATGTTTATAGAATCAAATGCCTTTTCATAGTCTACAAATCCTAAGCATAATGGCAACTCATACTCATTTGTCCTTTCTATAATTTCTCTCAATACCTGGATATGATCTACTGTACTAAAACCACTTTTAAATCCAGCTTGTTCTCTTGGTTGGTGGAAATCCAGTGTTTTCTGTAGATGAGTTGTAATTATCTTAGTAAAAATTTTGTATAAAACTGATAAAAGACTGATAGGTCTGTAATTTCTAATATCTTCTTTATCACCTTTTTTAAATATTAATATTAATACTGCATTTTTGCAATCATCTGGTACATCTTTATCATTTAAACATTTGGTATATAACTTTGCTAAAAAAATTTCTATTTCTTCACCTGCTTCTTTTAATATATCAATTACAATTCCATCATTACCTGGAGCCTTCCCTTACTTCATAAATTTAATTGCACATCTCACTTCCTCATTCAAAATTCTGGGCAATTCGGAAGATATAATATGTATAGGAGGCACTTGTTCTTTATTACTATATAATTCTTGATAGAAGTCTGCTACACATTTTATGATGTCATCTCTCTTTTTAGTAATAATGCCATCTTTTTTTCTTATTGCAGATATAAATTTCCTACCAATACCAAAATGTTGTTTTACACTCTTTAGACTTTTATTCTCTTCTACAGCTTTCCTTGCTAGCTCACAATTATACTTTCTTATATCATTTTCAACTCTTTTTCGTACCATTTTACAAAATTCAAGATATTCAATCTCTTTTAATGCATCATTGTTGTATATCCTCATATTCCTTCTTTTCTTCATAAATTCTCTAGTCTCAGTAGAAATTTTACTGGTCAATTGCTGCTTTTTTCTACCAGCTATCTTTGTTGCAGTTTTTAAAAATGTATCCTTATTTTCCTAATAATGTCATTCAAATCTGAATCATGTTCAAAATCTACTAATATTTGAAACCGATTTGTAAGTTCTAATTTAAATTCATTAGAATGTTTCTGAAGATTAGGAATATCAACTGTAAATACTGTTTTTCTTAATAATTTTTGTCTCTCTAGTTTTGCATTAACATGTATCTTACATCTTACTAATCGGTGATCACTTCCTGTGTTAAATTTATTAAAAACATTACAATCTTGAAATATGTATTTTCGGTTAGTCAAAATATAATTCAATTCTGCTGTACCTTCATTTGGATGCTTCCATGTCCATTTCCTTTTAACATTTTTCTCAAAAAAAGAATTCATAATATAAAGTTTTTCTTTTTCTGCAAACTCCACAAGTCTATGTCCTCTCTCATTTCTATTACCATAACCAAAACTACCTACAGCATTTTCAGCTTTCATTTGTTTACCAATTCTAGCATTAAAGTCTCCCATAACAATTTTAAAATGTTGTTTACTCTGATCAAAAGCCTTTTGTACATCCATATAAAAATCTTCTATAACTTCATCACTATGAGAACTTGTTGGGGCATAAACCTGAATTATCTGCATTTGGTATCTGCTATTAAGTTGTAAAACTAATCTTGCCACTCTGTCTGATACACCATCAATCTCCACAATGTTATTCTTCCATTTTTTATTTATAATGAATCCTACTCCACTTGTAATTCCAATATTTGTGCCTTTATAGTAGAGTATATGTCCACTTTTTAAATCAATTGTTTCTTCACCTTTTCTTCTAACTTCACAAAGTCCAATAATGTCCCATTTAATATAAGACAGTTCTTTTTGGAACTCTTGCAATCTTCCTTCACTTGAAAGTGATCTGCAGTTGTAAGTACCTAAATAAAAAGTCGTCATCAAATGGCAGCCTGAGTCCACAATCAGGGGATTCTTAGCACCCTCAGCCTTCGGCCACCAACCACTGCCTTGGTTGGTGACATTACAGCTTCCTGGGAATAAGGGCCACGATTTATTTTTGTCTGTCATGATTTTATATATTGGAAAAAATATTCTTAAACTCGGAGGTAAAAAGCCAATAAACTCACCACGCTAGCTAATGCGTGTTGGTGAGCAGCCAATCCATTGTTCGTATACTATATGAATAATCACATAGTAATAACAGTTGCAACAACAAGCACGTATGGAGTGGACATTAGGAATTTGCCCTGCTCGGTTCCTTTAAGGCCTCCAAGAGGAATCAAAGGGTCTGCTTTCAGTTAATAGAAAACTCCTTTCTGCATATATGTGATCATATGTATCGGTTTTATAAGATGGAATGAATAGCCGTAGAGGGCTTAAAAGTCTGAATTCAAATTCCTTTTAATTAATTAAATAAACACTATGTAGATGTTTTCCGTTTAACAAATCAGTTTTTATTTATTTTAATATTTACTTATTTATATTATCGAGTATATTTATTTGAGGTGTTTTTTTTTTTTTTTAAATATTAAATTTTTGCTAAACTGAAAAATTTTTAAATGATCCCGTGAAGGAAAATTATTTGAAATTTAGAATTAAAAATTCTCATTATCAGTTTTTAAACAATTTAAGAAAAAAATATAATTTATTACTAATTTCTTTATATTTAGAGATTAACAGCACTTTTTTGATGAAAGCTATTTTTGTATATATGAATGCCGTTTTTTTTTTTTAAACTGAATAATTGTGAATAATAAAACAATAAATTTGTGTTAGAATTTTTTTTAAACAAAAAAAAAAATCAGTTTTTAAAATCCTATTCATCGGAAGAATGACTTAGCAAAATAAATGTTGATGACATTATTTAAATAGATGTTTTCTGTCTTTTCATTGTATAAGTTTTGCAATGTTTATTTTTCCGGAACGTTTAATAGTTCAGTAGATTAAATTATCGCTAGGTGCCAGCAGACTACATAATGTCGTTTCAAACCACGGCGGCGTAAAAGCTCAAGAAGGAGAGGGGGGTATACAATGCTTAAATTATGGAATTAAATTAATTAATATGCGGGAATATTTTGTGAGGGAGAGACTATTTAGAATGGTTTACAGTGGAATTATAGAGATGACAGGATGCTGGCAGTAGGTTTTTCAATTACTACTTCTCAATAGTGTATAGAATTTCCAACCGTAAAATCGTAATATTAACTCGCTGTAAATAGCAAGATTTCGCGTAAGTTAATTTGTAAAGGAAATAGTGGATTTAAACAGTGGAGAAAACAATTACTTCACGCTTCCAAATCAAGATACTTCAGATTCGCCTATATAAGTGGACATTTAGGTTAAGGACAAAACGGCCGTTCTTGTCTTTATAAAAATCGCTATCTTGTGTCGTGGTTTGGAAGATCCTTCTATCGGCAAAATATGCTTGATTATTGCGAATTTTAAAGCGCATTGAATACAGGTTAGTGCCTGTTCAGACTATAAGCTTTCTGTGTACTATATAAATTAATTACTACTTCTCAATATGTATTATTGTAAAAACTGGTTGGAGAGAGGGTGGAATAGGAAAAGTAAAGGGATGTAAGATCAAGTAGCATAAGATTATATATATAAAATAGAAAAAGTATTAGTATGAGCTTAGGGAATATGAAAAAGGTAACATATCTGTATAATTTGGGATTATATTGAACTGATAATGATGCGTGAGGAAATTCCATTTAATGAGGAATTAACTTATTGCAATACCAGACATTTTTTAGAAATTAAATAGGATAGGTAGAAAAAAAAAGTAAGGAAGAACTAGAAACTATAATGATAAGTTTTTATTTTATATTATATAAAATATTCCTATGTGGTGTAAGAGAGGGATAAAAAAACATGTAAAGAGGGCATAGTGTAAATAGCTGCAATGAACTGCAGGGAGTATAAAATATGGGGATATTTAAAAAAGAGATCTCAATGTATTTAAAAAAAGAGAGAAGTTATTGTTCTGGGTAATTTTAATAGAAACATTCAGAAGAAATAATTAAAATGTGGTGGTGATAGGGGGGGGGGGCATGGAAGAGTTTATAGACAAATGGATATGAAAATGAAAAATTTATTTAATATATGAGTTCAATCCTTGTCAATTTTCGCACAAACGTATAAATTATTCTACAACATAGATTTTATAGTGGCTGATTAAAAAGTTTATATAATAGAAAAGGGGGAAAAATAGAGATAGCAGATATAAGTCTATTGAAATTGGGAAGACTGTGTTTTTGAACATCACAAACAAATGGTTTTCATAGAAAAGAATGAAGAATAAATGATAGAAAATGGAAAATATAATATAGTTATGAGAAGTGAAGAGAATTGAGTGGGAAAGAGTTGAGAAGAGAACAGATAATTTTTAGAAAGGTATTGAAATGGAATAGAAGTTAGGAAATGCATGCTTTTGATATTTTTTTTCAAAAATGGTAAGAAATTATGAAGATATTTGAAGCAGAAAGAAAATAAAAAGGATGAAATCAATTGACCGAAATAATATTGAGATCTATTCTAAGATCAATATTGAATATACACGAATAAGATTGCAGAGAAAAAAGCTGCAAATAAAATAAGAAATAGAGATTTATTTAATATACTATCATAATATATGTGGGGAAAAATAAATTTTGGATAAAATGAGAAATAACTAACTTGATATAGGAACAGAAATAGTAAAAGAAATGGTTATAAAAGGTGAGAAATATTTGTTGGTATGCTTTAATAAAAGATAATAGAAACATTTATGTACAAACTGGATAGAAATTTGTTGATAATCTTTTCTTTTTAGATGTTGAGAGATCATCTGTCAGAGTAGTAAAGGAATGTTTGGGAAAAAGATTAGCAAATAAAGATATGAATAGGACTTTGATTAATATGACTAAAAATATATATATAAATATAAGAGATTACCATTTAGAAGGTTAATAATGAATTGTGTCTGAGATGAAAATTCGCTTTATTTCGATGATGTTATTTATGATGGATATATACACAGATTTCAAAATCCTGCTTGATTCTTTTCAGATTAAGGAATTTGGTACTTGGGAGTTTTCAAGTAAACCAAGATGGCAGCCCATATTTTTAAAAAATGTATAGTTTCGAGGACCTATAATCTATTGAAGATGTGTTAGTTATTAAATTAAAACAAAATTAATAAATTGATTATTAAATTTAAAAAAAGGAATAAATTCCGATAAATTACATTAAAAGCTTTATTTCAAATTTTTTTTTTTTACTTTTATTATAACATGTGTATCTACTGAAATTTGAGATGTATTTCAATATTTGATATGATGTCAGTCATAATTTTTTTAATTTTTTTTTTTGTTTGAGCTTTGGATGGTGAATATGTTAACTTGTGAAACATTGAACTGTGTTGCTATGATGACAATAATATTAATATAAAATTGTTTATTATTAATTGTATTGTAAGATTGCACAGAAGTAAAACTTGTCCATATAGTAGTGCCACTCAGTACAAGCCAGAGTAATTAATGGATGCGGAAAGGTTTGTGCATAAAATTTCTATCTAATGCTTACTCATTTAATATCCCCAGACTAGTTTCTAGCTTGTGGCTTTCATCAGTGAAAAGCCTTGCATCTGAGAGTACTGCACCTAGGTCTTAGGATCTAATGCAACCCTCCAGCAGGCACCTTTTATCCTATTAGCTAACTATAAAGCTTTGAGTCCAAAATGAAAACACGTGTTTTCAATTCAAGCTCAGTAGTTTGTATAGTCATGTAGATCTGAGCTCAGTTCAGCATCCATACTTTTTGGTATCTTTGGTTTTTTAATAACCAGTCATCATAATCCTATTGGGCAGAATTGGTATTAAACCATATGATCACCATTCTTTATGCTTACACAATCTGTTTACATAGAGGTAAAACTCTCCATACAATAACACCACTCAGTGCAAGCCAGAGTAATCAATGGATATAGAAAGGTTTGTACATAAAATCCATATCTAGTGAGTACTCATCCAATATCCCCAGACTAGTTTCTAGCTTGTGCCTTTCATCAGTAAGGAGCCTTGGATCTGAGAGCATTGGACCTAGAGGAGATACTAGATAGGTATTTTATGCACAAACCTTTCTGCATCCATTGATTACCCTGCACGAGTGGTGCTACAATATGGAAATTTTTGCCTCTGGGTAAACAGCTTGTGTAAGCATAAAGAATGGAGATCATATAATGTTTAGTGGTTTAAAATTGTAAGATTGTAAATTGACTATTTATTTTAAAAAGGAAAATGAATATGTAAATAATAAAGCATATAGTTTGAATAAAATTGTTATTTTTTGTCATTATATATTTTTTTTCATTATTGCATTCATGATAATTATAAACAATACAAATAAATGTTTAATATTTCAAATATATTTGTCCTTTTTATTTGTATGATATACTGAGAAAATATATATAAAAATATATATCCAGTGTAATATAATGAAAATGTAGTATAAATTGAAATGTAAATGTTTGTATATAGATAATAATTTCAATTTTTTTTTTATCATTATTGTGTATGGAACACTACTGGAAATCACTTAAAGGGTAAATATATAGGATTGCTATAGTTATTCTGACATCAAAAAAAAATTTTTATAAATAAAACTGGTTTAAACTCTTCTTTTTTGTTTTTGCTTTAAATGAAAGCATGTATAAATTTCTTTGTATAATTTTCTTTTAAAAATATAGTTGAGCAAAATGAAGGGGTAAGAATCAACAATGTCTGTCCATGAACCAGGCATCATAACAATAAAAATATTATGGTAAAGCAACAATTTATTATAAAAAGAAAAATTGAAATTGCTTCATTATGTTGTAAACTATCAGAATATTTTTATCGTTTAAAATGGATGTTACCTATATTTTAAAGATGGAATACAAATGTTAGAAGGTGTACAAAAGTCATATCTACCTGTCGTGAATTTTATTAGATCAATTTTTTTTAAAGATCTGAATCAGTTTAATTTCCCATCATATCATCCTAGATAAAGTTAGCATATATTCATTCATAATATTTTGAAATATTTTTTCATGAAGGGACATCTCTTCATATCATCATGAATATAACATATTATTTATGTGTGTAATGTTATATAAACCAAATAATTATTATTTGAAAGATTAATTTGGTTATGTACATAAAACATTGGAATTGATAAAATGTACTTTGGATTTAAAAGTTTTTGCAAATATATCTTCTCTGGAACAAGGACATACTATTGGTTTATAATTTGAAATAGACATCAGAACTGTGATGCTATTCCGGAAATATAACATTTAAAGACTCTTATTCAGATTGTTTATGTTTACCATTGTTATTGATATTTTTTTTGTCTCTTTACATTTAAATGTATAATTTTTATTGATATATATATTGTTTCTCTTCATTTAAAAATATAAGGTTTTTTTTTGATGAATAATATATAATTTGAAGTTAATTAGTAATCTATTCACATACCAAAATATAAGAATTACATTTTCCTAAGTTTAAACTTATATTTGGTGATATAGTAATTATTATTTTAATGTTTAAAAATATTCATTTTTTTAATTTACTTATTTTAAAATTATTTTCATGTATATCATTTATATTAGATGTTCAAAAAGATTTCACCACAATAATTATTTATTTTATGTGGTTCTCTTAATTTTTCTTAACAAATAACTAGGTTCATCTTAGTATATATATATTTAATTCATTATATAAGATCTATATATTAAACTCTCTAGTATCTTGGAAAGTATGAATGTTTCACAACACATTTGGTTAGATAGACATACATATTTTGTACTTGGTATTAAATAATTGGAGATTAATAGACAAATCATATGTAAATATGGAATTAATTTTAATTGATTTGATTGTGGGTGTACATATTGATTGTTTACAATCTATTCAATATATAAATATATTTTTATTATATAATTGACCTTCATTTGTTAATAAATTTTAATTTGACTTAAGTCAGATAAAATTGTCTGATTGTTGTCCAAGTGTCATTGCTTAATAACATTCAAGTGAGACAAGATAAACTGACTATATCATAAAATTTATTTGAAATAAGTATATCACATAATCCAGAAATCAAATTCCATGATTGATAAGTCAGTATGGTTATATATGTATTGTATTGAATTCTCTAGTTATTATCTGACTAGATATAAATTTTATATGATAATCATAATCATATATTTGTATGTTTTATTTAAATTATTATTGATTGGATGAGTACTGTATTGAGTTCATGGTTGGTCATAAGAACTTAATCTTATTCAATTATAATATTGATAATAATATATTTTCTGTTAGGAGTCAGAATGATTCGCTTTAATTATATTTAAATTTAGTTGATGTGGATTGATTATAATAAATGCTAATAATTATTTTTACATGTTTTGATTATTAGTTACAGAAAATTTAAAATAAATTGATATTAGTTAATTGTTCTTAAGTAAATATCTAATAGAAATCTACTGCTTCTTTTATATACTGGTATGATTGGATATTATAGATTCAAGATTATCTAATAGGTTCATTGATGTTGCATCCTTATTGAGTATTTCATTTTATTATAACTAGCTTAATTAGCAGGAGTAAAGTCAATATAAGAATATAGCATGGCTGAGTTAGTATAATTTATTATTTATCATTTTACTAAGTCTTTTATCTTGTTATAAATACTATGATTAGCAATAGTAAATTAATATATGAACATAGCATGGTTGAGTTAATATTATTTAGCATTTTATTAAAATAAGATTTAAAATTAATTATAGGGTCATATATTTGTTTAGATATTATGAATATTGTAAACTTATAGGATATACTAAAGTTATTTTAATAATTCATGAATTATTTTATTTGGATATGAACATTGTTACATCTTAGTATAAGTTTATATTATTATAAGCAATGTTTGATTCATTAGGTATATTAGAATTTAGTTGTTGAATGATTTATCATTATTTTCATTTGATTATAAGTGAAATATATCTTAAGCATATATCATTGTTTTGGGAGGATATTTGGTTTAATTGCTTTATTTTAATCTATTTTAAGTTTGTATTTAGGGTATTTGAAGTGATGATTTTGTTTTCTGTTTATTCTAAATGCTATATGAACTCATGTTGCTATAATAATGATTATCATCACTGTTTTGTTTTAGTATAGTTAACAGTTGGATATGTGATTAGATAAAAGATTGTTTTAAATACTGAATAGTTATTTATTGATTGGTATTCATTTAGCTTAGTTTTTTATATTTATTCTGTTATGAATAATACTATTTTTCACAGGCATTTTATTCAGTTACAAATGATGCCCAACTTCAGGGCTCATTTTCACTCTGTTACGTAGGGTGATCAATGATTGGGCTATATTTTATTCAGGCTATATTAGGGTTATTATTTACCATTGCACACTTTTGATCTGTTATAAATATCACTCATAGTAGTGGGGCTATAACAGAGATTAATATATGCACATATTAAATGACATCACAATTTGCAGGGTATAATTAAGCAGGATCATTCTATCATGGCCTTGTCATATCTGATTTGTTACAAATAGTTTCCAAATCTGTGGAGTATTAAAAGAAGATTATATGCTCATTTTAATCTGTTATAAATGGCATCCTAAATTTAAGGGCAATAATAAAAGGTTACTTCATCATAATTTTTTTTCACATCAGGTATAAAATGCTGTCTAAACCTATAAGGCAACTTTTTACCCTGTTACACATGGGAAGCAATAAGATGCTCTTAACATTATTGTACTTTGTTTCAATTCAGCATGTTTCTTTTTGTCAGTATTTTTTTTTTTTTTTGGTAAATTGTTATAATGATAAAAATTTGGAACCTTCCTTTCACAGAACATGATGCAGTGGACTATTTGCAAAAGGACAGGATTTTGCTCTCTTGAAAAGAGTGCATTATTCATCATGATATGTATGCAAGCCACCAACATGAATAAGGTGTAAATATTGTATTTATATATTGTTTTCATTTATCTGTTAATAAGTTAATTCAAAAAAAAAAAAAAGAAAAAGAAAATCTGTAAATATTGTAATTAATTTTTCCACAGTGATTTCTTTTTTAAAATAAGAGTAATATAAATAAAATGTAAATATTAAATATGTTTTCTAGCAGGCATTTTTTTGGGCTCCCTGAAACTGTAGATTTATCAAAAATATGGGCTGCCATCTTGGTTTATTTGAAAACTCACAAGTAACAACAATTTTATGGATTTGAAAAAATATTACTCAAATAATAATACAGTAAAAAGAAAAAGGAAATATCTAAAAATTATTTCTGCATTTGTTGCCTTAAAAAATTTATTAATTAAAGAAAAATTAAATTTTAATAGTATTAATTGAAAAGAAATAATAATTAATTTATTACTATAATTTATCAAATATAAATTTTTTAGTGGATATTACAACTACATCATGAACCATTCTTTTATGAAGATAATTAAAAGAAGTATCTAATAATAATAATAATAATATATTAAATTTAAGCGTAAACAGATAATATAATAACGTGAAAGCTAAACACCTTCAAACAGACACGCTTTAAAAATGCTTACGTGACAGCCAATCAGATGGAATAATGGCATCACATGGGACTCTAAATTCTAAAACACAAGCCAGAACTATTAGAAAAAGATGGATCCATCTTAATCTATGCCTCAATTATATTTAAATAAGCCAGACTCAAGCATTTTGAACTAAGAGTGTGAAGCTTAAATACCTTCACATTTAATCCACTAAATATATATATAATTTAACAACGTGAAATCATCCGATTTACAACGAAGAAATATTTTTAAATCTAATGAAATGATATTAATAAATGTAAATATATTAAATTTAAGCATAAACAGATAATATAATAACGTGAAAGCTAAACACCTTTAAACAGATACGCTTTAAAAATGCTTACGTGACAGCCAATCAGATGGAATAATGGCATCACATGGGACTCTAAATTCTAAAACACAAGCCAGAACTATTAGAAAAAGATGGATCCATCTTAATCTATGCCTCAATTATATTTAAATAAGCCAGACTCAAGCATTTTGAAGTAAGAGTGTGAAGCTTAAATACCTTCACATTTAATCCACTAAATATTATATATATAAATTAACAACGCGAAATCACGTTATTATAATAATAATAATAATAATTTTCTGTAGAGTTGCTATTGAGATAACATCTTGTTACAGTTGGTATGTCAAAATTTTTTAATAACTATTACATTTTTAGATTGATTTATATAGCAAAGAAGTCAACTTGTAAAGATGCAGAGAACTAATATAACAATAAAATAATGAACTAAACTTATTTCATCTATTTTTTAATCTCTTATTTGCACCTCGCTAATATATCAGCCACCGTGAATAACACATGCAAAGGTACAATGTATTCATATGCAGAAGTAATTAAAAATTTGGATTCCACTATAAATTAATAGCACAAAGAAGAATAGAAACATAATAACATTGAAGCTACTAATAAAAACAAACTGATTCTGACTTCCAAATTCGATTGATAGACAATGAATGATTTTTTGACATTAGATCTTTTTTCATGTGTGTCGGAGTCATTGATTTCCAATATTCAGGACATTAGTATGTAGATATTTGTTTAAATTCATTCAAGAGATTCTTTACAGATCAGTCAGTAGTACTTGCTGTCACAGATATGCATTGCTCATTGTACAAATTTCCTGAAGAATTGTTATTTGATATGCTTAGTACAAAAAACATATAGGATCCCCTACTGGATATAGTAGGCCACCCTAATCTCACATATCTCATAGTGGAATTTAATAATGAAGAACAGCAAAATAAATTTGATAAGCAGTTCAAAACAATGGATAAATACACATCCATATCAATAAATATAATTATAAACTTTTTTTATAACAATTCTATTAAAAAAACACTTATCTAAACTATACATTAGTGGATTTTATTAAAATAAAATAATCATTTTGGGTGGTAGTGGTTTCAACCCATTTATCTTAAAAAATACAACAATTCCAAATTCTGATTAGTTAATAAATTATTTAATTCAGCATGTGATAGTTTATTAACGTACAAATAGATATTCAGATTATTGTAATCTGCAGATAATTTAAAAAAAAATAATAATTGCAGAATGATAAAAAATAATCCAATGGTGTTACTGCCCAGGAACTCATAAGAATTTTGAATGACGAAAGTGCCACATCTGGAATTCATTCGAGGATCTTACACTCTACCATAAAACTAAACTATACTAATGTTATGGTTGTCTTTATATAATAAATATTTGAAAATCAGGCACTTCACAAACTTGGGAGCTTAATTATAAGTATAGGGGATTTGAACTCAGATTTTTAAGCACCCTTCAACTATCCACACTATCTCATACAACTGATACACTTGACCACATACATGTAGAAAAGATAAATAATTACCAATATACATATTTCATGCTAAACCAGCCCTCATCAGTTGGTCCAGATTATCATCTCCCACACACACATATATATATATATAATCAGTGCTCAGTTTATATTAAGATAGAAAATCTTCATACTTTAATGGACAGGCTTCAATCTACTCCAACCGCCAACTTTTCAGTCATCCATATCATTGAAAATTTGATGATGAAAACCCAAATCCCATGCTGATGTATGTGATCATGTGTATCAGTTGTATGGGATAGTGTGGATAGTTGAAAGGTGCTTGAAAATCTGAGTTCAAATCCCCTATCTTTACATAATAGTAGTAAACATATTTGTTTAGTAGCCAAGTTAAGATCTGTTGCTTATTTAAATTTCAAGTACTTTGTTTGAATTAGTTTGTATTTCAATATTTAAGATCTAATAGCATTCAGTTTCAAAATGGTATCATTTTGAGGCTTTCTATTTTGAAATACGGACTCAAATATATTTATTTCACAGAGAGTGGTGCTTGATTTCTTAACTATGTCAGATGATTTAATATTTGAATATATTAAATTGTATATATATCAGTATGCCATATTTTTTTGTAATATCATTAATAAATCTTGATTATAAGTATTAGGCAAACAAAACAAAGGAGAAAAATTTTAATATGTTAGAGTGATTAATCTTAATATAAAATTGATTGGAGATAAGTGTTTTATATAAACAATTATTAAAATTAAATATTTGAGATTTTATTTGTTAAGATAATTTTCTAAATGACAAGTTTATATAAGAATTTAATATATCTGATTTTTCTTTTGACAGATGGATAGATTATAATTATTTAAGTTAATATATTTGAAAATTTATCCTATACTAATTGAATTCTGAGAATATCTCATTTGGAACTTGGATTCCAAACAACATATCTATATGCCAAAATAGGCAGATCCAAAGAGAGAAATAATTTATGCTCAGTTATATATTGAAAGTTTAAAAACAAAATAATCTTTTCTTTATGGGCGGGTAAAACGCTTATGATAGAATTATGCTTTGTAAAGTTATTAAATAATCTACCAGTCTTAGAATAACACTTATAATTCTAAAAATTTTAATATTATTTTAATATAATGATGAAAAGACTCATTGGTAGCAAATAAAATGCTGAGGTCTTTATGGATGTTCATTGATTTTATTTTATAGTCTTCAGTATTGCAAGGAAAGTCTAAAAATTCAGATTTCTTGAAATAAGAAATGATTGACATTTTTCCATATTAATATTCATCTTATTATTTTATATCATTTCACAAAATTGTTAACATCTTTTTGCAAAAGATTGCGATCATTGATTGAATTAATATACCCAAAATTTTACAATTATTTGCATAACTCAGGAATTGCAAAATATCAATTTTTCTTTTAAAATCACTATGCAAATGTTAAATAATAATGGTGCTAAGATACTGGCTTGAGGTATTCCTCAATTATTTGTTAAACTTAACATAAGTCATTCCTTCTCTAATAAAAGACTCAAACCATTTAATCATATTGAGAGAGAAACCTAATTTGTACATTTTAGAAAGTAATATGGTATGATCCACTTTATTAAATGCTTTAGATAAATCAAAATAGACAATGTTTAAATGGTATTAATTTTCAAAGTCATTAGCAATATGATCAAAAAGATTTATTTTTGTTGATCTATTAAATAATAACAGTAGTAATAATAATTTATTTATCATATACAGAATTATACCATAATTAATGTATAATAATGTAAACAAGCAAGTATATATATATTAAATTATGTATTCATAGTATTATTCCAGTGTAATAAAAATATAATTGCTAAAGAGCTGATGTTTCAGTACAATAACAAGTACTTTCCTCAGAGCTGCTTCTTTCTCAAATTATATATCTATTCCATATTTTCTTATAATATCATTAATAAAATTTTAAAAATCTAATTCAAACATATCATTAATAAAATCTTCATTTTAAGTATTAGACAAATGAAACAAAGGAGAAGATTTAATATGTCAAAGTAGCAAATCTTGATGTAAAATAAATTAGAGGTGTATGTTTTACATAACAGTGTTACTAATAGTAATATTTAAGACTATTTGTTAAAATAATTTTCTGAATGCCAAAATTTATATAAGAATTTAAGATATATGATCTTTCTTTTATCAGATAGAGATGGATTATAGTTATTTAACATATTTACAAAACTTATCATAGACTAATTGAATTCCAAGAATGTCCCATTTGGAATACAAGTTCCAAATGACAGATTCATATTCCAAAATAACAGATCAAACACCATCACCAGTGCTATTACTACTATTTTGCATGGTTTATTTTTCTTTGTTTTATAATTAAAATCTTAAAATATAAATTTTTTACAGTAGTCCTTATTTTCATAAAGCAGTAAAAGAAGAGTGGATTTAAAATGAATGTTCATCCTCAATCTCATTTCTAGTCCTTGTCTTGCTTCTTCAATTTTAGATAAAACAACTGGAACTTTAAATTAGATAGGAGTTCATATGAGATATATTTTTGCTTCAGTTCTAATTCAAATAGCATAATAGAACTGTACAAAATATAAAGTGGGTTTATAGTGTTGTATTTATATGCTGGACTATTTCCATCAACTATATTAAATGTTGAATGTCTTTAGAAAAATTATTAAAATTTTTAATTATATTCAACTATTAGTAATATTACACAGGTTAGTATATACATAAATGAAGAGAATATTAAAAGGAAATTAATTTGAATCCCCCCCCCCCCATTTTAAAGAAAGAAATTGTTTATATTAACCTATGTGCTGTTTATTACTAACACTTGAATGTAATTGAAAATTTAAATGTTAAATGATGGAAATAATCCACATATAAATGCAACTAAAATGTCATCATCACAAACCTTCAGGTAAACAGTGGATTTATAATGATCTCTATGTTACAAACATGGTGGTAAAAATTATCATTACATTTTGACTTTTGGCATTGCTTTTATAATTTGATTATTCTTGATGACTAGTTTGCAAACTGGTCACCAAGAATAATCAAATTGTACACTGAAGATGGAGCCAACATCAGGAAGTTTATATACTTTGGGTGGATATTTATGCTTAAAGATTTCTTTCATTGAAATTCATTTATTTGCTTGCAACTGAAGGAACTATTATTGTAAAGACTTTGTCCATGAAAAGTTCATTGATTTTGAAATGGCTGCAGAGAGTCATGAAGAAGATACATACTAAACTCATCCTAACCTTTAATGAAGGTAACTAGTCATATCTTCCCATGTTTGTGAAGTTAATGTGCCTAATATTTTCAAAATTTTGAAAAGTTGGTCCACTGCATCTTTAACTCCCGATAAAGTTGCCATGCTAGTAATCATTTCAATAAAGATGCAACATAAGCTCCACATATTTAAAGATGTGGAGTAATCAGTAAACTCAAGCAAAATATCAGATGGTTGATATCAGTGTTACAATCTCATGAAATTAAGTCTGACTTGGAACTCACTTAGCTTTTGTTAAAGAAAAGTTAGCTAATTTTGATTCTCCACTTTCACTTATTAATAAATTCTGGGTTTTAAATCACATTGTAAAGTTTTTTTTATTTTTTATGGCAGTACGAAAGCTCTTAAAGAAGTTGAAATAAAAAATAACTTCTCAGTCTAAGAATGAAGCTTTTCTTGATGCCTGTTCAAGTACTGACTTAAATCTGTATGCACATATTTTAAAATAAACTAATGTTTCCCTGGTATGGATAATGCCAAGTAATGTAATAAATAATATTTGAATACTTAAATATCCTTAAGAGATGCTTTTCTAATGGCTGTGAATAGAGTGCTTTCTTTTACTTGTAATCAGATTTCTTTCAAAGCCACAATTTTATGGTTTAAGTTGTTAAATCCTTTATACACAGTTGCATAGGAACCTTCTCCAAACTGTCCTAATTTTATGTATGCTTCTGTTTATCAAATGCTGATTCTGCAAATAAAAAAAACGTTTGGGACTATGGCTTGGAGTATAATGATTTTCTGTAGACTTAGTCAAGGTTTATGATGCAGTTTCATTTTCAATAACATTTACATTAGAAACATCAACCTCTTTAAAAAGAACTTCACTAGCAGACTAATATCTTTTTATTTGGCCTATCTTATTTTCTCCACTGCAAGTTTATTAGAAGGTGCTTTAATAACAGTTTCTTCATACCCGCTGAGTTCTTGAACTGTTGATAAATGATTGTGGGAATTATTAGGAGGATTTTTTCATATCCCTTACTAGCAACTGCTTTAGGCTTATTTGTATTTTCAATTCTTATTTTTCTGCTTCATGATTAACATCAACCTTCACCATGGATAATCATCCAAAGTTTTAACTAATTTGATATTTAACATTTTATATCTGACTTGCAGGAATCTTTTTTCTTTAGTTGATTTTCGATGTTTTTGATTCATTTGTATTTCCATTGAAGTTAAAATAAATTAATTGGTTTTTGATAAATGTTATGATGGCAATAATAAATTTGTTTTCTCATAGAAATCAGGATCAGACAATAATAATAACAACAATTCAGTTCTTTTATTTAAGTGCAAAATAAGTTAAAGCCAATTACAGATTGCACATAAAAATAGAAAATATATTCCATAATAATTAAAGTAACAAAAAAAAAAAAAAATTATATTTAAACTAATCAAAAATGATTTTTAAATTTAAGAATATTATAGAATTGCTTAGCATCTAAATTAAAATGATTAATGTTAATAAAAACCCAGATTACGTAAAAAGGATAACCTATATAAAGAACCCTTAAGCATATTGGAACTACAAAATGGTATGTAAAAAAAGGCAGAGTATTCTGAACATGAGATATAATTCAATAAGTGAAATTTTATTAGATAATATAATTTAGTGATTCATAATTTCGGAAAAATTTTTAAAGAACTTTACATTTTTGTCTGGAACTAAGATGAAAATCCTCTTTATTTTTCAGGGAACCATATTTAGAGAATTTTTGAAAACTGACTATAATAAACTATAATCTTGCGTAGACGTAGAATTCCAGATAAACGAATTGTATTCTATTATGGGGAAAACTAATAATATAAAAAAATTGTATTTTGCATCATCACTGAAAAAATTATTATGTTCAAAGATGATACTCATGACCTTAAAAGCTTTATCAACAATATTTTTAATATGACGATGAAAGAATTCATTATTAAAAAATAAAATTTTCAGATTTTTTGGGATTGATTTTATTAATTAAAAAAAAAAGAAATCTAACATCTCAGATTTTTTTAGAAAATGAGACAAGTGAACATTTATTAAGGTTAATTGACATTATTTAGTTTGTACCAGGTACTAAAGTTATCAATACCTTTCTCCAATAGAGTATTATTAATCACAGATGTGATTCTTAAAAATATTTTCAGTTATCAGGACAGCATAAAAAATAAAAAAATTTCAGGTAATCTATAAGATCATTGAGATAAATAATTAAAAAGTGGTGCTAAAATACTACCTTGACAAATATCTAAATTATATTTGTAATTATGATAAATTTTGTTATTAAATTTAACTTTTGCTGTAAGACTTCTAAGAAAAGATTGAAACTAATTAATAAGTTTAGGAGAAAAACCTATTTTGTTTAATTTGTGAAGTAAAATGGTGTGATCTATCTTATCAAAATCCTTTAATAAATCAAAATAAATGGTGTCAAGTCAACCCAAGTCGCTGATTCTCAATCAGATGTGTTATATGGTCGTAAATATTAAGAGTAATTTCTGTTGATCTATTAAGGATGAAACTATGCTGTGAAGAAGAAATAATTTTACTTACATCAGAAATAATTTGATTAAAATACATTTCTCAAAATTTGATTACATTTTTAGCTTAAATATATATACTATACTTGTATTTAAATAATCTGTTAAATAAATAGGTCTATAGTTATTAATACAATTGTGAGAATCATTTTTAAATATTGGGTATATTTTGGCCATTTGAATACATCATGAAAAATATATGTATTAGTGAATAATTAAAAATGAAGGCAAGAAGTGCAGCAATAAATTATGCTAAACCTTTGTAAATGAAGGAAGGGATATTATCATGGCTTAAACTAGAAGGAGTTTTAAGTTGCTTAATGTCTACAATAACATCCTCATTAGAGATAAGACCAATAATGCAACAAATCACAGAAGAATGACAAGGTAATATATTTTAAAAATATGTTAATAGATTGTGATGAATATACACCAACAAAATATTTGGAAAAATCATCAGCATTTAAGGTAGAAACATAACGTACTAGACTCATTTCCTATTCAGGCCAGAGTTATTCTTTAAGAGTGAAAGAAATATTATTTTCTTTTTTAAAAAAATATAATTCTATAAACCTCTTTTGTAAACATGTTTGTCTTCTGAAATTAACAAAATTATAAAAGATAATCTGCATATTAAAATATAGTCTGCAATAAAGAGCCAGTGGGGGGACCATTATAGAAAGTAATTTATTGAGAATATATAAATCAATTGAACCATTAAAAATTTGTAAAAAATAATCTAAACAATGTCTAACATTGTTATAGAAGTATAAAAAAATTCCAGTTATTTTAAAATATGCTTACAAAAGTACAGACAGCTAGCTACCTTTCCTATAATCTTTTTCATTATATTTGAGGAACAAAATTTTATATAATATAATTTAATATAAACCTCAATAGGTAAATGATAAACATCAATATGAAAAGACAGAGAGATGAGAATGATTAACTATAGATAAATTATTTAGAGCATAGTCCAGTCTGCGATGAAAAGTTTTATACAAGAGTTAACACTGTTTAAGGCCAAAAAATTTACAAAACTGCCACATTATAGAAGCGTTAGGAGACAAAAAAGCAAAGTGCATAGTAATTTTACTCTGAAATAAATCTGGAATATTTAAATCACCAATAATAATAATATAGCCAATCAAAAAGTCTTCAAGTGAGGTCAGAAAATGATCAAGCTCTTTTAAAGAGATTTTGAATTTAAGGTATATATTCACTAAGATAGATTTAAAATTGTGATATAAGGTATTTTCACATTATGTAGATTTACAAAAAGAAGTAAAATGAGGGTCTTTACAAAAAATATTTTTATTAATAATAATAATATCACTTTCTCATGGAGCATTTTCCTTAGATCTGTCAATGTGTAAAATTCAAAATCTATTATCAACTGAAGAAATATGAGGAAATTGTTAATTTTACCAAGTATCTGTAAAAAATATAAGTTCAAAATATTTTATTTAAAAAAATTATTAATTTTGGCATCCCTTTAATAGTCATATAAACAAGAATGGCTGCCCATGTTATTAAAAAAGATAATAAAAATAAATCCCCCCCCCCAAAGTATGAGGAATAATGAGAAAACCAGAGATAGAAAAATGTTTAACAAAGAAAAGTTAAGTAAAAAAATTCAATCAGAAAGTCTTAAATTTTAGCCAAAGATCCATAAAAAAAAATAATGAAAACATCTCAAGGCTAGAAATTAGGGGATACTAGTTCATTAAGAATATGTATAGAAGCAGAAATATAAAAACAAGACAATTTATACTATTCATATTTACCTTGTGACAAACAATGTTATTTCTTGAACTATTTTTAAGAAACATTTTTACATCACAGGCATTGATATTAGAATAAATATCAGCAAAGTCCAGTGAAATTAGAATTATGAATGTTAAAAGATATATTTAATTTTTTTGTCATTGAAGTATGTTACCTTTTTTAATAGAAGATAAAAAAGTACTCATAAAATTTTTTCTTATAGATAACTATTATTATGGATGTTATTATTAAATTGTGTGTATGGAATGTGTAATCTATGAGAAGAAATTTTTAGAACAAGAAAATTTGGAAAGATAAGCTAGTATTTGTACATCATAGTTTTAATAGGTTTTGGAGAAGATATATTAATAGGAAAAAAAATTGTTTTTCCTCACAAAAGAAGTACTTTATGAATAAATCTCATGTCTTATATGAATTTTGATAAAAAAACACTTTCTATTATAATTATGTGGTTTACAAAGAGGAAAATGAAATTTCAAAATAGATTTTTTTATGAGATGAAAGTTTAGTTTGAAAAAGAATCAAAATTATTAATATAATTTTTCTCAAGCCAGGATGAGGTACAAAATATCTATTTCTACATCTAGGATTATTCTTGATTTCATAATTGTTATCAGATTTATAATGAAAATCATTGTAATTATTAAATAATAGCAATAAAGAATAAATATTATTTGCTTATAATAAATATGATGAAATATGTTAAATATTATGGAAAGAGACTAGTAATTCTAGTTTCTGAGGTGGTTGTATTTGGAAAAGAGAGTAAAGGATATTAGAGAAAAAAACTCAAAGAAAAAATAGGAGTTATTGATTGGAATAGCAGTAAAAACTATTCAAGTTAGTTGAATTATTTGAGGGAAATCAAGGCTGTTTTTTTTTTTTTTTGTAAATTTATATTTATATTAAAATTGTGATAGAAAATTTTAATTGCTTATCTTAGAAAGAAAAAGAGATGAAGTGGATTAAAACGGTGATAAAATTTGCTAGATTATTGAAAATTAATCTTCTATGTACATGTTTAAGAAGAGAAATGAAGAAAAACAAAATTTTGAGATTAGATAATTATAGTGGCTGGAATAAGAAAATGAATGAGTATTTGTCAATAAAAAAAGAGAAAAGATGAAAGAAAAATATAAAAGATAAGAAAACATTATGACTTATAAATACTTTTATATAACTTTTTTTTTAAATTAATTTTTAAAATTGGAAATTATTTATTTAAGAATATACATTTTCAAAAAAAGGATCTAAGGTAGCAATATTTTTTTGTTTTATGATATTTCTCATATTTTTTCCTGGAATAACTTTTTTAGTCACAGTTCTTAACTGAGCATTTTTATCTGATTGTAAATTAATAATTTTTTTCTTTTAACTATTAAAATCTGTCAAGCATTGGTGGTCGAGAGGTCAGCACAGTTGCCTTATAAGCAGTTGTCTCTGGGTTAGCAGGTTCGCTTCCCAGCCAATGCTATGACACATGAACAAGAAAAAAAAACTATTAAAATCTGCTGAAATATACAATTCATATCTTACTTTTTATATATTTTATGCTGTTTTATTTACTTAAAACAATGGAGAAAAAACTGAAAATAGATCTAATAAGGATGGAATTTAAAAGAAGGATTGCACTGGACTAAAAAGTTTGAAAAAAGAATCTTTATTACTGAGTACAAAGAGACCGGATAAGGCAAAAAAAAAGGAGACTGTTTTATATCAATTAAATTAAACTATAATTATTTGTTTTGCATTATAATGAAACCAAAGCTATTAAATTTAAGATATCACCTGTTTGAGGAAAAGTTCCATTGAGCTGAAAAAACAACTATCAGCTATATTTCTAATTCTAATATGTTAAATGAGAAAAAAGATTCAAGCTATACTTTCACTAATTACTGGTTAGAAATTCAAATAACATTGTCAATTTTTAAAAATACCTATTAAATTAAAAGAAATCTGAGAATTATGAAAGAGGAAGTAATTTAACTACAATTTCTATTTCAAGACTTTTGCAACAATTTAACTTTATCTTATAATGTTGGGCAAATATTGACAATTAGTTTTTTTTTAATCTAAGTTGAATTAATTATTTTTAAAAATCTAACATCATCTATTTAAAATATTTGAATTAAGAAGATTTAAGAGAATGCAAACTACATCAGCAAGAATCAAACTGTTACTCACTTTGGGCAGCTATATATGACTGATATCATTTTCAGTCATTTTTGATCCATTACAGAATGGAAGATTTCTCCAATTTAATCCAACAACATGCTAACAAACTTTCTTATTTAATCTGTAGTGGTCTTTTTCTAAGGTTTTTATTAATCTCTTAGGATGCAATTTAAAACTTCAGTTTTCCATCTATTATCATCTCTTTAGCAATATGTCCAGTCCAGTATTATTTCAGATTTTTAATTCTTTCAATGATGCTTGTTTATTCTTTTATACAAATATTTTATTTTTGATTTCTTTTTGTTTTCCCAACGTACATTTCTCATACTTCAATGAATGATGTGAAATCTCTATATTGCTCTTTTGTTAATTGCCTATATATCAGATCCATAAGTTACAATTGATAAAATAGATTTATTGAAAACCTTTTCAAATGCATACTTTTAATATTAAATTATTTTTACCAAAAACACTATCTAAATTTAATTCTATGTTTAATTTTATTCATCATGTTCTAATCTAGTTGTTAACTTCTAATTCATGATTATTGATTTTCTTTTTCTGAGACAATCCATAAAACATTAATTTAGGCTTTTTATTATTTATGTTTAGTTCTACTTTATTAGTTTTGCAACATTTACCGAAACTCTGAAATTATTATTAGTAAAAAACAACCACATTATCAACAAAATATAGATGATTTAAATAATGTCCCAGTATTCCCCTCCTCCCTTAGCTTAACCATTTTAATTCACACACAAAATTTCTTGCAAAACTGTAAAAAGGTTTGAAAAAAAAATCATCTTATCATACACCACTGTCAATGCCAATAATCTAATCATTGCTGTTGATTGTATTTTGATAGTTATTCTTCAGAATACGATAATATTCTGGGTCTATAACTTAATGATCCAATGCTTTAAAACTAGAAATGTTTTATAAAATCAAATGTCTTTTCATTATTTACAAATTCACTGGTTCTTTTAAAAACTTCTCTCAGTATTTGGATGTGATCCACTGGACTAAAAACATTTTAAAATTAAGTTTTTTTTTTTTGTGGGGGTTTTTAATCCAAAGTTCACTATTGAGAAGTTGTAATTGATATGTCTGTAATTTCTAATTTTTTTTTTTGTCATTTTTCTTAAATATCAATAATAGTAGCATATTCCTCCAATCATCTGGTATATCTTTATCATCTAAAATTTAATATGTAGTTTGTTAAACATTTTGTTTCTTTACGATTTTTTTTTAAAGTTCAGTAATTGTATTATTTCTTGGAGCTTTTCCTTTCTTCATAGATTCAATTGCATATCTCACCTTTTCATTTAAAATAATTGGAAATTTAGTTGTAATAATTGTAGTAGTTATTTTTTCATTCTTTATTATTATACATTTCTTAATGGAAATCTTATAAACATTTTATGATGTTATCTCTCTTTTTTAGTAATAATTATCTTTTCTTTTTATTGCAGAAACAACTTTCCTTCCAATACCATGATATTGTTTAACATTTTAAAGACTTATTCTCTTCTATAATTTTTTTTTACAAATATATTTTCTTACATTATTATTAACTCTTTTTTTATATCATTTTACAGAAATCCACATATCAAATTCTTTGTAATGGATCACTTTTTAATATTTCTTTTTTTTCTTCCACACATTGTCTTGTTTAAGTTGAAAATTTGCTGCTGAACTGTTGCTTTCTGTTGTATTAGCTATAGTAGAGTCTTGGTTATATTCTTATTGAACCATCTTCAAAGTCTGCAAATATTTAAAAATAATTCACACATTTTAAGTTCTTTGGAGTGTTGCTGAACATTAGGAATATCAATTGTTAATAATGTCTTTTTAAGTAGTGTTCTTCTCTAACATGAACCTTACATCTTACTAAATAATAATAACTTTCTGCATTGAATCTATTAAGAACTTTACAATCTTGAAATACATATGTTCTGTTAATCAAAATATAATCCAATTCCCCTGTATTTTCATTTGGATATTTCAATATAATAATTTCCACATAGTATTTTTCTCAAAAAAAAAAAAAGAATTGACAATATATATATTTGCAAATTCCATAAATCTGGGTTTTCTCTTCTTTCTGTTATCATAATCAAATTTATACACATCACTTTCATCTTTCAATCATTTTTCAATTCTAGTATTAAAATATCCCTAGGCAATTTTAAAATGTTGTTGTTGTGATCAAATGCATTTTGTACATCTATATAAAAATCCTCTATCTCTTCATCACAATGAGAACTTTTTGAGGCATAAATCTGAATTATCTCCATTAAATTTAATAAGTAATCTTGCCAATCTGTTTAATATGGCATTAATCTCCACAATGTTACTCTTCTATTTTTTATGTACAATAAACCCCACTCCACTTATGCTTTCAGCATGTTTATCCTTATAGTAAAGTTATGTTCACTTTTCAAATCAAGTTGTTTCTTCATTTTTTCTTCTTACTTTATGAAATCTTACAATTTTTGTGATCTTTCATTTGAAAGTGATATGTAGTTGGAGGTAATAAATAAAAGATTATCATTGACCTGGACATACAATCAAGAGATTCTTAGGCATCCTTTACCTTTAACTACCAATTGCATTGGCAGATGACTTTATAGCTCTTGGACATAAGATCCATAATTTAATTTTATTTATCATTATTATAAATATGTAAAAAAAAAATCATTTACACACACATTCCTTCTGCTTTCAAAAAGATGATTTCAGTTAAAAACTATGGAAAGCAGAGAAGAAAGAGCTCATGGTCCTTCTTAGATTAAATTTAGAAGTAAAAAGGCAGCACACTCATCATGCTGGCTGATGAGTATTGATAAGCAGCTCATAAATTTTCATTTACCATATGAATAATTGCACAGTAATAACAATTGCAAGTATAATAATGTATGAAGTGGAAGTTAATGATTTGCACTGTTTGCTTTTTTTTAAGGCCTCGACCAGAAACCAAAAGGTCTCCTTTCAGTTAATGGAAAACTTCTTTTTGAAGCCATGTATATCTATCTATCTATTTCTAAAAACTGTAATCAATAGAATCATGTAGTTGTAATTATTAGAAAATATATGCTAATGACCTTTAATGTTGATCCAACTAGGCTCCCTTAGTAGTAATAAGCCATACATAAGTCTACAAATATTATATATTGCTCCTCAGTATTTATTACAATGTTGTAATTTACTTCATGCCATATTTTTAGCGATTATTTATTTATAATAATCATCCATTAATAAATATGTAAATAATTAGTTATTATGTCTGAAATTATTGAATTATATTAACCCTAGATATGGATTATATCTATAACTCTTTATATATTTGGGTAGCAACCTCCCTCTTTTATTAATTGCCTTACATTTCTAGAAATTAGAGTTAACACACTTTCATTCTAAACATATGGATGTAACACAGAAAAAATATGTTAAATAGTTTTTCTAATATACATTGTTATGCACATGTGTTAAGAATTATAGATCTGTTGATATGTAATAAAGGTTTTTTCTAAGATCAAAAGAATTGTAATAATATCTGATCTAATAAAAAGTAATTATTAATCATTTATGTATTTAGTAGAAAACAATATAAATATTTTGTAAAAATGGATCAATCATAAGATAAATATAAAGCAATGAGTTGTGTTTGGCTTGGGCTAACTGGAGAGATCTGATTGGGTCACAATGTGTATATGGAGCAATTAGAATATTTTATTTAATATCTAAAACTGTATGTTTGAAATGTAATAGTATTTATTGTAGTTTGTAGAAATATGAGATCAAGTGCATGAGAAAAAAGAGATGAATGATTAATAAGATTGTCATATACATATATAAAGAATTACAGATATATTTGATCTTTAATAAAATCCATCTGCATAAGGTTAAAAGAAATATAATAATTTCTGTCATATTAATAAATGATTAATTATATATTTATTAGCTGATGATTATAGTAAATAAGAATTTGCTAAAAATATGATACATGTAAGATAAAACTGTGTAAACATAAATATCTGTTTTGTATTTACATATATAGAGGTCAATTTATATGATAAATGTAAGATAAATTGTTTAAAACAGAAGTGTCTCTCTATATAATAAGCAAATGTTTGATAGATTTGTACTGATAACAATCTAAACATGTGAACAACCTGCAACTACCAGATTACATACAGGTCTTTATGACTTTCCATGCAACCATTCATTACTTTTCTTAATTTATTATTATACTATAATTTGTATATCTTTCTCATTCTCATTCTTTTTTTTTTTGATCAAGGTTTAGTGCAAATGAATGATTCAACTATTGAAATTTAATAATTTAAATTTTTAAATGCTTTCTGTTACCATCAATTATTAATGACTTATTACAACAATTCTGAGAAGCCAGCAAAAATATTCATGTATGCATATGCAGTATTATCAAGTTGTTAATCATATTCTTTAAAAATGAAAGCATGTAAAGTACTGTATTTTTTTTTATTATTTGTTAATAAACTCATATGATTTCCAACATTTCACTGTTATCTTTTGAGAAAATTTATTTGCCACATTGGTAAAATTTACAAACTTATGTGTGTTGTTATTTCAAATGACAAATATGAAAATGCTACTCTGTTATTTCAATATAAATTTTATAAAATCCCAATGACTCAACATTGCTTTTTCTGTCAGTGTCTTTTTTTCCTTCTGGAAAACTTACTTTATTTTCTAGAAGCAATTCTATGTATAAATATAAATACTTTTATCATATCAGTATCAGTGCTGACTTTAATAATTTATTAACTTAGAAACTTTCCCCTTTGGTTTGATATTCTAACTGTGGCTTTATTAACAAAATCAATTTTGCTTCAGCCAGTTAATTTGAGTACTATTCTCTAACTAGATATATCAATAAATGGCAACAAATGTGGAAATATTGACAATTATTTAATATGCTATTATCTAGTATATACAAATTATCTTGAAAGCTTACTAAAGTAATAATAATTATTGGGTTGATCAATTTATATATATATATAGCCTTAATATAGTACCTTCGATTCTTAGAGTAACCAGGTTGGAACAAGAATTGCATAATGTCAATTCTTTTAGATGTGATATAACATGGAATTATTTACTTTCCTGTTCTCATTTTCAATAGATATTCATTTATAAGCATACTCTCTGTTTTATTTATCCTAGCCATTATTTTTTGGATATCTGGAATATTTTTCTTTATCAGATTAATACATCTATGTTTGCCATATTCCCAATAGTATTTAGTTTGTGAATCTCAATTAATTTATTAATTATATAAAGAATTTTGTATGATTTCTAATTTCCCTTGTACATTTTTGCAATAAAGTATTATTTTTTTTCTAAACTACAAAACAATTATTTCTGTGCAACATATAATTAATTATTTCTATGATTAGAATGTGTTAATGATTTATATACACATTATTGCTATTTTATTATATGACATATATAATTCAGAGACAAAACTCTCCATACAGTAGCACCCTCAGTGCAAGTCAGAGTAATCAATGGATGCAAGAAGGTTTGTGCATAAAATCCCCATCTAGTGCCTAGTCATCCAGTATCCCCAGACTAGTTTCTAGCTTGTGGCTTTCATCAGTGAGGAGCCTTGGATTACTCTGACTTGAATTGAGTGGCACTACTGTATGAAGAGTTTTGCCTCTGTGTTAATAGCTTGTATAAGCATAAAGAATACTGATCATGTGATATATATATATAATTGCTATTTTAGTATTTAAATGAGATAAAAAAAAAGACCCAAGAAATAAAGCTATATTTTCACTGATTATTTGGAAAGAACTATCAGAGAATGTTAATAATGTGTTTGAAGTAGATGCAGCTGTTACAAGTCAAAAACTTTAATTCCATGTAAATAATGTGTTGAAAAGAATTTTCATAAATAATTTGTAATTTAACAGGGCTTTATCTTTTCTTTAAACTTAAATATAAAAATTGAATAAATGAAAGCAAATTACTTGCATTTGATAACTTATCCAAATCTTGTGCATCACATTAAATTCAAATCAATTTTTAATACTTAATTTTATTAATCTGATGAGCTTTGAAACATAAGTTGTAGTTATTTGATTTAAATTGTTAATAATGTATAAACATTGAAGTGTGAGCATAAACAAGCTTTTATGGATAGTCTTAATAATATATATCTGATATTCTAGAACTGCACTCATGTTGATTTATATTCTTAAATGCAAGCCCCCCCCCCCCCACCTAACCTGGGCATGACAATAATATTGGCATCAGCAGGGGATTTGGGCATTCCACCATCAGATTTTTAATGCTATAGATGGCTGAAGAGTTGGAGGGTTGAGTAAATTGAAGCCTATCCATTAAAGTTTGAATATTTGCTATCTTAATATAAACTGAGCATTGATTATATATGTGAGTGGGAGATGATCTGGATCAATTGATGAGTGCTGGTTCAGCTTGAAATACGTTTATTGGAGATCATTTATCTTTTTCACATGTGTGTAGTCATGGGTATCGGTTGTATGACATAGGGCTGATAGTTGAGGGGTTCTTGAAAGTTTGTGTTCAAATCCCTTATATAATTACACACACCTTGTAAAATGGACATTTTTTTTTATGTGTCAAAGCGCCTATATTTTTGAAATAAATAGAGTTTTTATAATTGACATAAACATTTTATTTCTAATAAATAAATATAGTAATAGTAAAAAATTGATTATTAATAAAACTAATAATAAATATTTTAACATTAGAATACTAATATTCACACAATTACATCGATATTTAATACCATCCATAACCATAACTTTCTCAAGCAGAATAAGGGCAATTGTAACATGCTTTTATTAATCACCATAGCAACTATAATAATCAAGATAAGATACGTTGCTACTCACAAAAACCGTAAACCACAAGTTTAACAGTTTTTTTTTTTATAACAACAAACCTTCCCTACCATTATCGTGACAGTAAGAGATTAATACTATATAAGCTTTGATCAAAAGGTAGGTTTAATAACTCAAAATAATAATTTCAATTATATAATAATTTCTTTTTCCAACAAAAGAGGTCTCTGCATTAAACGATTGAAAAGTGGAAAGTTGTGCACGTTTTCTGATATTTGTTAGTTTATAATGGTTGTAATTTCTAAAGCCTTTAAAGAACAAAAAAACTCTCCCACATTCCAACTTCTTATAATGAATTTATTGTCTGTTATGATAGCTAGTTTTTGATATTATTAAAAATTTAGATAAATAATATTGTTCTAACAATAATATAGAAGGGATTTTGTACCCAGTCCACTTAATTATTAGACTTCTTTAATTTCGAAATATTAGTTTAAATTTTCCGTTATTAATCAAGTAAAGTACATTACCATACATTCCGTATGTTTGATTTTTTTAAACAAAAAACAAATGAATTTTGTTTATTCACAAATCAATTTCTTATTTCTCTACAAATAAAACTTCCAATAGATTAAAAAAAACAAAACAACTTTCATTATTGTATGTGACTTAATTTTTTGGTTTAAATATTATATTAATAATCTTTAGCATTACTTTTAATTATCTTAATTTAAATACCGAATATATTTTATAATGGGTTTTCCAATTCTTACAAAGGAGGATAAAAATGAGTTTAAATCTTAAATGAACTATAGATTTATATATATATATCGTTATTGAAATTTTAATTTATATATTGCTGTGTTTCGCCAAATTTAAAATAATATTCGTTAATTGATTTAGTCGTAGTTTGTGAAGTTAAAATACTGAATTAACTTTTACCAATTTCCTCCCCCTTTTCTGTAGACCGATTTATTTTAGAAAATGTCAACTCTTCTAATGTAAACCGTAGGCTTTGAGCCCACCGGACTACGGCACATTACCAGGCAGTGGCAAAAGTTGTAACATATTGCACTTTATTAATAATTTTTATTAGTCATTCATTAGACTAGGAATTATCCAATAAATGATATTTCTGTAGTGTAGTTTTCACTACACCACTCTCACGCAAGATAAGGACTGGTTTCTATCCACTTTTAACACCTTATGGAGGAATATATGACCAACGACATGTGTAAAAGATCTATGATCTTTAAGATGCATATTTCCCGTTGAATCAGCACTAATCACTTGACCCAGACCACAATCTCTTACGCATATCTTTATCATTGTCCAAAATATATATATAGCGAATTACTACATTTTAATTTAACAAAATAATATATGCAAAAAAACGTATGGAACAAAGCTTTAATGAATTATTGAACGTAATGCTCTTAGCTAGCTTTCGACTGGTGTCAGTCATAGATGTAGCAATGGTTGTAGTGGGAAGAGGAGGATGTGTATATATATTGTATGTGCTAATTTACATTTAATTTATATGTTGCATTGTGATTAACGATTAGGACATTTTTTAGAATATGGAGCATTTATCTTTAGAGATTTGCCATGCTTTCTTAAGTTTTCGCTTGGCGTCGTTGCGGTCAGAGCAAAGGCGTGGCCACTTGTGGAAAAATGTTCGAAAAAAATTGAACGAGTATCGGAATTGGTTTTAGCTTTGTTAAAAGTGTGTTGAGCGATGCGAGTAGAGATTGGCCCGAGATTTACCGTAGAAAACGGAAAGGCAGGTGGGGTTATGGCATATGATTTTGCACGATCTGGGAGTGGAGATCAACTGTCAAACTATTTGAGTTCTTAATTTAAATAAGCTTTGTCGAGAAGAGGAAGTGCGTAGAACTTTAGTAAAGCTGTGGGTTATGTTAGGAATATAGGGAAGGGAAATCCAAAACTTCAAGTTAATGGTGGGGAAAGAGGGTATCGTATTTTGTAGTAAAAGTTTCTAATGGTTTGTAGGAAAGCTGGATCCCTATATCCCACGCTGTGCACCTCTGATACTATGTGCTGATATTATCTTCACCACTACAACCATTACTGCGTCTATGACTGACACCAGTCGAAAGCTAGCTAAGCACATTTAGTTAAACTATAAATTAAAGCTTTGCTGTATACGTTTTTTGTGGATATTTATTTTGTTACATTGTATTTGGGCTAAAGCTCATATTACCTTTATTACAGTTTAATTTATAAATGTCAAATGTACTGCCCTCACATTTGACACTTATTGAGCGCTTTCAAAGAACTTGTCTCCATATTCATAGCCTATTTTGGGAGTGTCGGCTTACATTGAGGTTTTAAGCGAAATTTAGCAATAATTTATGCAAAATTTATTCAAAGTTTTCTTTAATTAAACTGTAGTAATTTGCTATCTATATATATTTTCAGAACAATGATAAAGATATGTGTAAGAGATTATGGTCTGGGTGAACTGATGAATTCTGGTTTAGCACGCGTTTGGGATCATAGATCGTTTTCACGTTTTTGATCACATGTTTATGATTGCATTCTTCCACAAAGTATTAAAAGTAGTTAGAAACCAATCCCTACCTTGCATGAGAGTGATGTAATGAAAATTGCACTACAGAAATATTCATTATTGGATAATCTCTAGTCCAATAAATGACTAATAAAAATTAATATACTTTCATTAAGTGACTTATGTCAAAGTTCTAAGGACAACATATTTGACATAAACTAGTAATTTGCTATCTATATATATATATTCTGAACAATGATAAAGATATGTGTAAGAGATTGGGGTCTGGGCCAACTAATTTGTTGGTTCAGCATGAAATGTGCATCTTGGTGATGATAGATGTTTTTCAATATCTTTGGTCATATGTTTATGACTACATCTCTCCACAAGGTGTTAAAAGTGGATAGAAACCAGTCCGTACCTTGCATGAGAGTGGTGTAGTGAAAATTATACTACAGAAATATTAGTTCTATTTTTTGCTTATGCAGTCAGAACAGTGACATTTGACAATTTGGATCAACCAGAAATCTTAATGGTAATAGTTATATATCCATTATTGGATATGAATACTTCAAAGAAAAATTTTAAACTTCCTAATAACTTGAAATTTTTTTTTAAGTTTTAAAAATTCAGCCTAATTCCAAACAACAAATGATGGAATGGCACCAGCAATTGCACCACCATTCTTTAATATCGAGATGGTAGTGGGGTGGGCAGGGGGAATCAATTTTCATACTAATTGCAAATATTAACCATTAACAACCTCAGGGTTTTTTTTACAGTATTTTTTCTAATCAAACTAATTTGCAAAGTTGTATTTTCATTTTTAGAAGTGTAGAGCACAATATCATGCAGGATAGTTAGTAAATTAAAAATACAAAAAAAAAAATTGCATATAGTATCAGAAAACTGATTACTCCATTTTGAATGATAAACTTTTAACAAATCAACAAAAATAAAATTCATGTTAATATAAGATTATCATTTTTTTCAAAACCAGGATATTTGAAATAGCCCAGACAGCATGAATACAGGCAATGTCATAGAATATAAGTTAGAAAAATATTAGAGTATGCTTATCCTTTTTTGTCTTTAAGTGAAGGAATACAACAAAAGAATTAAGTGTAGCATTAGAACAGACTGGTTGTAATAAAAATAGGTACAAAAGTACTTATAATTTCCTAAATTGTACTTGTTATATTTCATAACTAATCCGGATCAATGGCCAAAAAACCAGTACTGTACTTATAAAATCAGTATGTATAGCAAATTATAATATGAGCACAGTTAGTATTAATAAAGTACAATGTCATAGTGAAAATTATTAATTAAAATACAGTTCAAAATATTAGTTTGTAACAATAAAAACTTCAAAAATGAGCACGTAAAAAAAAAAAAAAAGAGTAGAAAATTTTCTATATAAAAAGGTATTTTATATAGAAAATTGTGTACACACACAAAGTAAATATATATATATCTGTAATAATGAAATATATTAAAAAAACAATGAGCTTAGTATTGACATGTATTTCAAGACAATAAAATTATGAAAGATATATGAAATGAAGATATAGAGAATAGAAGAAAAATAGATATGAGAAGAAAGAAGTTGGTTGATCTTAAGAAAGGGATTAATTATTAATATACTAGAACTAGAAAAGGGTTTGAAGAATGTTATTTGGCATAATTAATGACAATGAAGACTGTTATTTTGTGGTCTTCTAAAATGTTATAAATTTGTTTCTTTTTTATTAAATGATATTATAATTTTTCTAAATCCAATTCAATGTTTTGTTAATTTTGTCAATCAAGATTTAGACAAAATATAATTGTTTTGCTAAGAAGATGGATTAATTAAAAATTTTAATTTTTTTGATAATTTTCAGCAAATTGTCCCCCCCCCCCCAACATATAGCTTAATGATCTAAAGGGTCTATTAATGTTTATGATAGCTGTGATAACAGTAGAGAAAATTATGTTAAGAGGATGACAAATTCCCACTGATAATGATGAAGTATTATTGCTTTGTTGTAATACTTGTTTAGTTGTTCATCTTGCTTTCAGACAGAAAACTTAGTACACATAATATTAATTCCACTATTTTAATAAAGGCATTATAGAATTTGTTACTAAACTGCACCAAAATTTCTGAATATCAACACATTTCTTTGAAAATAATTAAAATTTCAATTTTTTTTTTAAAAATTGTTTTATTTTAAGTTCAAAAGTATATTATGGGTCTATTTTTACTTGTCTTTATAATTTTAAATTGGAGGTATTAAATGCACTGCAAAAAATCTTAATTAAGAAAGTGATTTTTTTTATCTTACAGGAGTTTAGATTAAATTTTTTTAGTGATTATATAAAATTAGTATATTAATTAAACATTCAACATGTCTTCAGGATCACAACGCAAATTAGTTTAGTTGAAAATATTGTAGTTAAATTTAGCAATGAGCAGTCATAGAATTGCCACTAATTTAATAATGTAAAATTTATGAGTTTTGTTTGTAAACTAAATAATAAGGGCATAATATCAAATTTAAAATCAGAATTTTTATCTCACATTACCATAATAGCTTGATGCTATGCATGATTTAGTGAAATGTTTGCGTGCAATGATGATCTCTGAAGTTCAAGGTTCATGGTTTCAGTTCTGTCTTTTGTAGTGCTCAAATTTCTTTTAAACTCCTGATTAATAAACCATTTGATTCTTTTAATTAATAGTTTTGACAAAAACATCTCAAATAATAAAATGATGTATAATATTTTTATTGTTTCCATCATCTAAAATTAAATATTGAATGTTTCAGTTATATTTATTTGTTAATAATAGCACACAGACAATATTTTGAAGTGTTGCTGGCTTGACAAGTGATAGTATTAGCATGGGAATCAAGTACAAACTGAGGACTAGAAAAGAGAAAACATGATTAACTATCATGTATGTACCAATGAACATATGTTCAAAGAAGCTCACATGACAATGGTAAATAAACCCATAAGTCAACTTAGCTTGACATTATATAATATCTGAAAGCCACTAATTAATTTTGCTTTTAGAAAAAGTGGAGAAATCAGAAGGATCCTCATAAATAAGTATATAAAAATTCTACTGACTATTATCTTGGGAATAAATAGATTAGTTAGTTACAGCACTAACTTAAAAGTTCAATATTCAAGAAACTAAAGATCCAGATTTGATTCCCATGCTAGTGTTGCTAAGTTATAAAAAGAGAGAATAATACCATTTGAAACTTTGTGTTATTACACTAACCTGTGTGCTATTACTAACTGCTGAATGTAATTGGAAAATTTAAATAAAATTTACATTTTTTTTTAAAGACCTTCAATATTGAATGTTAGATGATGGAAATAATCCAACATATAATTACAACTAAAATGTCTTTACTACAAGCCTTCAGGAAAACACAAACATTTATATAGATTATTTGTAGTGTTTTTATTTTAACTTTTCAAGGGCTATGTTTTCTGTTAAAGTTTTTATTCTGATGTAATTTTTTAAGTAAATGTATAAGTGAATAAGATGAATATACTGTCAGGATATCAATGCCACTATTCCGGTTTTTGTCATTCATAAAATTTATTTTGCCTTAAATTTTTCTTTTCTAGAAATTTGTGTATTTATTCTTGTATTTAATTTTATGAATCAATAACATTTAATTCTATTTATAAATGGTTTGAAATATTTTTAATAGCACAGGATGTAATAATAATTAAAAATAAACAAACATTAGTTGATCAGAATTCATTCAAATAAATACTTTGAAAAAAGTTCCATTTTTCCTGAAGCAATAAATGTAATTTTTATTTTGAATTAAATGTTTTTTTGTTTTTGTATTTATGTAGAAAATAATTTAAAAACTCAAGTGAATAAAAATTTGTTATGTAACAGAAAAATTATATTTTGGGATTGATGTAATTCATTTATATCACAGTTGTAGTGACCAGAGTTAAAGATATTTGGTTTCTCAGCTGAGTAAAAAAAAACAAACATAATTTGGTCAAATAAATTGAGTTACTATATTTAGTCTGCCATATAAAGGCTTGAACATTACATGATTCCCTGAGCAGTTAATTACCATATGGTTATTTACATTTAACTGTATTATCAAGAATTAGATTACTAATTCTTGATAGTGAGAATCTATTCCTTACTTTTCCTTTCTTTCATAATATATAAAAATGACATATTTTTCATATTTAAACTATATATATATATATTAGATGATGTGATAAATCAGCAGCCTAATGGTATGCAACTAAGCACATACTTGAATGAAGTATTTAAGCATGGATAATAAATATATGTACTTTAGTAATATTTGTAAATTAACCATAAATGTGATACAAATGTATTGAAAGCATGCTTGGTATATTAATAAAATATGTTGTATTTCATTTATTTATTTATTTATTGCTGAATTATTATATATAATAAATATAGATATATTTATATCAGTTATATATATATTGCAACAGATTGTCTCACAGTCCACAGCTCTGTGAATGATAATCTATGTGTGCATATAGACTTTAAAGTTGAAAAGAAAAGAAGAATTGAACACATGCAAAAGTTATTTACATAAATAGTTAAAAGCCTAGAATGACTTAAATATAAAGTAGATAGTAAACTTTTGATATTTTGAAATAAATTATTTGGTTTATTTCTGATTCTGACAAAATCTTACTTTTTAATATAAAAAAATAAAGAAAATTATTTTTATGTAAGCAAAGATATATTTTAAAAGATATATAATTATAAAAGTTGGATTTAATACGTTTGGGTGTGAAGAAGGTCAAAAAAAATAATTAAGAAATTATTTTTGAATATATATTGTTTTGGTGAAAAGTTGGATAACAATTACATCAACAATCATTGTTTACTATTATAATCTTGTTTTTTATTGATTAAGAAAGAAAAATATTAAATTTAATCTTTCTACTTTTCCATTTCTATATTCCTTAGCTATTAAATTATGAAAAAATCTTACAACCAATAAGAAAGCAATTATTAGTTGGTCTCTGCTGGATGAAGTTTGAGATAGTCCCAGAGATATATGGACAATGCCCTTTGTGGTGATCCATAGTTCACTGAGTATGCAAACATAACTTTCTATGAATGGAGTTCAAATAGTAGTAAAAGCAATTCTGAGCTAAAGGCTATCAACATTTATTTTTATTTATTTATTAACAAGAATGTGTGAAGAATACTACCTTTATAGGTTCTGTAGTAGATAAAATTAGAAATTACTTTAATAAAATACAAAACAAGCATCACGGTTTATTGGGAACATATTTAAATCAAGGCTGGGTAGAACTTAAAAATTTAATACTCATATAATAAAATATTGCATGACTAGCTTCATGGTTTAGAGATAATGCATGTGAATCATGGCTAAGTAAAACTTAAAATTTAGTATTATTTTAATAAAATATTACATGACAATCCTCACAATTTATTAGTAGAGAATGTGTGGGGTCTCATTTTGAATCGAGATTGGGTAAATTTAAAATTTAATATTAATTTAATAATGCATGATAAATTTTATTTATATGTTGGGCTATTTCCATTATCTAACATTAGATGTTAAATATCTTTAAAAAAAATTTAAACTAGATGATGGAAATACTCCAACATATAAGTACAACTAATATGTTATGGCATGTATGTAATCAAATTTAAAATTTTATATTAATGTAATAAAACTTTATATAATAAGCCTCATGTTTTAATGGTAGTACTTGTGTATGAATTAAGGCTGGATAAAATTAAAAATTTAATAAACACTACTTGAAAAGCTTTATAGTTTAATGACAAGACGTGTGTTCTAGCTGTAAAATCATGACAATTGTGTTTGAATGCAGGCAAGATGGAGCTTGAAAATTTTTTTCAGATGTTTTATCAGGTTTTGGATTCTTTGAAGTAGAGGTCCATCACTAATTCAGTTAAGCATAATATATTAGATGATAAATGGATATCAGTTATTGTGGCAAAATGGTAAAACAAGGAAAACTGCTCAAACTCCTTCAACTGGCAAGTCAGATGATTAATGTCTTATCATTTCATAATCTTTTATTATTAAGGAAAAAAAATATTTCAATGCAATATTAATTATAGCATTAAAGTAAAGAAATAAAACTGGATTTTAAATAATAAGTCAAAGATTTAAATAAATACACTTTTTTTAAAAATTAGAATTTTTATAAATTATAGGAAAAAATTACTATTTATATAATATATATATATAATATGAAAATCATATAACAATGAAACTCCTTAATTGCAAAATGTGCTTTTAATAATTCAATCCAAACTGAGCTTTTTTTAAAAAAAAAATTACATTTCTCTGATGAAAAGTGAGCCTGAAACTTCAGATCTACATCTATCACTACAAACTGTGCTGAATACCATACATTAATAATATACTGCAATACAAAGCCTATCAAATAATTTTTATAAATATGTGTGCAAGATTTTATAGAATAATCATATAGATTTTTTGACCACATCTCAGATACCTTTTTTTTTAGTAAGGGATCTTATTTCTCTATATAGAAATGCTTTGATTTTTCTTTTTATCGATTATTCACTTTTTTTGTTAGTTGCATATCCTACATTTATGTTTTATAATATTACTAGTATTATTTTGAACTCAGATTAATTCAGTTTTTCTTTGATTATCAATTTAATTTTTTATATCTTTTCTTGATACTTGCGATTTCAGTTTCATTTTTAATACATTGCCTATCACTTATGAAATAACTTACTATATTTTTTTTAAAGATTCTCAGCCTGACTTATCTAATGGCTATAAAATTTGTTTTTAAACATTAACTTCTTAGAAAATTGTTTTTCCTTTCCTCAAATGATAGTTTGATAGATTAGGTATGTATAGAGGAACTAAGATTATAAAAGGAAGAAAATAAATGAACCAAAGGAGGGATATAGTTATGAAAATATTAAGCACGGAGTGAGAAATGGGATTGCTAAAGCTTTAACTAGTGACGATGACAGTGTATATTTTAATAGTCTACTGAAAATGAAATTTTAATAGGGATATAAGGAACTATTGTCTCAGTTTTAAATTTCTAATATATCCATAATTATGACTTAGTTCAGTCGTTTTACGCATCTGACATATTTATATCTAAGAATTTAGACATATAAAGTTGTCTGTAGACACAGACTCCATATATTATTTTTTTTCTAAGTTTACTTATTAATTTTTTCCATTTCATTTATATCTAATAAATTATAATTTTGTTCTTAATAGTATTTTTAATACTTTTCATTTCTAATTTGGCCTATAACTTTTGTTCCTAACAGTACTCATAATCTTTAGCTTGTCATATCATTTAATTTGCTTTCACCAGTCATCTATTAATTCAATATATTTATTTTCTGTCTTTGCTTTTACTAATTACACAGGTTTTGTCTATGTGTGTATGTGAACACCAAAATTTAAATCCTATATCTACCTTGTGCTTATCAGCATTTAACTACCTCACCCCCCCCCCCATTGGTGAGTGGTTGAACTATTTCATGGACCATAAAGGGTTTTATTCCCTCTTAGACTCTTAAATATTTCTCCTACACCAATTCCCTGTCATCAAAACTTGTTTATAAAGTTTTTTTGTGTGTGTTGTTCCAGTTATTTAGGCCATTTTAACAATCTTTTTTTTCAGACCCCCCCCCCTTCCTCTGGGGTAAATAAAATTTTCTCATTACTCAACTAAAATTGTTAATAACAAGTTTTCCAGTGTTTTTTTTGCTTTTACATCAATATATTTTATTTTTCCATCTCAAAATTGTTTTCTTCATTCTTTTAAACAGTTTAAAGATGGCCACTACCCCTAGGCAGAGTCCTAAACTGCATGAACTAAAACCTTCAAAATTACCCAAATTTTATCCAAATCGAATTTCAAACAAAACTTAACTAAAAACATCTCATCAAAGAACCCATTTCAGTCTCCATCTCCTTGTCCTCTGGACTTTCCTCCCTTCCAGGCTGTGGTTTGCTCTATCAAAGGTAAAAAGCAAGACAAAAGGAACATGACCAATCATAATGCCATTCCAAGTACAACGGGGAAAACTAAAATTACTCATCTTCAAAGGACAAAAATCAGCCTGCTGCATCTAAGCATAACTCAGAAACCTCCTCATTCATCTCTGAAAACTAAAGACTTAACATACAGCAATTTCTTCAAAGTTAATGTCACATATGGATCCTCCTATTAATCCACCAGGGCAACCAAGCCTATCAACATTGCTCCTTACTAAAGACTCTTCTTTGCCTGGACTACACATCCTTTCCATATCCCCTTCCTATTTCATATGTATCCCTCCCCTCCTTCACCATATTGTACTTGAATTTCATTTTGCCATGTAATCATCTCTTTGTAAACCTTTTTAACTGTTGTGTATTTTGTCCTTTTGATGAATAAAAGCTTTCATCACTGAGAAAAAAAAAATTAAATATTAACCTATATATCAAAAGGTTTTTAATAATTTCATATTTTCTGTGTAAAAACGTTTTTTTATTTATTTATTATTTAAGTCCAATTTTTTTTTTAAAGTGTTAAAAAAAGAGAGAGAGATGATGAATTTTAAACGATTAAGATAAATATAGTGTTAAAAAAGATAGATAAAATCAATTGTAATGATCAAGATAACTTCATTGTTAAAAAAAAGGGAGAGAAGAACTCACTAGTAAACAATTAGAGTTAAAAAAGAAATTGCTAATTATTGTAGACTATCAAAGAATAATTTTTCAACTATCAAATAATTGTATTGCAGTTGTACAGATAGACATTTTCAGATAACCAGGTGGCCACACAGCTGTAGATATTCCAAGAGATAAGAGTGCTATGATATCACCAAGGCAAGCACATATATAGTCAGGAAAAATAGATACTTTTTTAGTGAGTATTAAGTATTATTGCTTCTGAGAATCAACTGGTCATTTAAAAAATATATATATATGAGGAGATTCTACAGCAAAATGCAGTGCTAAACTAGATATATTTTGTTGATTGGGTGATCTTTGGCCATCCAAGAATGCTACCACATCTGAAAATTTGAATAGAGAACTAAACCAAGAAATATGTTATGGCTGATCTCCAGAGACCAAAGAGGATACCAACATTGCTATTGCTTCACATCTCCTGTTGATGGATTCAAATAAAATCAGAGAATAAAATGCAAGAAGTGTAAGAAGAGAAGAAAAATATCCATTTATCTATTGGAATGCCTACAAACAGAGCAGGAAAAAAAAAAAAAAGGAAAAGAACCCATTGCAATTACTAAAGAAAAGTGTCCCTAAAGAAATGCAGTTGTATACTGACAATTGTTATCATTTTCGGGGTAAAATAAGAAATTACTAGCCTGAGCTTAAAAAGAATTTTCCAGCTAAACCGCTGTAATCTCTATCCACGTATGTGTGTGTGGCTGAATTCAAATTTCTAATCTTTAATAAACTTTACTTTGAATGAAATTCATTAAACTAAATGAAATGGTTTCTACATCTGAAAAAGAAGTGCTTAGTAATATCTTTTTTTTTTCAATAACTCTAAACAATTTTTTTGGTTATCATCAATGTCCATTTTTCTCTCTCCAAAGCACTAAAATAAACATAAGTTATTAAAAAAGAGGGTTTTCAGTAATGATGAATATTGACTATATCAAGATTATTTTGTTATTTTATTATAATCATTATATGTAATCATTTATATATGTAAGTATTTTTAAAGTGTTTTTTTTGTTTATTAATTTTGGGTATCATGAAAAAAAGTTTTCTTTAAATTATATATTCTTATATTTAAAGATCACATACACATAATGATATATATATGCCTTCATGGATATGTGTTGGGTATGAATGTGCAAATCCAGAGAGAGAAAGTGAGGATAGAAATTTATTATAGTAAGAAATAACTTTTAAGATAATCATTAACTTTGCTTAATGGAACGAACTGAATGAATGAGAATTATAATTAGGAACAGATTTCTCTTTAGATATTCCTATCTTTATAATTTAGGTAAATTTCCTACTTCTGGATTATTTTATTTTAAACAGAAATTTTATATGTTATATAATATGCACATATGTGTGTGCTTTGGGTCTTTATTTATGAAATCGAAATTTTCCCTGATCTGAAAGATCTTTACACCTACTAAATGTGTTAACATACATATATCATATTATATGCTATTATCGATTGATTTTAAATTCATTTGGGGGAAAGGGAGAGGGGGAAAGAATAAATTTGTTGTTATCATTATATGTAACCAATCTATTGATTTTTATATATATTTTCAATGTATATTAATAACTAATAATAAAATTCAATTCATTGATTAAAAAAATTTATAGTTTTCTTAAGGTTGATTATTTTTCTAGTGAAAAAATAGCTTACTCATCACCATAACTAGTGAATTCCAATCATAAAACATAGTTTAAAGATGTGATAGTGTAATAATTAACTAGAGATAAGAAGCTAAATAATATAACTTAAAAGAGGCCATGCATATTAATCTATTAAATGTGGTTTTAATTTCTCCTTATTTGTAAAAATGAAAAATACTTAATTGTAAATTATTAGAGAAAAAATATAGTTAGTAATAAATTTGGCTGAACGTTTTCGAGGAACCGTGCCTCATACTCATAGCCTTCGTGAAAATGTACTTGATATATGTAAATGAGAATATTCAAATGAGTTACTGTTAAGTAGCCCATTTTTTCGAAATGTCGAAGCACGTGTCTCTTCTGTTGATTGCATGGATGTCTCTGTTAATGTAGAATGCCTCTTTTATCTTTCTCCTGTAGTCGTTTGGTTCTGAGCATAAAATAACGGGGTTAGCGGGTATGAAATTGTGCCCTGATTGTTTAGTATGTTCAAAAAATGCAGAAGATGTACTGCTGTTCGTTTGGGCTCTATTGAAGGTGTACCGATGTTGAGCCAACCTGGTGTTAATTGTGGCTTTCGTTTCCCCATAATATGTGGCGTGGCATCCGGCCTGGGGGCAGGAAATGGAGTACACCACATGTGGGGTGAGCGCTGGATCAATGTAATCTTTGGAGTTATTGATCAACCTATTAGTGTTGGGTGGAGTTCTGAATATTATGCTGAATTTGTTGCTTAAGGTTTTCGTTAGTTTATTGGGTATTTTAGGGATGTAGGGGACCGTTATTCTGGGTAGATTGGTGCGAGGCAATTTATCATCTATTGTGCTGTTAAATTTCATGACTTTCCTCCTAATAGTTTTGTATTTGAATCCTGCTGCTAGTAGGTCTTTAATGTAATTGTTTACATTTTCCTTCCTATGTGCTTCATATTTACACAAATGATGGTTTCTAAACAGAAATGCTTTAAGACCTGCGAATTTGTGCGATGCGGGTGATTTAGAATTAGGATGGATGCAGCTTCGGATTTCAAATGGTTTAACAAGCATTTTGTAATCTATTGCGTGGCGGTCTCTTGACAAGGAAAGATCAAGATATTTGAGTTCGTTATTGTTTTCATATATGATAGAGAAAAATAGTTTAGTTGTGCTTTGTAATTCGCGTTGTATATTTAAAATATTATTTTTAGATGCTATAATGAAAATATCATCTACATATCGTATATATATGAAGTCTGGGTTAGTGTTGAAATATTTTGGAATAATGGATTGTTCATATTTATTTAAGTATATACTGGATAAGACGCCACTGATAGGGAGGCCCATGGGCCAACCATCTTGCATTGTGTACCATTTATCTTCGAAAAGAGTGAAAATATGGGAGTCAAGCCATGTCAAGAAAGCCATAATGAATTTAATTCTCTCGTTAGGACAAGATATTCGCAGCAACTCTTCATGTATAATTTGGATGGATGCTTTTCTATTGATTGATCCATATAATTCTTTCACATCCATCGTGGCCATAACAGAGTTGTGAGAGATTTGAACGTTTTTAATTCTGGAAATGAATTGAAAAGATGAATTTATTGTGTATGAGCCAAAATTAAGGTAATCTATGATCAATTGATTAACCAATTTGGCTGTATTGAAATAGTGCACGCCAGCGAAATCCATCATTAATCTAAGCGGTTCGCCTGGTTTATGTTGTTTTGAATTGGCAAACATTCGGGGAGGTCTAGTGGCAGAAGGATAAATCCTGTAATACTTGGATTTAGTGATCCCTTTGTCCTTGAAAGTTCGAAGCACACCATTAATAAATTTATCTCGGTCGATTTTGATGTTAAAAGTGTTATCATGTACCAACTTTAATATTTTAATTTGGTCATGCATTTTATTTTTGTAATCGGTGTTGTTTAATAAAACAAAGCGATTGCCTTTGTCTTCTTTGAGACAAATGATGTTGTGTGTTTTAAAATATTGTTTAGTATTTAATACACTTTTATTCCATGCTTCGTCTTTTCTATCAACGAAATTGTTATTTAGTAATTTAGCTATGTCTGTGATAATAGCGACTATTTGTGTGTTATTAATGAAAGATGCTTCGATGTCTGCTATTAATTCGCACTTAGGGGATGTCCAACTTCCTCCTACATATTTAGGTCCGAGCGATAATATTTTCTTGATTTCGTATGGTGGAGTAGTTGAAGTTTTATTAACGAACGCGTCTAAGTTAATGCCGCGGTGGTTTTTATTTTGTTTAATAGATAAGAAATGTATTTTATTTTCAAATTTTAATATTTGAAATCTCTCAGTTTTACGCAATTTATCTTGCATCCACTGGGGGATTACGTAGTTCGTTGTCATTTTGTTCCATCTAATTGTTTGCTTTTTGAAAGCGTCACTGCATCCGTGAGTTATGTGTGCCAAAAGTTGTTTCTGCAAATCATTTCTAATTTTAACATTATTGTAAATTGTTCTATTAATTTTCACCAAACAGGAGTTGGGTATGACGTTATAATCCTTGCATTTAGAGAAGAAAGAAAGTCTCTATTCATATTTAATCTTTGAAATTCCGCAGTTTAAGATCTGTTTTTCTTGACCTCTATTCATTATGTAATAAATGTGGTTTTAATTTATCCTTATTTGTAAAAATGAAAAATACTTAATTGTAAATTATTAGAGAAAAAATATAGTTAGTAATAAATTTGGCTGAACGTTTTCGAGGAACCGTGCCTCATACTCATAGCCTTCATGAAAATGTACTTGATATATGTAAATGAGAATATTCAAATGAGTTACTGTTAAGTAGCCCATTTTTTAAATGTCAAGCAGGTCTCTTCTGTTGATTGCATGGATGTCTCTGTTAATGTAGAATGCCTCTTTATCTTTCTCCTGTAGTCGTTTGGTTCTGAGCATAAAATAACGGGGTTAGCGGGTATGAAATTGTGCCCTGATTGTTTAGTATGTTCAAAAATGCAGAAGATGTACTGCTGTTCGTTTGGGCTCTATTGAAGGTGTACCAATGTTGAGCCAACCTGGTGTTAATTGTGGCTTTCGTTTCCCCATAATATGTGGCGTGGCACCGGCCTGGGGGCAGGAAATGGAGTACACCACATGTGGGGTGAGCGCTGGATCAATGTAATCTTTGGAGTTATTGATCAACCTATTAGTGTTGGGTGGAGTTCTGAATATTATGCTGAATTTGTTGCTTAAGGTTTTCGTTAGTTTATTGGATATTTTAGGGATGTAGGGGACCGTTATTCTGGGTAGATTGGTGCGAGGCAATTTATCATCTATTGTGCTGTTAAATTTCATGACTTTCCTCCTAATAGTTTTGTATTTGAATCCTGCTGCTAGTAGGTCTTTAATGTAATTGTTTACATTTTCCTTCCTATGTGTTCATATTTACACAAATGATGGTTTCTAAACAGAAATGCTTTAAGACCTGCGAATTTGTGCGATGCGGGTGATTTAGAATTAGGATGGATGCAGCTCGGATTTCAAATGGTTTAACAAGCATTTTGTAATCTATTACGTGGCGTCTCTTGACAAGGAAAGATAAGATATTTGAGTTCGTTATTGTTTTCATATATGATAGAGAAAAATAGTTTAGTTGTGCTTTGTAATTCGGTGTATATTTAAAATATTATTTTTAGATGCTATAATGAAAATATCATCTACATATGTATATATATGAAGTCTGGGTTAGTGTTGAAATATTTTGGAATAATGGATTGTTCATATTTATTTAAGTATATACTGATAAAACCACTGATAGGGAGACCTTCTTGTTGTGTACATTTATTTGAAAGGTGAAAATAAAATTACATTAAAGACCTACTAGCAGCAGGATTCAAATACAAAACTATTAGGAGGAAAGTCATGAAATTTAACAGCACAATAGATGATAAATTGCCTCGCACCAATCTACCCAGAATAACGGTCCCCTACATCCCTAAAATATCCAATAAACTAACGAAAACCTTAAGCAACAAATTCAGCATAATATTCAGAACTCCACCCAACACTAATAGGTTGATCAATAACTCCAAAGATTACATTGATCCAGCGCTCACCCCACATGTGGTGTACTCATTTCCTGCCCCCAGGCCGGATGCCACGCCACATATTATGGGGAAACGAAAGCCACAATTAACACCAGGTTGGCTCAACATCGGTACACCTTCAATAGAGCCCAAACGAACAGCAGTACATCTTCTGCATTTTTTGAACATACTAAACAATCAGGGCACAATTTCATACCCGCTAACCCCGTTATTTTATGCTCAGAACCAAACGACTACAGGAGAAAGATAAAAGAGGCATTCTACATTAACAGAGACATCCATGCAATCAACAGAAGAGACACGTGCTTCGACATTTCGAAAAAATGGGCTACTTAACAGTAACTCATTTGAATATTCTCATTTACATATATCAAGTACATTTTCACGAAGGCTATGAGTATGAGGCACGGTTCCTCGAAAACGTTCAGCCAAATTTATTACTAACTATATTTTTTCTCTAATAATTTACAATTAAGTATTTTTCATATTAATCTATTGTAATCGGAGTATCCATTGAACTATTGAAGATTGTTATATTATATATTGGTGTATACTATGACATTATTCATCACATCTAAATTAATAACAGACATGACTTGTGTTAGTTGTGAGTTTGGGTTATAAAGCCATCGTCATCATCATATTAATTATTAAACTAAGACTAGATGGACTAAATGGCTGTTATCCTTTTGTTTATTTGTTATTTGTGAGCTGATCTAGGGTATGCCAGCGGTGAATCATAGAGACTTATGATATTGAGTGATTAAATATGATTTATAAAGATTTACGATGTTGAGTGATTAGATATTTATTATTAAGACATGATGATAAGTGATTAAATATGATGTTTAAAGATTTATAATATTGAGTGATTAAATATTATCTACAAAGACTTATGATGTTGAATGATTAAATATGATCATAAAGATTTATGATGTTGAGTGATTAAATGATCTATCATATATACATCCATTTGTCTTAGGCCATTTCAGTACAAGAATTTATTCTCTCTCCATCTCACTGGATCATGTTTACTGGCGGGAAGCTATTCTACACATTAATCCAGTATAAGAGTATAGCTAGACAATTGTGGGTCAATGATGATCACATGCTGGTGACCATCACTATAGAATTGCCACTCAACTTGATCTCAACCACATCCAAGAAAATAAAAAGTATGCATTTAATATAACATTGATTTTAAACTATTATGCTATAAGAATTTGTGTGCAGAACTGTGGGCTAATGAAGATGATTTACCAAAAACACAGGTGCAATCTGTATACTGTTATAAATGTTAAAACTACATACCGTTATAAATGGAAATAATACAATATACCATTAAAAATGCCTCACCAACTCGGGCTTAATATTTACCATTATAAATGGTGTACCAACTCGGTTAGACAGAAACCATTGCAAGTAAAATAAAATATTTATATGTAGAAATACAAATTATATACCTGAGTATTTTTAGACTTTTTACGATTTAATTAGAAAGTATTTCAATTTTTTCTCTTATTATTTGATTAAAAAGTATCTGCATTATTTAGTTATTTATTAATAAATGAATAATTTAGTTATTTACCATTAAAAAAAAAAAAACTCATTGTGTATCTGTATTATTTTTTAACTCTTTTACAGTATAACATTTTCAAAATATTTATAAATAAATCATAGCAAAATTTGGTGAGTCATTTCCAATTTGCTATTCTGCAAAGAGGTCCCCCCCCCCCCTGCTGAGACATAATTCATTAGAACTTTTATTTTTTAGTCTATACTAGAAACAAATTAATAATTTATAAATAAATCTGAGCAGAATTAATGGTATAATTTATGTTACATGAAGATTTTTATAAGTTCAAGCTTCCTATGAATAATTATCTTCATTATTATTTTTATTTATTTTACTGTAATTCATAGAACATATTTATATTATAGTTTTAATAATGTCCCAAAATAGGATTTGCATTACATTCGTATGTAATTTTTGATAGACCTAAACTCTCATGCGATAGGTTGCTAATTAGTAGTCTATTAGATGGATAGTTTGCCTAAAGTTATAAAAATCTACCACGTTAATGTATAAGAAGCATGCTATTAAACATTTATTCCGAACTAAGTCGCGTAATCTATTCTGAGTAGGTAGAAGATACTTATTCAGCAATGATATTTTAGGAATAAATCATTATATAACTATGAGAAGTAGAAATGATTCACTTCTTGGAAGTGTAAGGGATAAATTTTTTAATCGGATGGAGTCTTATTTAAAACCTGACAATAAACGCATCATTTTTTCAGATGATATAAAAAATATCATTTCTTTAGCTTTTACTGATTCAGAAATTAATTTAACATTACAGTTAGCTAAAAGGTTTTATCTTCAAGTTGAAGGTCTAAAATTTTCAGGATTTGACTTGGGCTCTGCAATATTGAAAATGCTTTATTATTTAGACAAACCTCATATAGCCTTAGAAGTTATAAAGGACAAGGATTTGGAAGGACTTTTTGACGAATATCAAGCTCAAAACTTTATTTTAGATCTTCTTTATAACCACAAGCTTTACCAGAATGTGTTAGATATATATAACATACTACAAAAAAAAAAGAAATCAGAACAGTCTGAAATTCGTCAAGTTGGCTGCATCATTTTGGCAGTAACTTGTTACCAGATGAATACTCCAGAAGCTTATGAATATACAAAAAATTTACTGAAAGATAAAGAACTTGCAAAAGATTTTCCTCACCGAGCATTAGTTTTCTTTACTAGTTTAGCACTTCATCAGAATGACCCAAATGCAGCATTAGAAATTTTATCTTTATTACCTGCAGATCGTTCAATGACAAGAAATTTGAAAGCTATAGTATTTGTTGATTTAGATAGACCTGAAGCCCTTCCATTAATCAAATTCTTTGTAGAGCCAGATGTTTCTACAATTTTGGATAACAGAAAAAAATTATGTATAGAAACGCTAAACAAAGTAAAGAAATCAATAGAACGTACGGGTAATGAAAAATTAAAAGAAGATTTTGACTAAACATGTATTGCTCTAGAAAAAGTAGGTATACTTTATAAAGTATCATTTGATGAATTCTTAATGGAAGCTTTCAATAATTTCTCTTCTTTTTATAAAACATCAAGGCGCAAGGAATTACCAGAATCTTCTCGGAAAAAAAATTTCAATAAAAAAAAAGAAAGTCACCAAATAGAGCAAAATGTTTTAAGGCAAGAAAACTAATCTCATATACTTTAATAAACACAAACAACTATTAGTAAACTACTATATTTTCAAGAAATATTTTTCATGTACATAGAACAAAACAATATAAAGTCAGTTAACTGAAAATAAATAGGAAAGAAAAATATGCAATATTTTGGACAGATTCTCAACTTGTAATGTGATGTATGTAATATTAAGGAGCGACAAATGTCACAAAGAAAATAATATAGTCTTAAAAAAATATTTATATTATAGTAAAACCAAGCTTTTATTAAAAGTTTGATGGTATATATGTTACAAATAGATTTTACATAAAATAATGAAATCAGATGGTATTCCGAGAAAAGTTTACTTGTATTAAATTCAAACTCCAATGTTTTTTAATCAATTAAACAAACTTTGCCCTTAAATTATATATATATTTGATTAAGTTCATAACCAAGATATAGTTCTTTTTATTTCAATATTCAATGTAAATTGAATATCTAATAGTCAATTTATGACTGATATACACACACATGCAGACATATATACACATATAGGTTGGACAAAAAATGAACATCATAATACTACTACATTTTTGACATCATTAATTTTACAAACAAAATTTAAAAAAAGTTGATGTCAGTTTTATAAACTTATTAGAATCAATTTCTTAGTTCCTGAATTCATGGTATCAATATCTAAAAATAATTGTTTAATACTTTGAAATCAACACTTTTAAGGGTAAAGATTGCATTCACTAAAGATAGCAGAACAAAACTTACTTGAATTCACAAGTCAGTGTCTAATGAGAGAAATTAATAGACATAAACAATTGTTTCAAAAATAATCCATGTTATCCCATATTTGGACAATCAATATTTATTAAAATAATTGATTGTGATTTGTGTAAACAGGATCTTTACATGTAGTAAACTATCATTTTAAAATCATTAAATGCTCTAATGTAGAAGCTGAATTTTTATGAGCACCTAATGTGGACAATAGGTGGTATGAAACATGACATGATTAGAGAAATCATTATTTAAATTTTTTAAACAAATCTTTTGATGATTTAAAAAAACATCTATCAACCAAGTACTTTTATAATTATGAAATATGATAGTGTATCAGTGTTTTGCATGACTTAGTGCAATGCTGTAATGGTGAACTTGAGAGCTAAGATCTATGGATCACAGCTTAAGCCAGTTACTTGTAGTACTTCTAAAAGTGACAAATTATTGCAATATTAATAATAATTTTATTTATTTACATATTAATTACACAATACATAAAAATGAAATTCCAAACAAGAAGAGACTCATGTGATGAGTTATTCGTCAAAGCTATCAAATTCCAAAAACATCAACTAATAAGCAATTACAGAATGCATATTTTAAACATAAAAAAATCCTCATCTCAATTATAGTTGATTTGATGATGATGATTATAATAATAATATAATTATTAACTTGTGGAAACCACAAAAATTTACAGAGTTGTTATATATCAGTAAAATAACATTAATATGCAGACATTAATTATAAATTAATCATATAAAATAATATTTACATTAATAATTTCAGCATAAAATTACTTTTATTTTCTCTTTAAACTTCATATAGTTCAAAGAAAGTATATCATTTTCTGCAAACAAGCTATTATATTCTAGTTGCAGTCTATGTAAAGGTGAATTAATAAAATGTTTCAAGATTGGAAAATAAAATAGTTCATGATATTTAAACATTGGAATCCTATATGAGATTTTTATGATTGCATATTCTAATAATACCTTGCCATGTATATACTAATTTAAACAAAAATGACATGTCTGTTACCAGTTTTTTTCTATACATGTAACTTATCTTTATATAAGATTTATCTTTATAAATACTATAAATTTAAAATATTTGTCGAGAAGTTTTTGTAATTTTTTAAAATCTATAATGCAGAATAGGGACATTTATATTTTATCAAAAAGTAATCAATATATTTCTAATTGAAATCGAATATTTGATCTTAAAATTATATCAGTAATTTTAAAAGATTTATTAATCACTATTTGGATATGATCATTAAATATAAATTTACTAGTTAAATTAAGTCCCAGATATTTTGCTTAAAATTTCTGGTAATTTTGTTACCATTAATCCAATATTGGCCACTATTAATCATCGCTTCTTTGAATAGAGTAGTGAATTTATTTACTTGCATTTTGTTGGTATCACACAAATTAAAAAACAAACATTAACATAATTTTGTAATAGTTTATGATCATTTACATGTTGGATCTCTAAAAATATTTTAATATAATCTGCATAACATAAAATACTTTTTTCATCTATAAAAGATATTAAGTCAGAGATTTAAATTGCAAATAGATTAGGACTTAAAATATTTCTTGAAGAATTCCATTTTTATAAATAATTGTAAAAGATGATTCTCTATTAATATGTACACAATTCTTTCTATTAATTAGAAAAGAATTTAAAAGTTTTAAAGACTAACCAATTCTATTTTTAATATTAATATCATTTATGTTCTTTATTACTTTTTACAATGCTTTTTTACAATTTTATGATGAATTCCAGTACTTCTCCAGCTCATTGATATAAAGGTTTCCCAGGAATAACTAGAAACATTTGTGGCTCCCCAAAAGAAAAAAAAAATTAAATAGAGAGAGACATATTGCTGTTGTTGTTTAATTTTATTGTATTTATATTTAGTTATTAAGTAATTTTCATATTTATATTTAATAAGATTAGGAAATATGAAATACAAAACCCATTAATAATAATTGGAATAAACATTGAATAATAATACAATCAAGGAGATTTTAATAACAATTTAATGTGATAAATATGTTTGTATATTGCTAACAGAAAATAATCTCAGGTGAAATATTTGACACAGCAATTCTTAGATTTTTTCCCCAATGTTTCCATTGATAAACAAGATCTATGCTTATCTTTAATTAGTAATCGATAAAAGTGCAGTTTCACAAAGATATGTGAATGCAAAAGGAAACAAAATATTTAAAAAAAGGGTATTCTTTTTGTTGCTGGATCCAAAATTCTGACAAATTATTATAAAATTCTGATTCAAAGATTCAATCTATTTTCAAGTCAATTTTTCTTAAGATGATCATAGGATACTGTTAAATTGTAGGAATGGAATAAATGGCATTCTTATTCAATGATATTTTTTATTTTCATTTAAGAAATAATAATCAAAAAAAATAATAAAAATTCTTTGCAACAGTTATATAGTCAAATAATAATTTTATACATAAAAAGCTTTTTTCAGCACCTGCTTTGATGCCCTTTTCAAATGTTACTAATCTATATAACATTAACAAATTACCTGACATAAAAATATCCAGTGTCCAATAATGGAATTAAAACAAATCAAAACCCTCATATATAAATTCAATAATTACAAAACGATTATATCATAACAATATTACATGCATTTTTTTAATACAATTATATATATCAACTAAAGAATTATTATTATTTTTTTGATTATTATTTTGTGGAAGAGCAGCATAAGGATTTTCATTCCTTTCCAATTTTCATTTAAGAAAATATATAAAAAAAATTGAATTTGTGATGTTGCTAATTATTATTATTTTGTTTTCTTCTGATAATAAAATGCTACTTTCTTCAAAAATTCAAGGAGAGAATATTATTATGTTTAAAACTTTTAAATCATACAGAAAGCTTAAATTTGAAATACTTGCAATTTTGCATTTAGAATTAATATATAGATACTTTTTTCTTGCAGAGAAGAATCTGTTAGGATCAGAAAAACAAGATGCTGCTAATTTGGGATTTTTACCAAGAAGAAAGATTTGTAACTCATCTTTAACAGTAAAACTCTTTTTAGAACTATCATAGGATAGTTATCTTAGTTGGGTGTGATATAAGAGATATATAATTAGAGTTCTTTTCTTGGCATAACATTTGAAAAAGACTTGCAGTAGTAACATTACTTTTTATGTAATTATTATGGAAACATTTGGTAACTCTTTACTAAGCAATTCTTCTATACATTGAAATACTAGGTTTTCCCTGTGGACAATATAGTAAACATATCTTGCATTCACACAAACTTTTTTAAATTCTTCTATAAATACTGAAATTCTGCCAGTCATGACTGCAGATCCATCAGTGCAAACTCCAATGCATTTTTTGCCAGTTAAATTCATTTTCTAAAAAAAAGTTATTCATTTTTTCAAATATATTTTTTTCTTTAGTTGCACCAGAAAGAGAGAGAGGTTTTCATAATTTTCAAATATACAGGTATCTGACAAAAGCCATTAAATCAATATCATTCATATTGTTTTTTGACTCATCAAATTGTGTGGCAAATATAGTACTTTTCTTGATTCATGGAAATAATGTAGACATGTTATTATTCTTTTAATTGTGTCATTATCACAGGAATTTTTTTTAAGAATTTGATATTTCAGAACCATGGATAGTTTCACAAATTTTTAATGCTCCTGATAAGATAAAAGACCCCAACCAATTGTATAAGGTTTTTCATTTAGCAATTAATAAAGCAATTTCAAAACTAATTTGTCATTTATTAGTATCCTTTGGAAAAAAAATAACAACTTAGTTTGCCATTTTAATTTCCCAATCTTCCTTTCAAAAAATTCAATTGTCTTACACTTAAATTCACTATGCACAGTAGTTAAATGGTGACTAAGTTTATCAAGTTTCATACAATCATTTGACTATTGTTTCTAGAAGATCAAACATCTAGATGTAGGTGAATCATTATAGAAAGGCACAAATCTGTATTTCAAGTAAATAAGATCTTATTTAAGAATTTTTTCACATATTTTCTGTCTCTTGCTACATAGTGTTGAAAACAGTATGAATAGTTCTGCTGGTTCTGCTAAAATACAAAACATTTGTTTGAAACTCAAATTCTTTGGTGTCTTCATTGTTTCTGAGTTCTACAAATATATATTTTTTTATTTGCCACTTATCTAATTCAAAATAAATTTTTTTAATGAAGAATTATCAAGTGCATTAATATTAGTGATACTCATTATAAAAATGAAACTAGTAAATTGTGCAAATAAGAGTATTTATATTCCCTGGTGTTTATAATGCTGACATATATGAATTGTAAAATGAACAGAATGATAATGGCTCTTATATGAGAAACTATTCTATTGAAAACTTTAGATAAGTCAAAGTAAATAACATCAACTTGATTTTGGGAGTCAATAGTTTGTACTGTACCCTTAATATATTTATATAAAACTTCAAATGAGGAAATTTTTTCAAGGAGTTATATGTAATTACTATCAATTTCCAATATTAATTACAAAAAAAAAGTATATATTTATTAATCATGTGCAGAAGATCAGTGAATAAATTTCCAAAGATTAATGCAAAAAATAAATATATATATTTTTTACAAGTGATATGATAATCAAAGTAGCAAATTTTTTTTTATATATGAAATGATATATAAGTAACATAATAAAAGAATTAAACAATCTGTTACCATTAGGATTGAACTGTCTATAGACTACTTTTCAAATTAATATTGGCAATATATTTTGAAAATTGTTAGCTAAATGAGTTTTTATAATGAACACTTTATGATATAAAAAGGAATGATGATATATATGAGAAATAATTCTATATTTACAAAGATGAACAAAAGCCTGTACACAAGAATTATCATAAATATCATGCACAGAAAAATAATCCAGTATAATTTTGCAAGGTTTATAATGAGACAAGTGAATAGACAGCACAACCACCTGAAAAAGAGATAATACAATATGCTTTCGTAACAAGTAATGCAAATAGTCAACAAAGCAGATCTAGACAAGAATTTTACTAAATAATAAGACAAATAATTAATCTTATGTAACTGAATACATAAATAAGCAATATAATTTACCAAGATAACCTAGAATCAATAGAAACTCTTAAATAACAATAGATATCAACAGAACCGATATTACTACAAATACAAATAATATTGCAATGAACCTTATGTTGACTACACATAATAATATTAAGTTAGTGTAAAAAGAGACTAAATTAAAAAAAAAAAGAATCTCATTTTATTATAATGGACTGTTAAACAGTATAGCGTAACCCAGTTACTAATTAATGTCAGATCCTTATTACTCCCTTATTCAAAAATATTACATGCAGCAGCATCACAAGACAGAGAATATCATCAGCAAAAACATAAATCACAGAATATAATGGTAGAGTAAAAATATTTATATAAATCAAAAATAATATGAGGCCAAGTCCAGACCCCTTTGGAACTCCATGCTTTAACTAATTTAAAACTACCGAATAACACCATGTATTTTGGTAGTCTCTTTTCTGTCTTTTACATAACATTTTAACTTGGAAGAAAAATGACCTTGAAAATTGTGAAAATAATGTAGAAAAATTATATAATAAACAGAATCACATAGTTTACATAAATCCAAATACACAGCTATTGTCTTAAGTCCATTATAGTTTACATAAATCCAAATATACAGCTATTGTCTTAAGTCCATTATCCAATGAAAATGCTAAATTGTGTATATGATTATAAAGAGCAATCTAAGTAAGCACAAATTCAAATAAATATTAAATATTTTATTAATGTATGCACAATATATACTTACAATATATGCCACTAATATGCTGTTGCCTGATATGTTGGCTAGTATATTGAAGGAAGAGACTAGGATACCCTTCCAGGTTCATCCTAACATTTCTAGCTATACTGTGACAGCTTGTCTTGTGTATAGGTTAATGGTGGCATTTTCATCTGACCATGACAACTTGCCTCTTGTTACGGTTAATATTTAGCAGCTTCCAGTTCAATTTGAACTTGTCTCACTGCTTAACAATATAGTGGACAACATGCATATTGCCATTTAGCTCTGACAGTAATTTAGGCTGTTTGACTTTACTTTCCGATGGACTGTCTATTTATAACCAGATTTCTTTCCATAATGAAAGCAATAGGATTCACTGAGCATCATTACTTATTAACTTGATTTTACTATTGGATATATTTTATCTATTCATGTATCTATTGGTCCATAGTGTTAAATGGTCAATCCAATCAAGATAAGATGAAATCTGGACAAGTCCATTAATTGAAGGTAAGTTGAGCTATAACAATACTCTTTCCAGCAACAAAACTACATTGGTATACAGAAATCATTTTATGCATATTCAAGAATAAAGTCATCCTTGGGATCTCAAATAACAGAAGCCTATAATTGCTAATAATTAATGGATCACCCTTTTTAAAAATGGACATAACTCCGACTTTTAAACACTCAGGAAATATATCAGAAGACAAAGAAAGATTAAATAACTAGAACCAATATAAAAACAAAAATTATTATCTATAAGAATTTTTGAAGCTAAAAATTATCTAAATCAGAAGTACAAACATTTAAAAAAAAAATCATTTAAATGCCTTAACAGATTATCAGAAAAATTCAACCAAAAGAAAGAATCATAGACTAAGAAGATAAATCACTAATAGAAGATTCCACCTGTGACATATACAAAAAGAAATTATTAAAAAGACCAACAACATATTTTTCATTGCATATAGTTCTAATAACATTAATTTTAATGAAATTAATTTGATTAGAGGTAAAAGAATTATTTGTTTTCTATTTCAGAGAAGTATTTTTATTATAAAGAAATTCCATATAATGACATGATTTAACTTTTCTAATATCAAATTTAATTTCCTTATTAGCCACTTTAACTTCCCTTTCCATTCCCTGCTCTAAGTTTTCCCATATTCTTTTCTATCCTGCTCCATCCCATTTCCATAACAATCTTTGCCAATTCCATGGCCTTTGTATCTAAATCCCTCTTATCTTTTTCCAAACCCAGCATAAAAACCAATAACCCACTTTTTGTATAATCACTTTGTTTATATTTATTCTTGCACACTTCATTATCTGTACACTTTCTGCTTTCAGGCATTTACATTCAATTAATAGATGCCTAATATTTTCTATGCCTTCCTTATGCAGATCACCCACATTTTTCCATTTATGTGTATATTCCTTTGTTGCTAAAGATCCTATTTGAGCTTTAAACAGTAAACTACTTTCCTTGCTATTATCATAAATTAACTTGCACCCATCTCTCCAACCCCCTATTTATTAATGCATTTATTCTATCCCAACTCTCCATACAGTAGCGTCACTCAGTGCAAGCAAGAGTAATCAATGGATGCAAGAAGGTTCATTCATAAAATCGCCATCTAGTGCCTACTTATCCAATATCCCTAAACTAGTTTCTAACTTATGGCTTTCATCAGCGAGGAGTTTTGGATCTGAGAGCAGTCACATATAACAATTTAAATTAAAATGTATATTGAACAGAAACTGTCCTAAAACAAATCTGCGAGGAACACCAGAATCATTAAAATAGTAAACTGATTCACAATGCAAGCATATAACAAAATGTTTTTTGTTTTTTTTGCACGACAAAAAGATGCAAACCATTCTAATCATGGTTTAGTTAATCCAGAGTATAGATTGTGAAATCTTATCAAATGCTTTAGATAAATAAAAAAAAGTTGTGTCAACTTGATTTTGATTATCCATAACACATGACACAACACTAATGTATCATGTTGATAGCAATAGATCTGTTTCTCATAAACCCATTCTGAAATTCTAGAATAAATTTCTTCAGTTTAAATATAAACATATTCCTATTACAACCAATTCAAATAATTTATCTGGAACAGATAAGATTGAAACTGGTCTATAAATTTTCAAACCTATCTTTAAGACCATTCTTATATATAGGAATTACTTTAGTAATTTTCCCCCTATTAGGAAAAAAGTGACATTTGTATAAAGAAATACAAAAGCCAGAATATTATTATAATCTTTATAAATAAATATAAATATACTATCAAAACCAAACTAAGATTCATGATTACTTTACAAAAAAACTGACAATACTTGTTGAAAACAAAATTTCAAACAAGGCAGAGAATCAGAAATAACAGTGTAGTCAGAAAAATCATATGAATGATTAGAAGGTGAAATATTACTGCAAGAAGAAAAACAATTTGAAAAACAATTAGATATTAATAAAGGGTTGGTTATCACATTATTTATTTTGAATGAAGATTTATATTTTTATTTTTACAAATTTCCAAAAACTTTTGCAATCCTATACAATCCTATACCTACTGCCTTTCATCCTTAATAAGTAATATTTAAAATCCATTATTTATCTAGCCTTGGCAATAGATCTAATATTTAAAAACACATTATAATATAAGAAATTTATTGATTTAAACAATTTATGATATTTTTAACTTTCATTGTTTTTATAAGTTTATTAGAGAACTATGCAGGAAAATTATTCATTAATTCACTTTCAAAGGACTGACTAATTTAGATACCAATAAATTATTCCAAGAAGTATTAACTAACTATAAGTACAGATGTAAATTATCCTCTTTTTAGAATCCTTAATTGTTGATGAAAAAATAATGACATTGAGTAGCTATATTATAGAAGATCAAGCCCATCTTATCATGTAAACATATTTCCACACTACAAAATCATAATCCAAGATGTTTAATCAGCAGTTCTTTTGGAAAATTTTGACAAATATTAGTTTGAATCATGAGAATGATACATCTCTGAATGATATTCACATTTGTCTGATTTAAATATTAATAACTATGAGAGAGACACTTGAACAATAGCGAGAGATTGAAATCCATCAATGTCTATGAGTAAACTCAAAAACTTTTTTTTTAATGAATAGCTTAATATATATATATATATATTTGATATTATTTAAATTTTATATTCATTTTATATCATTTAGCATACAAGCAGTTCTATTAGTAAAAGGTTCATGGATATTCCTGATATCTGTTTAACCAGTGTATATGTTACGATTGAATTGATTAGTCGGTTTGTATTAGTAATTACCGATTATTATTAATAATAACTAAATGAGATGGTCAAAGTCATTAATTTAAAAAAATATATCACATAAACCGGCAGTTATTAATAATTACAGACTATCAATGGTAGGTAAATTTAATATATTTCTATACATTAGGTTCAAAGCTTCTCCATATTCAAGAGGAAAGGAGTCATATTATAGTTGTGTTCTTCTTAACCATTCGTTTAGTGTTGATTGCTAATTTTACCGGAAGAAATTGTTTTTTATTTACATCTATCACTAGTATGATTGGCACATTGTTTTTACATTTTCATTAATTTTATGTTATCCATAAGCATAATGGAGGATTTAGACATAATGAAGAAATGATTTAATGATCAAATGAATAATTTGAAATTGAAAAAGGAAAAAAAATAATCATTTATTTACAAGAAAAGAGTATTATTAATTTTTGCTAAAAATTAAAAAAAAACAAAGAGATTTCCAGCAAATCATCTGCAGAATACCAATGGTTATCAAGATGTGATATTACAAAATCTGGAAGTGTTGAAAAACTCATTTGTACCAGTTAAAAATAAATAATTTTATCATAATTTGATAAATTATAGAACAATAAATAAAAAATCATTAAATATTAAAATAATAAATAACAAATAATATTATGCAATATATTTTTATTACATCTACCAGACTTGACTGATAATTATTAATAATTACTTGGTCAATGTGATTTATATGTATTATTTATCACTTTGATCAAAAGACCCTGTAAGGTAATTATTAATACTTACCAGATTTATTATAATAACTGTAACATATAATATTAATATCATTTATGTTCTTTATTACTTTTTACAATGTTTTTTTACAACCAACTATTGATAGTTTTGATTGCTCCAGAAATCTTCCTCAGAACTTCTACTTATATTTCCAAATCTTAACTGCTATCAATTCAAAAATCTTCTTTAGAACTTCTACTTATATTTCCAAATCTTACTAGGGCAATCAAAACTATCAATAGGGGGTAAAAAAATATTATGAAAAGTAATAAAGAACATAAATGATATATTAGATGGATTTGGCAATGCAACAAGCAAAATAAAATTATAACTAACATTTACAACTGAAAGTACTTCTGCAGATTGTAAGACTGTATATTTATATTTAATTACCACTATATTTATTATTTATATTGTTATTATTATATATACACACATACATTAAATAGGTATTTAAATAAGAAAACATATGATAATTGTTAAGTAATAATAAATATTTAATTTTTACCAAAGAAAGAGCAGCTAATTATATTTGTAAATATAAATTATAGTACTAAATATGAATAATGAAAATTTTTATTCTTAAATAATTTAAAAGATGTGCAAGTATTTCCAATTACTTTTTCCATGTCACATTATGTTCAAGTGTTTTGATAATTATTGTTTTATGATCTGCATGAATTAGAGCATTATCATCTTGAAACTTGAATATTATCTGGATTGATGTTTATTATGTAGAATAAATATAATTATTCAGAATGGTCAAAGAGTATACAGCTTTAATGTATTAATGATGAAATAATGATTGAAGCAAAAATACATTAACAGAACTGCCAATCACAGCAATTATAATCATGTTTCACAACTGGGAGAAAGCAGTCTTCTGGATGATAGGCTTTTGGAAATCTTTGGTCATAAACTCTTCCAATAGCATTCACATTAAATACCAGCAGTTTGAAATTGTGAGCTCATTCATAAGCACATGATTTTAATAGACAATATTTACTCAGTTGAGTGGTCTGCAATGATCTATTCTAATATATTTACAACTCTTTTAAACATTGGTTGCTTCTTAAATATTCATTCCCAATTATAGTTTGTTCCTAGGAATTCGTTTATTTAATGTTTGGTGAATATAGTTGCCATCCTTAAGATTATTGATCTCAGAAGCATTAGACAATTCAGTAGTTTTAGAACACCAATGCTTCATCTAACTAGACACCAATTATTTAAATCTTCTCTTCATTTTTTCTCATAGTTTTTGAAACTGATATCAATTTTCTGTTATCATGCTATCTGTAAAGGAAAAAAAAAAAATTATGTATTTCCATTTTTGTGCTACATATCAAAAATGTAGTATTATAATGATATATAAAAGCAAAACAAATGATTCATATCTTACAGTTAATCTGCATTTATATATTGTAATAGATGTTAAAGATGACAGCTACTGATTAACTATGATGCAAATAAATGCTCTCTATTAGGAAATGCCAATGAACGAAAACTGGTCTTTGGATCAGTTTGTAACTTTCATTTGTGATTCATTGATTAATCATGCTTATATTAAGTATCTAGAAAGGAGGGGTGCAAATCTTCAAAAAATTGCTTATATATTAATGTTCTAGTTATGTTTTCTAATTTCTCCTGTATATCAGCCAATTTTTCATTCAAAAGTTGAATAATACTTTTTCTCACTCTACATTTCTATTCATCAATTACATGTATAGCAATTTTGATTCCTGCCTTTTCTTTTTTTTCTAATTTTTTATTCTTTGTTTTTACTATTTTAGAACTAGAGTAGCCAAACTTAATTATGAGTGGCTGCTAAGAATGATAGTGATCCAGATGGGGCCAGTCTAAGTAGACCATTCTCAAGCAAATTTCTGATTATTGCTCTAATCTTAATATATAAAATTGGTATGTGTTTAGTGAGTAATTGTGAATATCAAATGAAAATTGCAATGAAAGGAAGTAAACTAAACAATGATTAGTTTATGCCTTGATATGAGTATATTAAATGCATCAACAGTAATGTCAAATAATATTAAAAACAGACTTTTCACACTGATAATAACTCCACTGCTTTTAAAATACCAATGAAAATAAACAATACAAACAACTACTAAATGTTAGCAGTTACTCCTCAATGGAATAATTGCTTAAAACAATAGTCATTATTCAAATAATCTCACTTTCTATCAGTCTCTATAAATTTTCTTGGAGTCACAAGATTAATCAAGATTTTTTAAAAAAAAATTTAAATGTGATATTTGACTCACAAAATCCTTGATGTATCCAAGAGAATATTATCTCCAAGATCTCAAATATTAAATTCTATACTACTTGATTCTTTTAGACTAAAAAAGATAGCCAATCATTCTACCATTGAAAAATCAATATATTGTAAAGATTTTTTTGTTTCAATTGCCTTCATTGATCTACATCATCATATATCCATGACTCATTCAGATAAAAATCAAATGCAAGATAATCTTTAATAATTTAAATGAATTTTGGTGAAACATTTCAACATTTAGTCTAATATATAATATATTAATAAAATAAGTGATCAGCCTATGTAGTAAAGTTTGATTTGATTCACTTCCATATCTTTAAGAATACACATATTTCATGTTTTTATTTTAATTAATTATAATAACATATCGCAAAAAGAATATAAAATCAGATTAAAATACAAAACAAAAAAAGTCTCTGTGTCACGAGTTCACAATTTCAGAGTATGCAAATATGTTACAATAGTTAGAAAATCACAGCAATTGCACCATATAAAATTCGTATCATTTTATGGAAAATTATATTTAAAGTCAAGAAAGGATAGATCATTGATGACATTTTACACAAAATATACCAAAAATAAATATCAGCCAAGATGATCACAGGAATTCAATGTATTTCAGATATTCATAATCTGATTACATCGCTTTATTCTGCATATTATGATTTGAAGCTATACTCTCAAAAATGGAATAAATTTGATAATCTAATTCATTACTAGATTGCTGTTATTTACTGAAATCTGATCAGTATATTCTTTGGTTCTGCTAGCATATTATGACATTCTTATTTTCAATCTTAAATTTGTAATTCAAAAACAGTTTTTTCAGGTATCTCCATTATAGAAAAAGAATAAATATTTGCTATCCAATCTTAAGTAATCCAAGAGCAACATAAAAAAAAATATCTGAGGGCCACTGAACAGAACTAATTGCACATTAATTGTGTGCTCTTTCATCGTGAACACTCATAGCATACAGGTTTGATCAGAAGAATGCAAGGCTGCTTTTTTGACACATCTTATATGATGGATATGTAAGAAAGTAAAGACATCACAATAGTTACAAGATTATGGATCAGTGATAGAATTAAAATATAAACATTTGATTTAAATTGTTTTATTTTTTTTTAAGAAGTATAATAACTACTCTTTCTTATTGCATTTCCAAATGTATACCATATAATACTAAATCATCCATGCACTTTACTACTGTTAAACAATGCAGTTGAAGTTAGGAGATATAAAAGTTCTGAAGAAAATTGCTGGGGCAATTGAAACTGTAAAAGAGGGCGGTACATAAAGCATTATGTAACAGTAGTAAAGTGCATGGATGATTTTGTATTATACGGGTTTTTTTTTTTTTATTTGAAAAAAAAAAAAATCAAAACCTCGATGGATTGCATGCAATCGTAGTGAGGGCTTGAGGCTGGGTTTTAAATAACTCCAGCATAAAAGATTAGCATGTATAAATTAACAGATATCCTAAAAATATATTTGACAATGGGAAATATACTAAGGATATATAACAAGATTCCATCATTTCATTTGTAGAATAAAATATCTATGTTGAAATAATAGAACTTGCCTTGCACAGGTGTTTACAAACTATTATCTACAGTAAACCGAAGACAAAACATGCAAAATAAAAATAAATTCACAATCAGATTTAACATTTTCTTTTTGCATAAAACAAAGATGTCTTTCTGCAGTGCAATCTACAGTAAGTTTGCAAAGTCAGTGATTACCAGAGAATTATCCATTTTGGATTTTTGCCTTTATCATAAAAATGAGGCTTAGGATTCAAAGGGTTTATATAACTGTGCATAACAATGATCTTTAACTCCATTTTATTGATCAAACTAAAAGTCTGAAATAAAGATTTTTGACTTCAGATGATCTGGTATATATTACAATATGCTTAGAACTATATTAATTTATTATTAGGTGCTTAATTTTTATATATTTCCAGCTCTGAATCTCAAACTTCATTAGTAAATGAAAAACCTAAAACCACTCTGGGTTTTTAAGTGCAGGCAATTACGAACTACTCAATCTTATTATAGATGACTTTAGAGTAGAGAGCTAGCTTCTCGTTTTATGTATATTGTGTAAAGTAAAAAAAAACAAACAAACTAGAATTGTTATTAACATTTTAGCAATGAGATTAAGTAGAAAAAATACAACAACCTTACTTGTTAGCAATAGCATCTTTAATTTTTTTTCTTTTGTTATAATAAAATAGACAATCGAATTTTTCATTCCAAAAGCAGTCAAATGCAATCATTATTGTAACTAAATAACCCTTTCTTTTGTAAATACGTGCACAGTATAAACAAAAAAACTTTTGAAATTCAAACAAGCAGGAATTTGTATACCATAAATATAATTTTTGCAATAGAAAATCTCTATGATATATTTTAGCAACTTACTAATTTTAATTTAATAAATTTTATTCGTTGTATAGTTGCATAAGGGTTAGACCAATATTGAATAAGAGGAAGCATTGAACTGTTACTATGAATTCTCATTGGTCAATAATTTTTTTTCGGTTTATTTATGTTTTAGTTTTTCTATTATTTTATTAATATTGTTGTATTTAAATTTGTATTGAAAAGAATATTTACAGAATACTTACCGTATTTATTTATTATTAATAATTTGTATTTTTTATTAGAATTTAACTAATTTTTTAAAGAAAGGAAAAAAAAAGTTTAATTCACGTATATTTATTTTATTTGCAAAATTTTAATTTTAAATATTATTTTTTTAGGATATTAAAATGAAATTGAGAGATGAAGTGAATAGAAGATTGTTTTTATATTTTATTATTAACCAATGAGAAGAGAAGGATGGAAAAAGTTGAGTCTGAATCGAGTACTGAATCCCAGGATGCTTTTCTGTCCTGGGCTTATTGGAAACCAGAACTTCCTGATGTGAGTGAGGAAATAGATGCCTTCCTCCTATCTCAGCTTCAAAACCCTGAAATTGATAATTATGAGCATTGCTTTAAAGATTTTAATAAGCTTGGCTTAAATGCAGAGCTTCTTGAAAGGAGGGAGGAATCTCCTGGATTTCCTGTGGTCTCAGTAACTTCTTTACAGTGTTTAGAAAACAGTGAAATCATTCTTAGCAAGCCTTTGAGCCATAGCAGTTTGCCTTGCAAATCACCAAGCCAGAGAGATTTTAAACTTGAACTTCAGCCTGAATATACTACTTTAGAAGATAATATATTTTCAACTCCAGCTGGTTCAAATTATTTTTATGATGATGAAGATTATGAAACTTTCTTTGACTGCTCTGATGTGATGGGGAATGTTGGTAGTCAAGGAGATAAGAAGCAAGCTGGTGATAAGAGTAGCAATGTCCTAGGAAGACATAGCAGTAAGAGGGTTGCCATTCAGAAACCAGATAGTGCCTTATCAGATATATTTTCCTCAGGTGCACAGTCAGCACAGGTGAAACTTACTGATTTTATTAGTGATGCAGTTAAAATGGTGGATAAAACTTGGGGTGGGGGTGGTGGAGGGGAACCTCTTGCACTACCACCTCCACCCCAAAAGAAAGAGCATGTAGATGAAGTTGCAAAAATGTCAACATCCTCTAGGCAGACATTGCCTCCCTTTACAACAGCTTTGGTTATCAATGAAAAATCAAAAGTAGATGCTAAAGATGTACCTTCTGTAAAGCCTCTTTTAGATGGTCATAAATCTTCCAGCATTGCAAAACAATCTCGATCGAAGCAGGAGCCTCTTCTCAATGCTACTGATGATAAAAAAGTGGAAGTCTGTATATCTAGTAATGTGAGTAAAGCTGAAAGTGCATATCCTGAGAGCAGACCTAGTTCATCAAATCTTGATAGGTCAAGAGATTCATCACCTAAGTTTCCCCTCTCAAGAAGGTTCTCCATAACAACAACACCTGCACATGCTACTACTCATTATAGTACTTTACAGCCAACACGGAGAAAAGACATGTCTTGGTTGGGGGACTGGGCTAATCAAGCTGAACGTCCCGATTTCAGTAGCACTCAACCCAGTAAAGGCATGCCGCTTACATCAGATGCTTTTGGGAATACAGTCCTTCGCAAGACCGCCTCTTTGGATAGAGCTTTTCTTGAGGAGAATGTTCATCGACCCAAAATCAAACCTGAACGTCTAGATTTCAAGCAGTTGGAAAAATTTGAAGGTAAGATTATGACTTCCTTTAAAAAAATGTTTTACTGATATTTTTTATTTATTATATAATTTTTATTTATTATGTATACTTTATTGTAGTTTTTTTTTTTTTTTCACAAACTTTTATATATTACCCTGTATGTGTAGATGTTTATCCTATTGTTTAGTAATCTCTGTTACATGATATTTCATAAATATTAGTAAAAAAAGTTTTCCTAGTATATAATAATAGTACAGGCAAGAATTTGAGATGAGAGTTTGTGAGAATAAACAGATTGTAAGCAAGCAATATATAAATACATGCAAGTATACCATTCATATCAGGCCACACACTAATACTTCATTTATAATGGTATAGAGGAATAATCATGAAATAATAATATTATAATAATCTATATCTAAATACATTGCTGTACATTCTAACATTGATAATATTCTGATTTGTGATGATTATCAAACCAAGTACTTCTTATACTTAAGCTTAAATTATATTTCCTGATTAGTAATGCCCTTCAAAGAAATAAAACTAATATTGAGAAAAGATATATCAAGCCAGGATTGTTTTTTATTTTGATTAATTAGATCTTTTGAGTGCCATCTGATTTATGGAACTATTCTGCAGGTCTGGGTTCAAATTCCTTCCAAATTTTATTACATTTCTACAATTTAGCATTCCTAACTCTTAGAAGTAAAAATCTTAAATATGTTGTACTAACTTAAGCTAATTCAGTAACTATTTTAACATTATGTATTACAAGATTGAGAATTAAATAGAAATAGACCAAGTTTAAATTTAACAACTGTTTATTAAACTAATATATAATAATAACAAATAAATATCAAATTTTCCACAACTATCAAAAGTAAAAAATAAAGTGATATTAAAATGCTACGTTGATCAGATTCTTTATAAATACCAATATATTGAAATGTTAATTGTAAAATATTTTGTTCTCTTTTAAGTGTATAAGTTTCTACTAATGCCATTTTTAGAACCACACATGATCTATGGTAGTATTTTAGCACTTTAAATATCCCATAAATAATAATAATGAAATCTATCATATCATTATCACTATTAAATACATTTTAGCAATCAGCGAAAATGACACAAATTTGTATATTATGTGGTTTAGCACGAAATACGTATATTTGTGATTATTTATCTTTTTTATATGTATGTGGTCATGTGTATCAGTTGTATGAGATAGTGTGGTAATTGCAGTGTGCTTGAAAACCTAAGTTCAAATCCCCTATACTTACAATTAAGCTCCAGGCTTGTGAAGAATGCCTGGTTTTCAAATATTTACACATCAAGCTTGGATAAGGTCCTGTACATGAGGGGTCAGAGTGACTTGAGGTCAACATGGGCATGGCAATAATATTGGCATCAGCATGGGATTTGGGTTTTCATCATCAGATTTTCAATGATATGGATGGCTGAAAAGTTGGAGTTTGGAGTAGATTGAAGCCTGTTCATTAAAGTATGAAGATTTATATTTTAATATAAACTGAGCACTGATTATATATTATATGTGTGGAGATGATAATCTGGACCAACTGATGAGTGCTGATTTAGCAAGAAATATGTATATTGGTGATTATTTATCTTTTCTACGTGTGTGTGATCATGTGTATCAGTTGTATGAGATAGTGTGGATAGTAGAAGGATGCTTGAAAATCTGACTTCAAATCCCCTATACTTACTTATTATGTGAATAAATAAAATAAAATAAAATTTAATAATTATATTGGTAAATTATGATAGAGAAAATTTTTTTTTTTTTTTTAAAATGATTATTAAGTTACATAAATGTAAGAAACAAAAACAATTTCTTACTGTTGAAATTTATTGTTTATACAAATAAGTAATTCAAATTTCTGCAGTATCTTTTTATAAATGAATATAAACATAAATGTCTTTCATTCTGGAATACAGGAGCTTCTTTCAGATACCACAAGCATAATCAGAAGTTTTATTGATTTGTTGTCTTAAACACAGACAACAAAATCTTTTTTCAGTTTACTTAAATGATAATAAAGTTTTACAACAGCTTTTGATTAATGACATATTCTAACATCTTGTCAGATAACTTCTAGGTTAGATTAGTATATTTCTAAGGCAAGAGGCAACTATATACCATGCTAGGGCTGCAATTGGCACTTCCTCTCTTCTGAGTGTTACATTGATGGATGATGAAAAAATTAATAGGCTTTTGGGATGCCTTAACTAATTGGTTATTGCTTCAATGAGATAGCCTTAACAATATAGTTCACACTATTCTTTAGCTGAACTGACTTAACACATAGCGAGTTTACTGCATTAAACAGTCACCATCACTATAAAAATTGTATTTCTCATCTGATTCAATTTTTAAGTTAACCTGTTAAAAGTGTTTTCTATCTTAGTTCATTACAATGACACATCTTGTATATATTTATTTTTTCCAAGACATTTTATAGATTTTATAATATCCTGTTTAAAAATTGCTTTTGTAAAAATATATATATTTTTAATTTTGCTCATCCATTGAGAAATTTTTCCTAAACATATTTGAATGCTCTTAGCATATTACTAGCTATTATTATATCTCAAAAATCAAATTTGAATTATCTGTAATTTATCATGAAAACAATTTTAATGACTTGATTAGTAACAAAATTTGACTTTAGAATGTTACACATACTTGGATTTTAATTTATGTGTTTGTATACTTTATGGTCAACTTTATTTGTACAAGTTCTAAAAATTATTATAGCAAATTATTTACTAGTTTAATAATTCCAAAACCTTTGATTCTATATCTGTAATATTTTCAACATGGATTGACAAAATCTATATTTACAAATTAAAGCTGTTCATATTCACAAGGGATTGTTCTGCTCTTTACCTTCTATCAGAAAGGCTTTTTTTTAAAGACTGCCTTGAGAAAACTTTACAGAAGCTAATTTTAAGAAACATATGACTATTTAAGTTTTCAAAATATATGAATTGTTGGGAATACCATCATTATCGTAATCAATTTTCAACTGTTATCAATCCACTATAGGGTGGTTTCTTCAAATTTAATTCAGTTTCGCCTATGACTAGTCTCTCTTCTCCACATCATCTTAGCACACTTTCTTATTTCACCCATCCATCATACCTAAGTCTTTTACAATCTATAAATTCAGTTTAAGATTTCAACTGTCTATCTAGTATCATCTCTTAATTCTTTCAATGATGGCAGTAATGCTTATTTTGTTCTCTCACCTACATATTTTGTTTTTGATCTCTTATTATTTCTATCATGCATTTTTTCATCTGCTTCTCTATTGCTCTCTTATTAAGTGTCCAAGTCTCAGATCCATAAATAAAAACGGATAAAACATATGTACTAAAAACTTTTCAAACACATAAGCATGCTACTTTTTAATATTAAGTTATTTATACCTCTTATTAATTAATTAAACATCTATTTATTTCTTTTATCTCATTATTTATTCATTTCATTGACTTTGTCAAACAGGAGGGATATATTTATTCAATGCAATATTAACTTTTTAATTTCTTATTATTTCTCATTTTAAATCAACTTGCACTTTTCTTCTGGCTTTGTAATCTGATTATGATCGTCATGTTTTGTATTGTAATCTTATATTTTATCATTAGGATTAATAGACATAGTCATAAACTGTAAAAAAAAAAAATATTGGCTTGCTTTTATTGTTAAATGAAATAAATCAATCACTATTATTGGTATTATGGCTGGTAAGATGATCAAAAATGGAATTAAAATGTCTCTTATAATACTAGCTAGTATAGTAGATTAGCTAGTTTAGTAGATTAGTTAAAAAGTTATTTAAAACATCGTCTGAATAGACTTTAGTAATTAATGTGTAACAAAGTGCATATGTGTAAAATTTTTTAAAAACGCAGTTGATTTTGTTTTATCTACAAAACAAACACACACACACACACACAAATTTGATATTAAGGGAAAATATTCAAAATAGGAGATATTAGACCCACTACAACAAAATAGAACAATTAAAACAATCATCCAATAATTATATTACAGAATTATACAGCCAACATTACATTCAAAATAGTATAATAAAATTTAACTTTGCTTTTGAAATTTGCCTGCATGAAAGCTTTGTTTTTTTTTTTTTTTAAAAAAACTTAATCAGTTAAAAAAATTATAAATATAAAATGATTAAACAAATTTGTTTTATTCTAAAAGATTATTTTATTAATGAAATTTAGTGATTACAATTTTGGGAACTTTAAAATTTCATAAAATAATTATTAGTACTTAATATTCTAAGATTATAAATTATTTATTTGTGAAATAATTGTATATTTTATTGTGGATGAATAATGTACAATAGAGCGCAATATTAAATTTGTAATATTTTAATCTCCATTAAATACTATGTCTTGAAAATTGGCCTTTTTGAGACTAGATGCTCGAAATCGTCTACTTTCAAGAGAGACCATTAGCATTGGAACAGGTTTTTCCTGTATAGATTTGAAGAATGATGTATTGTGAGGATATTTCATGATATCATAGACCACATGATAAAAAGCTGTAAACATAAACCCTGAAAATTTCATGTTTTTGCTAAAATTACAGTGCAGAAAGGACCTTGACAGGTTTAAATCTAAAATAGCCATTTTGTTAACCTCTTTAACATAGAAGAGTAGAGAAACCTGCTAGGCATTTTTTTTATTGGTAAAATATTTTTATCTCATTGACCTAAATGGATAAATTACAACAGCAATAATGATTATCACTGAATATTATTCAAAAGGAAACACAATTTAAATATTTTAAATCACCAATAGTAATTTTAAAATCGCTTATGGGATGCTATTAAACATAATGATATTTCAGTAAGCATTCATCTCTTCTTTAAAACTAATTTGTTAAAATAATATTGGTTATATCTATCTATGGATTGCTTGAGTTGTTACAAATTTGTGCATATATGAAAAAACTGTTTAATGTTGCAATGAAAATTGGTTAAATTGATTTGAGTCAATGGATTACTTATTCTTTGTTAGGTTTTATACTTTATTAAAAGGGACCCAAACTATAGCTGAATAAATTCAATTTGTTCGAACTAATGGATTATCTAATTCCTGTATTTATATTTGTAATAAATACCAACTGCGAGAATATTCTTTCAGCATTGTTTCCTAAATAATTAAATTACCAACTTGATAGAATAATAGAATTATAATATTAGCCTAAGAATAATGGATTTTAATCATTAGCGTTATAACTTCAAAAATTTACACCAGAGACATTATAAGTTATAGTTAAAGTTTCTAAATGGATTAATATACATAAGCTGGAATAGGAATAAGAAGGGTGACATATGGAAAATTTTTGGAAATCATGTTTGAAATTTACTATAAATTTCAACCACCGAATGGATTACTCTATCATATGAATGTAATGTTAAGTGCATATTTTTATAAATAATTGTTATTACTAGGAAACTACAATATTAAAACAGGCAAAACTCTCCGTACAGTAGTGCCATTCAGTGCAAGCAACAGTTATGAGCAAGCATAAGAAATGGTGATCATGTGATGTTTAATGGTGTAAACTACAATATTACTTGGATAGAATTTGAAATGCTTAATATGGCTCAATAATTTTTCTTAAATGAGATTTATTAGTGAAGGAGGTTATATAATGGATTTTATTTTGATTTGTTTGAATTATATATTTTGAAATAATTATTGTTATAAATAGGATATTAATAAAGTTCTCAATAAAATGCGAGGATAACAAAGGTATAGGTAACTACTTAATTTATTAGTAAGACTGAATATAAGTGTAATGTTTGTTATTATATTTTGTATTGGAGATGTTATATTAAGTTTAAGTTAATGTATGATTTTAGTTAAATTACTAGCCTTATTAGAATAAACATAATAGTTTGTATTAGAATAATTTTTTACTTTTACAGTATGATACAATCTGCATACAAAAGAATACACTAAGATTATACTACGAATCTATAATAGTATCTTAAGATATTGGATAATAATACAATCACAGTATCAGATTGTAGAATAGTTATTATTATTATTTATCAAATAGATAAGTAAATGTTATTCATTTTAGTTTTAATTTCTGTAAAGTTTACATTTGAAAACAAACATATTTCCATATAAACACACTTTTCTCGATCGATCTCCTTGTTCTTTCCAGATGTGACTAGATCTGTTGGTTACAATATATATTAAAATATTAATATCATCTATGTTCTTTATTATTTTTACAATGTTTTTTTTACAACCTAATATGACAGTTTCGAAGTTCTGAAGAAGATTGTTGGGACAATCAAAATTGTCATATTAGATTGTAAAAAAGCATTGTAAAATAATAAAGAACATAGATGATATTAATATTATATGGATTTGGCAATGCAATATGATAGATATATTAAGATATATATATATAGTGTATTACCTGTGTATTTTAAAAATTCAATATATTTCTATATCTTTTTTCAGTTTTAGCTAGAATTCAAAATTTTTATTTTATAGAAGAAGTTACATATTTCTGTTTTTTCACATTTTTAATATTTATATTTTCTATCTTTTATAATGTTGATCTGCCTCTACATTGACTTATTTTTTTCTATCTTAATACTTATTAATCTAACAATTACTGCATGTTATCTTCTAAAAGTTTTTATCATTCTCTTGGGAGATAAGAGTATCAGGATAGTTTTGAAATATATATATATTATGTCTCCAGTAAAATGGCTCTATGGTAGCGACTAACTATATAAGCAGCCATTATTAGTTATAGTTTTGCATGTATAATTACTTTAGTTATTTTTAATATTAGGTTTTTAATTGTATATATAACAAAAATTTATAATTTTAAAGAATAATAATATATTAACTATAAATTGGATTATTAATATAGTTTAACTTGCATAAACAATATAAAACACATACATACATTATTATTATTATTATTATTATTATTATTATTATTATTATTATTTAAAAAAACTCAATCACATTCAGTCTAACTTCAAATCTTTATTGTTAATATAGAATAGTTAGTTATATTACTTTTGAGTTTCCATTACTAAATCCATTTACCTTTTCAAAAGTTATTAATGTCAACAATTTGGATTGTGATGTTTAGAGATAAGCATTTATATATTTTCTTAAATGTCTACTATGGTTATTTTAAATAAGATATACAATTTGATTTTTATTAATAACTTGGATAAAATTAAAATTTGATTTTGTAGAAAAAATGATTTGTTTTGTTTATTGGTTTTTATCATCAACAAGTGTAATATATGCCAAGAAACTTGAAAGAAACTATTGAAAAAATGGAGAATTGCTTATTAGTTAAAATTAACTAAGCAATTATTTTATTCAATGAAATAAATGAAATAGTTAATTATGATAATTAAGGACATTTCGACTTGAAGTATATTGATAATTTCTCATACAATAAGATGTTATTGATATAGACTAAAGCAGATATTTTTTTGCTAAAGATTGATATGAATTTATTTAGAATAAGGTTAATGATCTCTTGAAACAATGGTTGAATGTACTCTGCTAATAAGGCAAGTAGAACAAAGAGGAGTATTGATCTATACCTTTGGATATATAAAGCAGACTTGAGATTTCCTTTTTTTTTTTTTGTAACAGTAGACTAATTCTAAATTAAATACTTATAGCATATGCAAACATAGGATCTTCAGATAGAAATAGTTTTATGTGAATTCGCTGCAAATATAAATGAATCATAAATGATTTTTAATTGCATAAAACAATATCTATCTGAAGATCCCATGCTTGCACATGCTATAAGTGTTTAATTTAGGATTAGGTCTACTGTTAAGGGAAAAAAATCTTCAGTCTGCTTTACATAACCAGATATAGCTGAACATTCTTTGTTTCACTTGCCTTGATAGCAACATACATTAATCCATTGTACCAAGAGATTTCTGACTTTATTCTAAATTGCATAATTAATCATCTTGGTTGCCACTAAATATGAGATCTCATCAATTTTGCTGTGTACATATTTTTTAAGATTAAGGAGATTTTTTTTATTATGCATATTGAATAGACATATAATCTTAATTATATTCCAGTTATTATGTTGGTCGAGGTTTTGAAGAATAATGTCACCGTCAATCATGTTGTTTATTGAGAGCATTTAGATTTTTAATATTTGATGAAAATGGTGAGATATTGAAAATTTGTTCATCTTATTTTTTGCATGACATAGCTAAACTGAGGATTGTTTGAACTCCATATAGTTTATATCAAGCATTTATGTAATATGGGATTATTCTAAAGCAATATTCAATTCAGATATAATCATGAAATTTATAATTAGTGTAAAAGACCTAGAAATAGACCACATGTGAATTGGATGAAATAAGGAAGTGTGCTGGGATGATATGGAGAAGAGAAGCTAAAGATTGGAAAAATTGGATTAATCTTGGAAAGATCTTCATTCTTCAGTGAATTGATAATAATCGAAAATGATGATGATGATAATCCATGACATCATTTGAAATATGAGCTTATGTGACTGATAAAGTTTTTATTTGTTAATGATATGATAGAAACTGTTAACTTAATTATGATCTGAGAAGTAAACAGATAGAAAGAAAGTTTGAATAGATACAAAGTATTGCAGAGAAAAACAATATTAACAATGAGGAGATTGCAAAGCTGGTTGAGATGGTATAAAGTAATAGTGTTTGGAAGCAATTTCAACTGATAATCAAAATCATTTAAAGTAGTACACGATAAAGGATCAGTAGATTGATAATATTTCAGATAGTTAACTTCATTGTTAGGTTCAAGATATAAGACATTTGAATAGATCTTTTGGATTAATGAACTGCAGTTATTGAAGCAGAAATTTTATCTTTGTTAATTGAAATTACTATTTAATTTGTTGATCAATTATTTAGGTCATCATCATCATCATTATCAACCATTATCAATCCACTGCAGGATGAAGGTCTCTCCAAGTTTAATCCATCTTCTCCGATCTTTAGCTTCTCTTCTCCACATCACCCCTGCACACTTTCTTATTTCATCCATCCATCTCACATGTGGTCTCTTTCTGGGTCTTTTACGATCTCTTGGAATCCAGTTTAAAATTTCAATTGTCCATCTATTATCATCTCTTCTAACAATATGTCCAGCCCAACTCCACTTCAATCTTTTAATTTTTTCAATGAGGTCAGTAACACCTGTTTGTTCTCTTACCCATACATTGCATTTACGATCTCTTCTTGTTACTCCCAACATACATCTCTCCATACTTCTTTGAGTGGTCTGAAGTCTCTGAATTGCTCTTCTATTAAGTGTCCAAGTCTCAGATCCATAAGTAAGAACTGGTAAAACACATTTGTTAAAAACCTTCCTTTTCAAACACATAGGCATATGTCCTTTTAGTATCAAGTTATTTCTACCAAAAGCACTCCAACCAAGTTTAATTCTATGATTAATTTCCTCCATTATGTTTCCATCTGTATTAATAATCTGACCAAGATATTTGTAACTGTTAACTTCTTCTAATTCTTCATAATCAATCTTTATTTTCATATTTTGAGCAAATCGATTAAACATTACTTTAGTCTTTTTAACATTTATCTTTAGTCCTACTTTCCTACTTTCATCTGATAATTCCTGCAACATTTCCTGCAGATCTGAAGCATTATTTGCAAAAACAACTACATCATCTGCAAAATCTAAATGACTTAAATAATCACCATTTACTTTCACTCCTTTAGTTTCCCATTTTAATCCACAAAATACTTCATGCAGCACTGCTGTAAAAAGTTTTGGAGATATGGAGTCACCTTGTCTTACACCTTTCTCAATGTTGACTTTCCCAGTGTCATTATGTAATCTAATTGTTGCTGTTGCATTTTTATAAATATTCTTTAAAATATGACAATATCCTGGATCTATACCTTGATGATCTAATGCTTTAATCACTGAAGAAATGTTTATAGAATCAAATGCCTTTTCATAATCTACAAATCCTAAGCATAATGGCAACTCATATTCATTTGTCCTTTCTAAAACTTCTCTCATTACCTGGATATGATCTACTGTACTAAAACCACTTTTAAATCCGGCTTGGTGGAAATCCAGTGTTCTCTGTAGTCGAGTAGTAATTATCTTGGTAAAAATTTTATATAAAACTGATAAAAGGCTGATAGGTCTGTAATTTCTAATATCTTCTTTATCACCTTTTTTAAATATTAATATTATTACTGCATTCTTCCAATCATCCGGTACATCTTTATCATTTAGACATTTGGTATATAACTTTGCTAAAATTTTTTCTATTTCTTCACCTGCTTCTTTTAATATATCAATTATAATTCCATCATTACCTGGAGCCTTTCCTTTCTTCATACATTTAATTGCATGTCTCACTTCTTCATTTAAAATTCTGGGCAATTTGGAAGATGTAATAGATATAGGAGGTACTTGTTCTTTATTACTATATAATTCTTGATAAAAATCTTCTACCAATTTCATGATGTCATCTCTCCTTTTAGTAATAATTCCATTTTTTTTTCTTATTGCAGATATAAATTTCCTACCAATACCAAAATGTTGTTTTACATTCTTAAGACTATTTTCTTCTACAGCTTTCCTTGCTAGTTCACAGTTATACTTTCTTATATCATTTTCAACTCTTTTCTGCACCATTTTACAAAATTCGAGATATTCAATTCTTTTTAATGCATCATTTTTGTATATCTTCATATTCCTTCTTTTCTTCATAAATTCTCTATTCTCAGTAGAAATTTTATTGGTCGATTGCTGTTTCTTTCTACCAGCTATCTTTGTTGCAGTTTTCAAAAGTGTATCAGTTATTTTCATATTAATTTCATTCAAATCTGAATCATGTTCAAAATCTACTAATACTTGAAACCGATTTGTAAGTTCTAATTTAAATTCATTAGAATGTTTCTGAAGATTAGGAATATCAACTGTAAATATGGTTTTTCTTAATAATTTTTGTCTCTCTAGTTTTACATTAACATGTATCTTACACCTTACTAATCGATGATCACTTCCTGTGTTAAATTTATTAAGAACATTACAATCTTGAAATATGTATTTCCTGTTAGTCAAAATATAATCCAATTCTGCTGTACCTTCATTTGGATGCTTCCATGTCCATTTCCTTTTAACATTTTTCTCAAAAAAAGAATTCATAATATAAAGTTTTTCTTTTTCTGCAAACTCCACAAGTCTATGTCCTCTCTCATTTCTATTACCGTAACCAAAATTATCCACAACACTTTCATCTTTCATTTTTTTTTACCAATTCTAGCATTAAAGTCTCCCATAACAATTTTAAAATGGTGTTTACTCTGATCAAAAGCCTTTTGTACATCCATATAAAAATCTTCTACTACTTCATCACTATGAGAACTTGTTGGGGCATAAACCTGAATTATCTGCATTTAGTATCTGCTATTAAGTTGTATAACTAATCTTGCCACTCTGTCCGATACACCATCAATCTTTACAATATTGTTCTTCCACTTTTTATTTATAATGAATCCTACTCCACTTGTATTTCGAATATTTGTGCCTTTATAATAGAGTATATGTCCACTTTTTAAATCAATTGTCTCTTCACCTTTTCTTCTAACTTCACAAAGTCCAATAATGCCCCATTTAATATAAGAGAGGTCTTCTTCTAATTCTTGCAATCTTCCTTCACTTGAAAGTGATCTGAAGTTGTAAGTACCTAAATAAAAAGTCGTCATCAAATGGCAGTTTGGGTCTGCAATCAGGGGATTCTTAGCACCCTCCGCCTTCAGCCACCAACCGCTGCCTTGGTTGGTGACTTTACAGCCTCCTGGGAATAAGGGCCATGCTTTATTTTTGTCTGTCATAATTGTATATATGTATTGGGAAAATATTTATCATTTACACAAACATTCATTCTGCCTTATCAGGCACTGAGAAGAAAGACCATGATGTTTCTTGATCTTAAACTCAGAGGTAAAAAGCCAATAAACTCACCACGCTGGCTAATGCGTGTTGGTGAGCAGCCCATCCATGTTCGTATACTATATGAATAATCACAGTAATAACAGCTGCAACGACAAGAACGTATGGAGTGGACATTAGGAATTTGCCCTGCTCGGTTCCTTTAAGGCCTCCAAGAGGAATCAAAGGGTCTCCTTTCAGTTAATAGCAAAACTCCTTTCTGCAGCCATTATTTAGGTATGAACCTAAAATTGTATTGATATGAAAATAACTTGAAGTTATTCATTTTATAATTAAATTTAGTTTCTGTTATTACTAGTAGATTGAATGAAGTTATTTTTAAAACAAAATTTACAAATTTGTAAACTTTTAATTTGGAATTTAATTTTTTTACTTAGAAAATAAAGTTACATAAATTGTATCTATTTTTAATAGAGTTTATTTTCTTTTTAAACCATGCTTTTTGTCTGTACATTCTGCTCCAGTGGTATTTATTTCATCAATATGTGAATTTTATTATATGTAACTATTATGAGGATTTGATTTATTTGGAAGCTTCCAGTCCTAATCTGTAATCTTTTTCAAAAGATTCTGCCAACAAAGATTAGTGATATTAATGGATAATCAAGCAATTTTGTTTGATAATGGCTGAGAAATCACTGCTTTTGAGTGAAAGGAATGTTTGATCACCTCAGTAATTCTTGGGTTTTTCTTTTTCATTTTTACCTTTTTTATTTTAATTTATAAATGCAGTAGCATTTATTTTCCAGAAGCAGTGCTTGTGGATTGATTTTCTCATACTATAATTGTAATTCTTCTTATGTATGCTCTAATTTCACACAATGCCAACATATTAATAATTTGTTTTGCTGGAAGACATTACATAATTGGCTATTTCTTGAGTACAATGTATATGGAAAATGGACAAGTATTAGCTATATATATATATGATATAGCATCACTGGTCTTGTGCTAATTTTTGGTGGAAATTAAAGCTATTACTTTTAATAACTCTTACATCACATTTGATTGAAAAACACTTTAGTTATAATTTACTTATAATATTTTCAAGAGTAGAAAAAAACATTGATAAATTAAATGTTTGGAGACTGGATGATTCATCCAAATATAATAGGGCTAGAATCCTTTGATATGTAATAAGTTTTCTCTTTCAGTATTTAAATCTTGTTTCCTGCTTTCAATTGTTTTTTATTTTATTATATATTTAATTACAAGGAAGTGTTTGGATGGTAATAGGAAACACAATTAAGAGAATATATTGTATTTGTTAAACATTCATTATATGCTGGTTTTACAAACAAGAGCTCGTTTGTATGCTGGTCTTACAAACGAGCTCATTCTGGAGAAATATCAAATGTTGAATTATCAAGAAGATTAATTTGCCAAAATTAAATGCAACACTTCAGTAATTTTTTTGATTAAGAAATATACTTTTTTTGGAAATATGAATTTATTTAAGAAATAGATCTATCACAAGCAGTGATTAATTAAGACTTAAAATTTAATATTTATTTTCTGTTAATTTTTTTCGTTGGCCTGAAGCATTTCCAATCAATTTTATTAACATCATCATCAATATCTTTTTTTTTGCAATTTCTATAAAATCAGGTTACTCAATCATAATTTGTGTCGATAGATTGTGTTAGTAATAAGTGTGTTGTAACTTATTTGAAATTTATTATCATTGTCTGCGAGATTTGTATCAGTAGTGTTGGGAGTCATTTTAACATTAACATTTTTTTTTCCTCTCCATATTATGAAGAAATAATTTACTTTTAATAGAATTGCAGATCTGCAAGTGATACAGTTTTAAAGAATTTTGTTCTCCTGAATAACATTTCAAAATGGAGGTTTGGATTTTGCTTGATATTTTTTCAAGTCAATTTTTCTTGATTTTAGTGTTTTAGGTAATGGCACTTTATTGTTCAATATAATTACATATATTTTTCAAACTTTGCAATATGAATACAATTCAAAAACTGAAAAACAATTATTAGCTGTTAGGAGGCTTTTTATTGATAGAAACTAATATAGTGATTAATTTTGACTTTTTATTAAGCAAGGAACTATTAGTACTATTTTAACATTTTGTAGATTTATTTTATATCCATGAGTATTTTATTTCACTAACATATTTTGTCTATTTGTTACAACTTTAATTTACCAAATCTTAAGTGAATAGTTTAAAATTATTATATGTAACTGTTAAACAAAAATCATTTTTTTTATTATCAAAAATTCAGTATATTTTGACAAGATATGTTTTATTAAGAGGAGGATTGGAAATTTAAATACTATAAGGAATAGTAAGAGAAATATAATCAAGATAATGTTATTAAAGATGATTTTGACAAATTGGAATGTTGGACACATCTTCGGATAAAGGAATGCTAGAATAAAAACAAAAACAAGAATTACTAGCCAAATAAGTGGATCAGAGTTTTGAATATCTTAAGAATGCAAAAAGTCACTTATATATGATCTCTGCATGCAGTCAGTTAAACAATAGAGCAGTACAGTTAATTGATATTAATTAATTATTGTTTTAATTTGTCATTGCTTATCTTTTTGTTATGATTTATTTTAATGTCTCAAATTTTACAGCTACAGTTTAAATTTAATGGTCTCTTTGCTTTATTAAATTATGTTAACTATGAATGATTTATCTAGTAATGCTGATAATAAATGAAAAGAGGCCCAATAGTTTATGTAAAACATCTAAAAATAGTCATGATATATCTTCAGATTGTAATAATGAATAAGCGTCTTAGAAACATCATAGTGAAAGATCAGTAAATTGAAAGTGTTTATAAGTAGAAAAATAATTTTTATGAAATCTCATATAGTAGATTTATGTTGTAGAACAAAAGACTTGAAATTCAAGTAATTAAATATAAGTGGAAGTCCCTTGAAGCAATGATGTCAAAGTATGAAAATATTGGCATCATTATTGACATTAAATTTGAATAAAATAATCCAGGTATATCATGCATCCTTATTTTCAGATATATAAATGATAAATTGATAATTTTATTTTAATGTTTTATAAGTTGGATTGAGTTTTTTACATAGAAGTGAATGACAGAATATAAAATTTTGATTATACTATTTAAGTATTTATTCATATTATACTAGGCAAATTATTTATCTGTGATATTTATAGTATTTTTAATGATCTCTAGGCTTTTAACAAACTATTGAAACTACCCACAAGGAAATGTAAAATATGAATAAAGCAGCTTTTGTATAGGGCAAAAGCCACTTTAATAATCTTCCAATAAAGAGTATGGCATTCCAGTTTGACATATAGTGAGGGTTTTTAATAATTTTCAATCTGTAATTTATTCTCTAAGAATAGCTAGATATTTATTTAGCAACTAATTTGGAAATCTAACTAGATTTAATATGTTGTTGGCCACCTGAAAAGAATACCTCAAACCTGCTTGGAACATGAAAAAAATTTACACATATAACTCATCCTGATTCAAACTTTGGTTGTAGTTATGGTATATAAATGTTATGAGACTTCATATTTTATTTAGTATTAATGTAATATTTTTGTGCTTGGATTTGACATCACATTTATAAACAAATATATTATTTAAGCTATCTTTACTTAATATGTCAACAAAAATAACTAAAATAAGGAAAATCTTACAATAGACAAATGCAAAATATTTAAAACATTCGTTTGTAAATATTTACTTATTGTCAAAAATAGCTAATAGAATTATCCCACAATCATTTTTCGAATGTAGTTAATTATCTTTGACTGATTCAATGAAAAAAGTAGTTAAAAATAAGAAACTTGTATTTAAATAAGTTTGTTTGAAAAAAACTATTTCTAATCATTATAATTAATATTAAACCAAATTTTTTAAACATACACAATTACTTTAATATTATAACCATGTGTTATAAAGTGATTCATTGTCAAGTTTATGAATTATATTTAAAAAAAAGAAATGAAAATATTTTCAAGAGATGAGGATTATGCAGATATTTATTTTAAATCCATTGTTTTATTAAAACTTTATAAAGGCAAATAATACTTAATTAGACATAATTAATAATTATTTTCTTTGATTAACTTAATTAACAGTTTGACTATTAAAGCAGCTATATTGAATTTTTTTTGAGTGCTTATTGAATTACAATTTTCATTATAACTTTGTTTTCACAGTGTAGAAATCCCATATTATATGCTATAGAACATGAAATTATTAAGAAATGTAAGAATGTTTTTCCCTTATAAAGATAGTTAATATTTAAGAATTATTTTAATCAAATATTATGAAAAGAAAGCAAATTGGAATTTGTGGAAGTGATAACCCCTTTTAAGTTGAAGTCATGTAAAATATAAATCAGGTGATTATTACAAAATTATAACACAGTAAAGTTTTACTGTAACCATGTATACAAATGTATATATAAATAAAAATGCATATATAATTTAGCTAATACACATAAATCTTTTGTGCAGTTTTTTTAAGCAGACAAAACAACACACAACGTGATGGCAGAGATCAACTAGACTGTATTTTCTATTAAGATTTGCATAACTGCATGGATGAAAATGTGGATAATTGGGCCACTTTTTTTTAGCACTCATCTATTAAATTATCTGTATATAACTCTATGTGGGATACATATTTATTATGGTTATCTGCACAGACAAACCATTTGAAATTTTTGTTTTATTACTGATTTTGAGGATTGTATTGTCTCCTCTCAATGAATTTGATATGCAGCTTTAAAATTTACATTGCAATGATTTATAATTGATTTAATTTAATAAATTTATTATAATATTTATTTTGAATTTTGGTTTTATTAGTATTATTAAAATATAAAGAAAATAGTAAATGAAACAAAATCTAGTCCAGTTTGGTTAACATTTTGACTCTTCATTTTATTGTCCCCTTAATGCATGTGATATGAGGTTTTAAAATTTACATTGTAGGGGATCAAATTTTACAAACTTTGTATCATAATTTTTATTGTTAATATTTATGACTTTATAAAATGTAGTTCGAGTAGTTGAAGAAATAATTTTTTCAGTGACTTTTTTTTCTATAGCATACTATATATATATAATATTTAAATACAATGATAGGGGATTTGAAGTCTTTCAGGGTAGGGGATTTGAAGTCTTTCAAGCTCCCTTCAGCTATCCTTTCTATCTCATATAATCAACCGATATATGTGACCACACAGATGTGAAAAAATAAATGGCCTCCAATATACATATTTTGTGTTCAACCAGCACTCATCAGTTGGTCCAGATCATCATCATCTCCCCCACACATATATAATCAGTGCTAAGTTTATATTAAGATAGAAACTCTTCAAACTTTAATGGACAGGCCTCAATCCACTCCACCCTCCAACTCTTCAGCCATCCATACCATTGCAAATCTAATGTTACACCCACATCCCTTGCTGATGCCAATATTATTGTCATGTTCATGTTGACTTTAACTCACTCTGATCCCTCATGGATAGGACCTTGACCATTCAAATACAAAGATGAGACATGGGCAGGGTACAGGCTGAATCTGTAATATTTAAATACAACTATACTTGATATACTTGGAGTTTAGATGTAATATAGGGGATTTGAAAACAAACTTTCAAACTTACTTCAGTTATTCATTCTATCTCATACAAGCGATACATGTGACCACACACATATGAAAAATATAAATAATCTCCAATACAAGTATTTTGTGCTGAACCAGCACTCATCAATTATTCCAGATTATCACACACACACACATATAATCAGTGCTCAGTTTATATTAAGATAGTAAATCTTCAAACTTTAATGGACAGGCTTCAATCTATTCCATCCTTCAACTCTTCCGCCATCCATCCCATTGAAAATCTGATGATGGAATGCCCAAATCCCTTGATGATGCCAATATTATTGTCATGCTCATGTTACTTTAAGTCACTCTGACCCATCATGTATAGGACTGTGTCCATTCAAATACATAGATGAGGTATAGGCAAGGGATTTGAGTATTCCATCGTTAGATTTTCAATGGTATGGATGGCTGAAGAGTTGGAGGGAAGAGTGGATTGAAGCATGTCCATTAAAGTTTGAAGATTTGCTATCTTAATATAAACTAAGTACTGATTATATATATGTGTGGGAGATGATGATCTGGATCAATTGATGAGTGCTTGTTCATCATGAAATATATATATTGGAGATCATTTATCTTTTTACATGTATGTGCTCACATGTATCGGTTGTATGAGATAGAGTGGATAGCTGAAGGGAGCTTGAAAGTCTGTGTTCAAAACCTATATTCTATGTATATAATATGTTACATTTACTTAAAGATTTTTTCATATACTTTTAAGCAAAATAATAAGAAAAAATATCTAAAATTGAATACTCATCAGTGGTTGAATCTCTAATCCTGGAGACTAAATAAAATTGTCCATTGTGATAATTTAAATAGTAGAAAGTAATTTAGTTTTTCTCTGAAAGGATGACTGTCATAATTATAGATGCCAATAATTTTTTTTTTGCTGGAAATACAATTATTTCATTTCATGAAAAATCACTGGTACAAATCTTACTATTCAAACTATTAACATGAAGCTCAAACACATCATTTCATAATGGCAAAATAAGTGGTGATACTCTCATTAGTTAGAAAATCTATTGTTTTTGTTGCAAATTATTTCATAATCATTGTTCTATAAGAACGAAAGAAGTGAGGAAAAAAGTTTAGGAAAAAAGTAATAAACCAGGCAATTTTTATCTTAGAAAATAAAGTTACTACATTTCCTGAAAGTAGAAAATGAAATAAATTGTTGTTCTCTGTGTGAAAAATATATATGGCTTCTATGCAAAATTGATTGAAAATGGGGGATTTATTAAATGTAATGAAAATTGCAATCACTATTTATTAGTCATATCATTAACACCCTGGATGCCTTCGTTTTACTATTTTCCCTCATTAAAATCTAACAGAAAAATTGAGTTTAAAACATTGCCTATCTAATTAGCTGAAGAATGAATACTTGTACTTGATTAAAATATCAGGATTGTTCTTATAGAAAGAGTGCATTTTGATTTTTGATGAAAAAATTTAAAATGTTCTAAAAAGATTATTTTGGAAAGAACATATAAGTTTTGAAGAAATATTTTACTTTAAAACCTTTTTTGTGAAACCTGCTAAATCATGCCATTTTATTAATAATACTAGTAATAATTAAAATACGATGCTAATTAAGATAAGATCCTAAAGAATTTATTTTTTTTTGGAAGGAAAGAATCTATTAAAATACCTGAAGAAATGCTCATATGTGCTGAAAAAATTACCTCATTAAAATAAATAAGAGCATAATTGGATAATGAAGTCCACACATGGAGGAAAATCAACAAAATTCACTTAATTCATTACTGGATTTATGCCAGTGCTTTCATACTTCAAATAAAAAAATCCAAATTAACAATTCATTAGTCTTTAATAAAATAAAGTGATATAAGCCAAGAAAAGGTTACACTTGAATATACTAGGAATACGAATGGTGAAAATGTAGAGGAGCTTCCCAATGGAATATTAATGCTTTAGCATTAATTCTAGAAATAAAAGTACAAAATGGTTTACAGGAGTAAATATTTTAGTGGTAGCTGTTTATGTAAAAGTCTTGGTACTTTCCAATGATACTTTAAAAAAATATCTGTAAAATAATTATAATTTACTTTGTTGTGATTATGTTTGTATTATTACAAAAAAAGTATGGAATGATAAAGAGTAATAGTATTAATGTAATTTTTATTCTGTATTTCTTTTGTAAAAAGGTGAAAAATGGTGTATGCAAGAATTAGATATTGGAGTATATATTTTTTTAAATTAATAATTCATATGTGTGCACAAGCTATAAGTTTTTTATTTATTTATGCTAAGAAATAAATAATTTCTCCCTAATTATGATTATTATTGACATTATTGGAAATTGTAATGATGTAATTATTTTCATCACTTGTATATTTTCTCCTATTTTTATTAAAACAATTATTTATTAAAAGAATTTGCATTTGAAAAGGAATATGAGATTGGCTTTCATTTTAATGTGTGCATGTGTTATAAAAATGCTTTATGAATTTTCATAATTCACTTATCGAATTAGCATTTAGTTTTTTATCCAAATTCTATCCAAATGATAACATTAGCTGCTGATATTGCATATTGTTTGAGTGAATCAAGGTTACATCATCATTTATGTATTTCTACATGGTTGTCACATAAGTAGAAGTAATATAGTGATTGTTATTCATGTTATAATATTTTGCCTGTTAAATTTAATTAGTACCACACTACTAAGATCATATTTAAACATTCATATCATTAACTATATTTGATTTCATTTATTAAAGAAAAAAGGAAGTTAGCAATTGATAAGTGTAAGAATCTTTAATCTCATTCAAGAGGAATATGTATGATTTGATACTAGAGAAATTTTTATATCCTCATGATCAACCATTAAGGAGCAGCTATTCTTTCTTTTCTTAGATATAGTTTTTATTACTCATTATTCATAGAGGATTTATAAAATTTATATAATAGTATAAATAACTTGGTTATTTATTTAATTATGAATTTAATTTGGTGTTTGACTATTGCCATTTATTTTTGTGTCTAGATCAGGAGGAACAATTTCGAGAGAAACTGCCTCATCTAATGTCATTTTAATGATGTATGGGTGGATCCATGCCACATACACTGGATGTCACTTTTAACAAGTTTTTTGATATATGTATGATATGAAGGATAAATACTATCTCATCTGAATTATAAATGATGTTTGATATAAAGGCTAACTAGTTCCATTACAGTATATATATATTCAGCTGTTCACATACAAGGAACTTCTCTGCAAGGATTTATCATAGTGATTATCATCAATTCATATTCACTATTTTGATTAATAGTGAAGTATTCTCTGTAGTGATTAAAAAAAAAAAAATCAATTTTTTTTTAAAAATGATTGTTATATAAAAAAAGATGGCAACTATTTTATAATACTTAATGTCATAGGATATTGAGTTCATTAAAGCAATTTACTCCTCAAAATATTAACTATAGAAGATTTATTTATTAAAACTCTTAGACATTTTATAGTAATAAATTGTAATTATAATAGGTAGAAAATGTGATCTATGTACATAATATTCATTCAGTATTTTCATACTGCAGTTTGAAAATAAGATTTCTGCCACACTGTAGGCAAAGACAATTTTCATCATGAATGTAAATAATCACAAAAAAAAAATAAATAAAAAACAAGATAAATAAAAATATAATTTTTAATGATCACATAATTAAAAATAAATTTTCACTGTATACAGAATTTCAAAAACAATTTTTATTTAACTTTCTAATTAATATTTTCATACTTATTTAAATTTTCTTCAACACAATACCATTTGTCATAATACAAACAATATTGGCAAAAAAGAAAAAGGTTTTATTACTTAACATTATTAAAATTACATCCATAATTGTACATTATATTTTTTGCTCTAATTTTTAAAATTAAAACTGAATTTACACACACATACACAAAAAAAAAAGGTAGTAGAAATGGCAGAACACTGATTTTTTTTTTTTAAAAAAAAAATAACAGCATTGAAAAAAATAATAATTGTGTTTTATTGGTTAGATAATTTAAAAACAAAAACATTATTAATAGCAGAAGAAAAAAGTACATTTTTTCTACATGTTTGATTTAATGAATTATGATTCGATAGATCAACCTTATCTGACATAGTTAATACAAAATGGTGGACTGTAAATTATAGAATTATAATTTTTAAGAAAAAAAAAATCCTAGCGGCTATAATGATTTTATTATACACTATGTTTACACACAGGTTATTACTTTTTTTTAATATTAGTAATATGCTTAATAAACATTTTATTCATTATCTTTTTTCCTTCTCAATTCTAATTTTTTTTTAAATCAGATTTTTAATATTTATTATATGTTTTGAAGTTAGAATAGTGAGTTAAAATTTTGGCTGCAGGAAATCATTATATCTACTTGCTTGTTATACAAAATTGTTCATTTACAAACTATTTTACTGTCTGTATATGTTATTGTAAAATGCAAATTGCTTGTAGATCTATATATGTGTTCACTTTTTACAATAATGTGTGATGAGAATTGATGATGCTAAGTTGCAAAAGATACAATAATAGTAAATTGATTACATATAATTACTTTGAGTGTAATGTTTTGGATCTCACTGATAAACAATTACACTGTGAATTAGAAAGTTAAAATTTCATTTTATTTAATGATTTCCTATTTCTTTAAATTTTTTAATATAATTTTTTTTGAAGCATGGATAAGTAAATTACTGTTTATTGAGGTAGTGAATACACCCAGCTTTCCTATATTTAAAAATTTCTTTTATTTTGAACTGTAATCTTTTATTGCCTGTTTTATTTTTATGAATGATTAATTTTTATCATTTTAATTTGTTTGAGTCAAATTTATAATTTGTTGTTTATGTTTTACATCTAGTTTGTAATTATTTTGTTATTATAGCAGTTGCATATTTTATTATAAATATACCTCCTATGTTTTCATCATCTTAATTTATATTTGTATTTAAAATTATTTTAAAGAAGACTTTTTCTTTATATATACAAATTGAATTCATTTCTTGTTTGTATTTTTTATTTAAATTTTTTTGTAATTATATTATTTTTTTTATGTGTATCTTTACTTTAAATTAATGTGTATGTTGTTATTTTTTGTTTTATTATTATTACTTTTTTTATTTTTGTTTATTATTTTATTAAGATATATTTACCATTGTACTCTTTTATATAATATATTTTGGATAATCTTTAAATGTGGTTGTTTTTTAATATATATATATTTTCACAGTAAATAACTATTAGAACCAGTAGAACAGTGAGGGAGTGCATGGGAAAGTTGTACTTCCCTTTTGAGTTTTATTAATATATTTTCTTTTCACCTTCATATGGGATTAATGATTCAAATTGTGCTTGCAATCAGTAGTCTATGAATGATAATTATAATACTGGCACACTTGTATACAATTAGGACTAGACAGAGTAAGTCAGTAAATACTCTAATATAGATATTCATATGATGTTTTTGTCATCCATAATATTTTGAAGCATTACCAATACGTTATTAACTGATAGCTACTGTAGTTTCATCTTTTGTGCAATAATATTTAATATCACAATTAAAAATTAAAGATAATTGAAATAAAAAAACTTAAAATATATTATTATATGCACTTTATTATTTTTGCCTTTTTTAAAATGATCTATGGAAAGAAATTCCAAATATTCTGTTTATTCTGCATTCAGCTACTTAATGTTTACCTAAATAGTAGTGTTTTAAAAACTCCCACAATACTTAAGCAACTTATTTATACAATTAAAAAAAAATTATATTAATAGTAATTTAATACCAGTCTATTTACAGAATAATATGCAATATAGTTAAATACAACATTTTTCCAACATTGAATGTAATTTCTGATTTTTGATCAATCAACCAAATGCTGCTGATGAAATTTTCAGCAGTCCTGTACCTATTAGATTGCTATGCCAGAGCAAATTGATTGCATTAGCTCAGGAATTTGGTAATTACAAGGGTGCTGATAAGCTTATTAACAGCATTTAGTTAATTGGTCAAAAACCAGAAATTACAGAATTATATTCAATAAATAAATATAGTTATATCATAAATTGTATGTGATTTGATCTACAAATATTAAATTTCCAATTCACACCTTTTTGACTCAATACCTTTAGATAGATGCATTAATGATTATTACAAATTCTCTATTAAGCTAGAGATTATTATATTATTTCTAGCTCATATACAAACTTTAAACGCAGTTAAAGATTAATATATCTGAACTAATAATAAGAACATATTTAAGAGATTATGACTTCGCCCAACTGAAGAATGCGATTCAATATGTAATGAATCTTGGGGTCTTTTACAGATAACTTTATTTATATGTTTCAAGAATGAGTTGTTGGAATTTGTATTATTTAAAAAGATAATGTACATGAAAATTATGGACTAGGAATGATTTGGTAATCTTAACCTAATAAATTATTGCTAATAATCATTAATGAATTTATCTAAAGTGGGTGGTATCAAAAATATGATTGCATGAAGTTTGAGATTTTTAATTTAAATTGTAATAATTTAATATTAATAAATACTGAACAAACAGATAAAGAGAGGGGGTTAACGAGAGAAAGAGAAAGGTTTGGATAAAAGTGAAGAGAATTGGTGGAATGGTATAAAAAGGGTAAAAAAAAAGTAAAAGGTAGAATTATTGAGAATGGAGATAGATTATAGGTAAACAAAAGCTGCATGAATAATCTTTAATATTTTAGTAATTTCTAGTTTCTAGAGTTTTTTTTAGCTCTGTCATTTCTTTCTTTCTTCTTTTAAAACTTTGCTTTTATAATTTCCAACTTTTTTAATTAATTCTCTTGTTTTTTTATTTCTCTTATAATTTCTTTTTAAAATCATTTTTTCTAGATTGTGATTTAATACTTAACAGAATATTATTAAATACTTTTTTCCATTTAAAAATTTCTACAATATTACATTATTTTAAGATTTTTAATTCACTATGTAGCATTTTATATGATTTTCTTAGAGCATACGTTTATGAACAAATGGAAAGATAAAGAAGAAAAGAAAATACATAATCAAATTGAAAATATTTTTTTTTCATCAATAATAATATCAATGAGTGACAATCAGTAGTGATAACAATTAAACATCCGCAGCAAGATTATCTTTCAGCAATGAAATTCCATTTTATTAATGTACAATATTTGAGATTTAAATTATGCTTTTTCTATTAAACTACCAGTAAAGAGAAAATGAAAAGAAAATTTATTTTTAAATGTGTGACCGAAATTCTTGTAGATTGCATATTTGAAAATACTTAATGGTATGTGTTGTAAGTATTTGCTCCTAAATTGCTGAGCAGACTGGATTCAGGACAGTTTGCAGAAGAACATTTGAAAATTGGTCAAAGTTACATTGAAATTGAAAAGCATGAAAAAGTAGGGTCCTAATTTTTTTATTAGAAAATGAAAGCAAGTTCCAAATGCTTAAAGTGGGAAGACTGGTCAATTTGATTTAATAAGCGCAGTGGATTAGCATTAAGGATATTGAATCACTAGATCTAGGTTAGAAATAAAGTTTTCATCATTGACTTTTAGATTCAGAATCAGTTCAAGTAAGCGGCACTTAAGAAATTATTTACAAAACTACTAAATAATACAATATATATCGTATAATGATAGCATTATATGAACTTAAAAGTTAGAGAAAATGCAGAGTAATAGAATTATATAAGTGAGCAACGTCAGAAAAAAAAACTGGACATTAAAGTAACAATATCACACCTTAAATTAAGGAAAAAATTTAAGAAAAGATTGAATGTGTATGTTAAAAATAATTGTAATTTTGTATAGTAGTCTAGATTATGTCACATGATATTTTAAAATGGACATTATAATGTTAATAGGTATACTGTATTTAAACGTGTATTTGTGTATATGAGAAGTTATTTACACAAATGTAAAAAGAAATGACTATTTAAATATCTGATTCAGAGATGCTGAGTTGTTTAAACTGGTTCAGGGATTTGAGTCAAATCTTTTGTTAAAATTAAGTGAAGATGATCAAAATATTATAAAACAGTCAAGCGTTGGTGACCTAGCGGTTAGCATAGCTGTCTTCCAAGCAGCTGGCCTGGGTTCGCTTCCCAGTTAATACTTTGACATATATAAAATATTATAAAACATAAATGATTAAAATTAGTATTTATTATGATCTGAAGTAAAGAAAAGAATTTGCATTGGATTTAAATGGAGAACAGTTTGCTAGTGCAAAATAAAAACTTTATTGTTTGTATAATTTTCATAAAAATTTCAATATAATTTTATGCAAAATTTTATGAAATGAATATATAAATGAAAATTGCGTTATTATGAAATGAATTTTTTTTTTTTGTTTGTAAAGAACTTTTTTATTTATTTGAGTAATATTTTATAAAGATAGTTTTAGGATTTAAACCTGTTTTATAAACTCAAATGTTGTTCAAAGATAGAAAAAGAAAATATAATTACAATATAAGCTGTTTTTGTTTTGCATTTAATTTTATAAATTAAATGAATCTGGAATCTAAAACTGACTGAAGAACAATATATCATCATCATACAGTAAATAAGACATTTTTGGAAAAAAAAAAAGCATTTTTTTCCCGATTTTAACAAACAAATTATCACAAAGGAAGATAATAGGTCTATAAAGAAATGAAAAGCAATTCTAATGAGTTATCTAAAAGTGACTCAATTGAAGGTGAAAATCAGTCACTAGTCACCAGAGAGAAAGAGAAAATGACTAACATGGTGAATATATAACTTTCCTAAAGAATTAGCAGAAGTGAGCATAAAAAAAAAGAAGTTAACCAATAAAGTTAGTTAGTATTGGAAAATTGCAAGTTATTCTTGTTTTTCAATTTCCATTATGAGGAACTTTATTTATTGCAATATATAATATTATAAATATATGTGCTAATTGTAACCTTAATAGATTCAGTATCACCTACCTGGAACCATAATAACTGAATACCTAAAAAATATTTTATTGCTTGCCTAAAGTTTATCTTACATGGTCAAATGTGTCTCTGAGTTGATAGCTTGTTTATCAACAAAATAATTGTGGAAAACTGAGTCAGCAAAAATTTTAATATAAAAATGATGTCATAAAGAAATTAAACTCATTAAAGCTAAAATTCAACAAACCTATTGATATAGAACTATAACTTATGAAATAAAAAATAAATAAAACAACACTTGGAATAAAAATCTCCAAACTGAGAAAGATTGACCTCATGAAGAAGATTATTTTAGATATTGTCAATCTAAATTAGAGCATGTACGTTGAACATAAAATGATGATATTAAACAATAATATATCAGTAAGAGCTTGATGTAAATTATATTTTAAAATATTCAGTAATTGCAGTGAACTTAAATATTTTTATATGGTATCACAGTAGAATTAATAATTTTGTAAATTCTGTAACATTTCTTTTACTTTAAAAATTTTATATTTTTATTTGTAAATATTATATATATTTATATAAAACTAAATTGTATACATTTTTTATTTTAATAATATATCTCATATAAGATATTCTTATTTAATTTACAAATGATTTGTATAAAATGTGTGTATATTTTTGAAGAGAGAATAATGGAATGGGCTGAATAATATAGTAAATGCAGCTGAAGATATAAGCAGATAGGCACTATATATGGATGTTTTATGCATATGTATAGGAATGCTTGATTTTTATTTATACTCCAAATTTTTTGTTTTATTTTCATTATTTCATTAAAGTATTATTTTCAAATTTAAGAGCAATAATTATATGTTTTTCATTCCATTCTCAACTATACATAAATAAATAATTGTCGATTATTTTATGTATAGAAAAGAGTTCAAAGTAATTTAAAATTATGCTCAGAAAGTAACATAGTAAATTAAATTCTAAGTTTAAGGATAATAAGAATAAATATGTTAATCATTTGGTAGAAAGTGTTAATGGAAAGTATAGAAGCATACTTAGCCTGCAAATAAATAATGCTGGTTGTGTTAGGCAAATTTTTATGATCAGTTCAGATGAATAAATAAGAGAAATTATTGTTAGGGAAATATAATCATTTCATCACTATTATTTCATTGATATCACATTTTGAGTAATCCAACTATCTTTATTGATAATAATGAATGGTTATAACAGTGATCCAATTATTGATTAGTATTGAGCAGGATGTGAATAATTTTTTTTTTTTGTTATTATGCTTAAAGTTTGAAAATTTGATATCTTAATATAAACTGAGCACTGATTATATATATATGCGTGGGAGATAATGATCTGGACCAATTCATGAGTACTGGTTCAACATTAAATACCTATATTGATCATTTATCTTTTTCACTTGTAAGTGGTCCTGTTTATTGGGTTGTATAGGATGGAGGGATAGTTGTAGAGATCTTGAAAGTCTGAGTTCAAATCCCTTCTAATTATATTTTGCTTGAAGAAAATGTCAACATGTCATCAGATACATATTAGCATACTAACATATCAAGGTACTTTGACTCATATATTGGTATGCTCATTTTTTATTATGCATTATAATCTATATATAAAATGAACAGAAGTAAATGTTTGTCAATTTTTGCTGATAAAACAACTGATACAGGTGCTATTAAACAATTTAACTTATTTTAATATGATAAAAGCAACTGAATGAGAAATTTTAAACTTGCTTGTAATAAGATGAGACACAAATTTAGGTGAAGGTTTATTAAAATTTTTAAATAAGGAGATTGTAAATGTGTTATACTTAAAAGATCAAAATTATGATAATTTACCTGCCGTGTTTGATTCAAACTATAATTATTGGATAAATGTCCTGAAATTATATTCATTGTACTTCATATTCTTTAAATTTGATGACTATAAAGCCAATTATGTTAAAGATATTAGTAACTGCATTTCATTGATGGAAAAGATACAATGTCACTAATACAACAAAAAGAAATGCAGTAATTATAACAAAAACAATTCAGAAGTCAAAACAATTGTCATTGAAATAAATGTGTTATGGTGATGGTTGATTTTTTTTATATAACTTTTAAAATCATTAGAAATTATCAGATGATAGGATAGGGCAATAAAAACTCATATAAGATAAATGTTTTACTATATGCTTTAATTAAGGAAATTTAAATTTATTTGATCAAAATTGACAATAGAAGTAATTTTATCCATTTAAATAAATTTAAATCCATAGATTTATAAATCACTCTTCTGATCTTAAAAGTACAATTTCAGAACTTAAAATCATAAGGTTATTTTAAGGAAATGTTTCTGAAAATTTGAAAGCAATTTGTAATGAAATGAATAGAGAGCAATGGACAATAAATTTGATTCTGAGAGTAGATGGACAACAAATGCATATGAATAATGTTGAACCAAATTTACATGAAAAATATTGATTCTTAAATATTTTCATCCCATTTGGATTCACTATTAAATTATTTGAATGAAAATTTATAAAATTTAAAAATGTTGTCAAAACATTAAATATTTTAATCATTAGATTTGATCAAAATAAAGACGACTGTTTCACTATTTGTTCAAAATATATTCTGCAGTCCTAAAGAACTGCTACATAAATAGAGTAAAATTGTGGAGATAAAAATATCAAGGCAAAAATGATCTAAAATGTGCAACACAGCATACTCAAAAGAATTATTTCTGAACATAAAAATTATACATTTCAGTTATTCTTCCAGTTACAACAATGATCATATGGTTATTTTTATCCTGAAAGTTTGTAAAGACTTATCCCAAGATTCGACTTAAAAAAAAATTAACAGAATTAATTACCCTCTGTATGTATAAAGATGTATATATTGCAACAAAAAATATTAAATGTATTAGGAAGAGAAAAATGACCGGATATTTTAATTTGATATAATTAAAATTATTTAAATGATTTTTAAGGAGTTTCATTATGATTACATTTGTTGTACTTTGATTTACTATGATTATTATTAAATATTTGATTAACACAAACCAATCACATTCAATAAAATGGACTACAAGTGTATTCCTGAAGGTTTGTGATGATGGTATTCTAGTTGTATTTTTATATTGGACTATTTCCATCATATAATATGAGTATTGAATGTCTTCAGAAAAATTTAACTTTATTTAAATATTCCAAATACATTCAACTGTTATTAGGAAAACATTAAATAGACAACAAAAAGAACCATCAAGAGAAACAACAATTATTGGTACTGTAGTGAACCCATACATTCCAAAAATAGCAGACAAATTAAGGAAAATCTGCAATCAGTATAACATCAGAACAACTTTCCAGAGCTATACCACCCTACAAGGAATTCTAACATCTACAAAACCTAAAGTTGAAATGATGAAAAGAAAAAACTGCATCTATGAAATACCATGTGAATGTGGAAGAACATATATTAGTGAGAACCGTTGTCCCATTGAAAAGTACTTGCAAGAACACAAACTGATGATTAGAAGAAAGAAAACAGATGTGTTTAAGATAGAAGAACATGTATGTGCCAATGAACATATGTTCAATTGAGAAAATACAAAAACATTGGATCGAGAAGAAAAGATAGAAGAAAATTTAAAGAAGCTGCTCACATGACAATGGCAAAGAATCCCATAAGCCAACCTAGTGTGACTATACATAATATATGGAAATCACTAATCAACTTTGCTCTTAAGAAAAAGTGGAGAAATCAGGAGGAACTTCATAGATAAGTACATGAAATTTCTACTGATTATTGTCTTTGGCAGGGTGGCTCTGTTGTTTAGAGCTTTACCTTAAAATTTCAATATTCAAGAATCTAAGGGTCCAGGTTCGAATCCCTTCCTAGTACTGTCATTGGTCAGGTCAGCAACACCGGAAGAAGAGGGGAGAATACCTCTCAAAATGTTGTGCATATACTAACCTGTTTGATGTACTATTACTAACAATTGAATGATTTAAATAAAGTTAAATTTTTGTATAAAGACATTCAATACTCATATTAGATGATGGAAATAGTCCAATATAAAAATTCAACAAGACTAAAGTGTAGTTTTATATAAATTTGTGTAGCAGTTTATTCAAACATTTGTTAATTCTTAATTTTTTTAGTTTTTTCTTGCCAAATTTCTGATTGGAATATAAATTTATTGCTGCCTATTTTTTTATGTTAACCTATTTATAAAATTTTCTGGATGGTATCTTTTCTATAGATATTAAGATCAATTTTTACTATCTTTTCTATGGATGCCAGTATCAATTTTTATTATTTCAAATGTATATTAATATTCATAAAGTTAATATAAATATTTTTAGGTTCAAAAGGCTTTATTGAGCTATAAGTTTACAAAACAGTACTTAGTACCACATACCTAGGATAGAGTAAGAAAAGAGGTTTTAAACAAAGGAAGATATGTGGTTTTACCCTGTATCTTTATATCATACTAGAGATGGGGAAATTTACAAATCTATGTGTAACAAAAAATAAAAAATACCATCTTGAAAACACCTTAAAATTTCTGATTGCTGCATAGGACTTATGTACATCATTTCATTAATGTCTTTTTTGCTTTTGATTATCTCATTATCATTTTATAATAGTGAGTCATGTCATAAATTCAAGCAAAGTCACATTAATGATCATGTGCCTGAATAAATGTTAATTGGTGAAATTTTTTCATCCCTTACATGTATAATATCCATTTTGTTCCTAAATGTATTAGGGTGTCATCTTGTGTTTGAACTGTACATAAATGTACATCTGGTACACCATAATGAGAATAGTATAAATGTGCTGGCCCGAATGTATGCATAAATCCTTTTTTTAAATATATTGAGAAGTATATATATATTGTATTCTTTATTTTTAAATATTTTGGGGATATCTCACCGGATATTATTAAACATGGAACACATGAAAAGAAAATGTGATTGTGTTTCTGATTCTCTCTGACATAGTTTGCATATTTCTTCAAAGTTAGTGCAATTCTTTTTATATCTATAGAAATAAAGGGAGGGAAATGCTTCAAGATTTAGTTTTAGCAGAAAATCATAGTATTTTGGCTCTTATGACGAGTATTTGAATTTTTTAGTTAACTGATTATTGGTTATATTTAAAAGGGGTTTGTTATTATCATTGGATGGGGAAGCACAGATTGGATGTACATCCCAGTATTTCATTTTATTCTTGGGAGGGCAATATATTAAATTGGGAATACATAATAAAGGAGAAATTAGCTTATTTCAGTAATTGCATATGGATGGCAGCCTGTCTATGGATGTAATTTTAAGAACTATTTCTAAATATGGAAATCTACTTGCTTGCACATGATGATATAAGATTAAGTGTTTTTTTGAATTTGGAAAATTTTTATAGAATGTAAACCCAATCCATTTTGAGATAGAGGGTGCAGAATTTTATTTAGGGATATTTTTTTTTTATTAAGGAAAAAAAATGTAGATGAGTGATCACTCACTACATGATGTAAATTATTTGTTTAAAAAGTACATACGCTCGATAACAATTATACCCATAAAATGGTTTAACGAGTGACAAACACAGATCTGCACTGCCCAAATACAGTCCATCAAGGGGCACAGCTGCCCATGAGAGTGGAATCAGCACCGAAAACTTTGACCCTGAACTCTCCCAGCAGGTTTCCCAGGTAATGGCAATAATTATCAACAGCCCGCACCCATAACCAGACCCCCAATGACTGCTGCCATCGACCCCTGAGGAAGCAATGAGGAGCGCAGGCCTGTGCCCGCAAATATTACACCAAAAAATCCATTAATGTTACAAAGATGATATTTCTAGCTGGAATGTCTAGCATCCAGTGTGTCAATTAAATTTGTCTGTGGTTATGTTCTTGATAAAAGAATTGTTCACTTTTATTTCTTAAATTTCTTAATCCTTATTAAAAGTTATTCATTGAGTGATTTCAGTAAAACAGTTGATTGTTCATCTTCCTCATTTATTAAATCCAATATATTATTATCAACTGCAGATGTCCATCAAAGTTCAATATAACTATTTATTTCACTCAACTGCAAAGTTCTCCATGATTTACAATCAAGCCTACAAATCTTCATTTACTTGTTCCAATTATGAAGAGTATTATTAGCATTGTAGGAATCCACTAGGTTCTTCCAACTATGAAAAGTGTGATTAGTTTTGTAAGATTCTTTCCTATTGTTTTGTAGATCACAGATATTGATGGCAAAATCATATTTTAACAATTAGTTTCTGTAACCCTAAAGTAAGCCTATTGTAGTGAGATTTCAACAATGACTCTTTCCTATTTATAATATTTCAATTCTGCTTGTCTAGATTGAATTCAATGTCTTGACCAGTAATCAATGCTTCAGTTGTGCAATCCAATAGTTTGCAATCAATCTTTATAGTATTCTAAATAATTGTTGAATTAAGCAAAGTTAACTAATTTGCAACTTCAGTATTTCTGTTTATATCTATAACACCATTTATACTTATTTTAATCTTTCAATCATCGTTTATTGGCTCAGGATTCTCTTAGTTGTAATTGTGTGTTGATTTGAAAATTTTTTATTTTTTGTGGCACCCCAATTTCACCAGAAGTGGCCCGATAACTTTTGATCGGATCATCAGAAAAATTTAATTTTTGTGCAAGGAGGTAGCTTAAATCATACTCTATATTGTTTGATTCTAAAATTGAGATCGAATTAATGTTCAAAATAATTTTTCTTATTTTTCTCCTGCACTGTTTTGCTGCATTCGGCCACTTCCAGTTCGGCACCACGGTATCGTAACTTTTTTCTCATGACAGATTTACTGATTGTTCTGTGATTATTTTTTATATCTAATATGTTCCCTGGGCCATTGTCTGTCTTCCCTGACTGATTTGTAGCCTTAGAAACTTGTTCTACTTTACAAATATCAGATGTTACAGTGAAATTCTTAAAGCTATCTTTGCAAAGCATTTTTTTTATTTCTTTAACGTTTTCAATGGAGTTTAATTCCAAATCACTTCTCAACTTGTTCTATTACTGAAAATTAGGATTTTTAGTAGCTCTTTTCATTGTTTGATCAATTGGATTCATTTAAAATCTTTTTCAAAGTCTTATGTTATGCCACAGCTTTTTTGGAATTACTTATTCTGACTTTTGCCTTTTCCAATAGCAGCCATTTGCACAAAATGGAACGCCAGAAAAAATCAGTTAATCTTGAATGAAAACCAACTTAAACTTTCTTTTAAAGGTGATAAAACAATAAAACATATACTCACCTTTAACTTGATATACTTTTAAACCAATCCTGTTCCCTAAACTAGGGCAACAGGAATCAAAACTGGGAGCCAAAAACAGAGTAATCTGGAGTCCTTGGCTCCCTCTAATGGACATTGATGCTATTTTTCTTTCTCACTACAATTTTCTACATATTGAGTAAATTTTAGATGTAAAAGCTTTTGTATATATTATTATAGGTGTATAGTATGTAACCTGTATCATTATTAGGAGATTGAAAAGAGCCACTTTGACATAATGATAAATATGATTTGGAAAGAGAATTAATTATATTCGCAACTTTATTCATTAGTTTTTTCTGTATTTGCAAGCATATTTCAGAATTACTTAAATGGAAAGGAAATCCCACCAACGAGCCAGACTTTCATTTGAAATATTGAATCATGATGGCACATTGGATTTTTCTAAATTGAATTCCAGTTTGTATTTGTTAGTAATTATTTAGAATTTTTATTAATTCTGATATTTTTTTTAGTTGGCAGAAAGATTGTTATGCCATCTATGCTTGCAATGCATGAAACATTTGCCTTCATTCCAGATATATATATATATTCCAGTCATCTCATTTTCACTTGCTTTAAGGAGAGGATCAATATAAAATGTGAATAAAAGGGCACTTAATGGTGAGTCTTGTGGAATTGAATTAAATGGACTGAATGATGGTGAGTACTTTCCCACTAAGAGTTATCGGAATTTCTTGAGTTAGAACAAGATTCATAATCAAGTAGATAAATGCTCTGGGTAGTGATATATCTGCTAATGCATTAATTACAATATCAATTGGAATCAGATCAAATGCTGATTTAATGTCCAGCTGAACTACAAATTTATTGTGATATGTTGAAGTCTCCTATTAGAATTATAGTATGTATTGAGGATGCAAATTTTGAGTTTAATGTATGTATCAGTCTATTAATTATCATTTCACCTGGAAGAATATACATGTATGCTATGCTGTGTTATTCTTTTATGGTATAATGTAACAATTAGCATGTTTGCATCAATATATATTATTTTAAATGAGCAGAATGGACAGGTTTTGTTTATCACAATTCCTATTCCAGCTGAAAGTGAGAATGCTGTTCTGGAAAATAATGAATATTCTTGATTATCATAAAATTTTGATGGATCTGTTTGTCATTTGTTGCCTATCTTAGTTTCCAGTAAACCGATCATGTATGACTGAATAATATAAGCCATTTCTTAAGTTAATGTTTTTTTTTCTAGCTTAATTCTCTGACATATGTAGACTATTTTTTATTAACATTGTATTATTTAGTTTATAGTTATAAATAATACTAGAAATATATTTATGTTAACTGTTTAGTTCTATCTAAAGATATTAGGCCCTCATGCAACAATTCTATAGATTTATCATAAGCAATATTGCCTGCATTGGAATCTGGCAAGTTTTTATTTGACTTTTTAATTTTTTTAATGTGGTCCAGAGTCTATGGGTACTCTCTTTACTTAATCCTGTGGTTTGTAATTCACTTTTCCTTTCCCTTTTCTTGCATGACTGATGATCTGGTTTGTGTGTTATTCAGTGCATTTATATCCATGTCTGTGTGTGATGGACAAGGTATTGATGATTCTATAATATCTTGTATAGTCTTGTCTATTACAATTGTTTCTGTAAGAATTTCACTTATTTCACTTGTGACTTTTTGTGGCAGTAAAATGTTTTGATCCGATAGTTAATCTTGTCTTTGAATATTGTCATCTGTTAATATATTTTGTGTATGACTATGTGAGTCATTGATGTTATTAATTAACCCAGTGATTGACATTTTTCTCAGTTTAGACTTTTAGTGATTCAGATTGTTCAGTTATTCATTATACTAAAGATAGAGATTGGAAAACTATAGATAGAAATTAGAAGAAAAAAGAATAATTCAACAGCATATACTGCAATAGATAAAATTGTAAGTATTATTAAAATTCAATTCTATTTCTAAATTATGCTATATCTCAGCCTAGCAGATAATAATTTCAAAATAATCAATTTACTGTAATTTTCTTTTGGATTATTTTTTGCCATCTAGCTAAAGCTCTGAATATATAATAAAGAAAAATGTTTTTGTCTGCAAAATAATGATTTTGGTAAATAAGTGAGTTGTCTAAAATATTTTGCTTAATGCATACTAAATATTTTTTATACCCAATTCTTCAGTTAAAATTAGCTGAATATTAATCTGGCACTTTTTCAGTTATTAATCTTACATTTAATCATTTGTTGCATTTTGCACTTGGTTAACATTTAACTGTTCAGCTCTAAAATTATCTATTACATATTTTCATCTATCTTTGAATCACTTATGTCGCTCAAACACATTCAACTTTTTCATAGTATCTTCACCATGTGCTACTTTCAGTAGTTGTACTGTTTCAATAGCACTTTTTCCGATTTTCACACAGAATTTGATGTTAATACTCTTCAAAATTTTGATTGCTTATATTTACAAGAAAAATACACACACAGTATTTATTATCTTTTCAATAATTAACAAACAATTGGATCTATCAGATTGAAATTTTTATACATATTAGTATGTTAAAACACATATACTCTCATATTTTATTACTATTGATATGGAAAATTCTACACAAACACAAATACTTCCATTATTTTGAGATAACTGACATAGGAAACACTACTCAAACTTTTTGGGAATTAAATTGTTATACCTAGTTCAAATATAATCAAGGATGTGAATTCAAATTTTATACAATCTAAAATACATTTTTTAAATAGTCTTTTTTCTTTAAATATTTTTACTTATTTAGAATTATCCCCTGTCTCTAGAATCTAATATTTACAATATTTTTAAATATTGTTGTGAAATTGAATTAATTTTTGAATCACTGTGAAGCATGTACATTTCACAACTACTTTATTTTAGATGAAAATAAATTGCAATTTTAAATATTATTGAACTATGTGATGTGTGTGCATAGGCATTTTAGTAATGTGTATAAGTTTTCATTTTATTATTATTTAAATGTCTGTGTAAACTATACTTGTCTGAAACCAGGATATAACTTACACAGCTTGGATTTCCAAATAGTAAAGTGAATTTAGTAGCATGTTTAGCTATTCTTATTTGAAGGTGAGAGAAATGCATGTGTATAGGTTTTTCAGAACTTCATCCTATAATTCTTTTCATATATTTGTATAAATGTGATACTCCCAGACATGGAGTATTTGAATTGTATTTTATGGAAGACAAGTGCATAAATGATTACTTAACAAGAATCATGTTTACTACCAGTTAAATCTTAAATAATGTACATCTACAGAAATTTGTTACCAATATGTGGTTATGGATATATGTGGTTTTTAACAAATGTATCATCACAGTGTATAGGAATGTAGAAAAATAGTCATGATGATGTAATAGATATTTGCATCAAAATTATTTGATACATATTTTGTTTTATCATTTGTTTTGATATACATTGTATATATAATTAGGTTGGAATGCAGAAATATTTTGATACATATCTTATATGTTTTATAATTTGCTTTGATATATATCATATATATAATTAGATCGGAATGCAGAAAATAAAACAATAAATTTTAATGAATGTTTAATAATGTAGACAAGATAAGACATTAATAACATTGAAATAGTAATGGTTTGCAACAAATGAAACTGAAGTAAGAAATCGATGAAATTATTAACGCATGATTATATTTTTATTTTGTGTAGTATTGTATCTTATGAGTTTCTTATAATAAAGATAATTTTCTTTAATATTATTAATATTTGATTTGTTGATTTAATCAATTCTACTATGTTACTTTCACAATTTGTTTATATTATAAACTGAAAGTGGTATTAGGAACTATGATATAGTTTATATATTGTATTTTATTATGAAATTGTGTTTTTGTAATCTCTGAATGTTCTAAAGTCATTTGCATTAGTGTGTGAATTTTCATTTTTAATGCAGTTGTGTACAATTTGATTTTAGTTGATACTCTGTATAATTTCCAAAGTAATAGATCATATTATATATTGGCAGCAGAAGTAACAAGTTGAACTTCATTTCAGAAAACAGTGGATATTGAATCTGACAACTTCATGCTAAAATGCCTTATGCTGTTTATTGCAAGAATAGAGCAATGTATTTGAGAATTAATGGTTCCTAGATCAAAAGTCAACCTGTCACTTTTATGCTCAAAATGCACATGACTTTTCAAACATTCATTTGTATCAAAGTTTTAATGTATATTTGTCTTTATATATACATGAATAAATATATGATGAAGTATAAATGATAATATATTAGTATTGATCTAATATAAGATGTATTAATATCTCATTTTAAGTTTTTAATATTTTGAAAATTCTAAAGGCATTCAACATACATATTAGATGATGAAAATAGTCCAATATAAAAATACAGATAGCAATATATGTATATGTTATTTGTAATGAAGCAAATGGTAATTTATAAATATATATATATATAATTTATTTGTAATTATATGTTGGAATATTTTTAACATCTAGTTGAATTATTAAATACTTTTAGAAAAATTCAGACTTTATTTATAACTTTCCAAATATATTTAATAAGTTAGTATGGAGCACCACTTTTGAATGATATTTTTCTCTTTTCTTAAATTGTTGGACTGATTAGTGATAGTCTAATATAGGGATTAAATCATGCCTTTTATATTTGCAAATATTGAATTTGACACTAATTAATTAAGCTTCTCTGTCAAACAGAATAATAAATTCAATATTAACAATCTGAAAGTTATCATTCCATCCTCATGATAAACTTTTATTGATCAGATCAATAATTCAACTAACTGATAGAAATGGTTCAGCATTTAATTATATATATATGGCATCACAATGTGCTGTGTTATGATTAATAAATAACTACCTTTAACTTTAAAAAAGGACAAACAAATATACATACCTATACAATAACAAAGTGATATAAAATGGTTTCTCCTTAGAGGAAATTTTCCACGTATACTCTATGTTACCAGTAACTGTTAATAAAGTTAAATTTTCTCTTTCAAAATTCTTATGCACCACAATAAACTCATCAATAATTTTCTTAATCAAAACAGGCAAAAACTCACTATACATATTGCCACTCACTGCAAGCTAGAGTTATCAATGGATGCCAGAAAACTTGTGCATAAAATTCCCATTTAGTGCCTACTCATCCAATATCCCCAGACTAGTTTCTGGCTTGTGGTCTTCGTTAGTGAGGAGCCTTGGATCTGAGAGCACTGCACCTAGATCTTAGAATCTAATGCAACCCTTCAGCAGCCACCTTTTATCTCTACTTAACTACAAAACCATGAGTCTTAAATTGAAAACATTTTAATATTTTCAATCCAAGCTCATTAGCTTATATAGTCATATAGGTCTGAACTCCATTCAGTACCTATACATTTTGGTATCTTCGGTTCTTTAATAACCATAGCCACCACTATCCTATCAGGCAGGATTGGTTTTAAACCAATAAACATCACATGATCACCATTTCTTAGGCTTGCTTATAACTGTTATTAAATAGGCAAAACTCACTATAAGTACTGCCACTTACTGCAAGCTAGAGTAATCAATGGATGTTATAAGGCTTGTGCATAAAATCCCCATCTGAGTTCAGACCTATATGACTATATAAGCTAATGAGCTTGGATTGAAAATATTAGTGTTTTCAATTTAAGACTCATGGTTTTGTAGTTAAGTAGAGATAAAAGGTGGCTGCTGGAGGGTTGCATTAAATCCTAAGATCTAGGTGCAGTGCTCTCAGATCCATGGCTCCTTACTGACAAAGGCCACAAGCCAGAAACTAATCTGGAAATGTTGGATGAGTAGGCACTAGATGGGGATTTTATTCACAAGCCTTCTGACATCCATTGATTACTCTAGCTTGCAGTGATTGGCAATACATATTGCGAGTTTTGCCTGTTTTAATAACAGTTATAAGCAAGCATAAGAAATGGTGATCATGTGATGTTTATTTTTCTAATCCTGGTTCATTTTTTTTTTTGTGGTTCTATTGTAGTATAAGCTAATTATATTTTCAATATTCTGTTCTTATATTAGCAACCTAAACAAAAAAAAAAAAAGTCATAAAAAATCTATATTTTTCCAGTTTTTCCCTTTAAATTTCCCATCTCCATGCTTTATACTAAACCTTTTTTAATATTTTACTATACAAAAACAAGTTTTCTAATGTTTTCACTCTCATCTCCACATGAATTACATTTACAATTCAAATCCTTATTTCATTTTTGTCATTTCCCCCTTGTATCTGGAGATCTTGCTTTTGCACTAAATGACAACAAACTCTTTTTGCTATTATCACATATCCTTTTATATTTTATACAATTTTTATTCTCATGTAATGTTAAACTTTTTTAAAATTCATATTCATTTCCCGTACTTTTAGGTTCTTTTTCTGCCATTAGTTTATCTATTAATTTCCCCATCCCTTATAATTATGTATCAATAGTATCTTCTCAACACATTTATTTTATTTCTTATGTAAATACATTAAAATAATTTGTCTAGCTATTACTTTTATATATTGTAAACTCTTTCTTTCCTTAACTGTTTGTTGCCCTTTCCGCACAATCCAATTAAACACTCTTTTTACTAATATATTTTCATTTTTACATTGAAATCCTCCAAACATTTAAAATTTACTTTTGATCTCCTTCATTAAAAAAGGATTCCATCTCCGTTTATCTCAAATAATCTCATTTGCTGTCCACATATCATAATGTAATGCTTATCTATTTTTTTTTATTATATATTTTATTAAAAAAACTCTGACTTAACTTGGTATTACAAAGTACACTATTTTCAAATTCAGGCACTATTATTTCTTTCCAAATAATTCCACATATCTCATTTATTATATCAGAGAAGTTTTTTAATCATCCTATTCTTTTTTTTTTGCCTTTTTCCTCAACTCTAATTCTCAACTATCTGTATAATTATTTTTTCTACCCAAATACTTATGCTCTTTCACTTTTTTGAGATAATTATCTCCCATTTTCTATTTTTTTACTTTTATACCTTCTGTTGAATTTAATTTTAAATCAGTAGCAAATTTTTCTACACAATACTAACGCCTAATGCAAGCTTTAGTAATCAATGGAAGCTATAAGTAATCCAGTCTCTACCTTTCAAATATTATCCCCAAACTAATTTCTAGTTTATGACTTTCATCATTGAGGAACTTTGGATCTGCAAGCAGTACATCTGGACCTTTGGATCTAATATACTTCTCCAGTGCCTATATTTTATCTTTTGCTTAATTATAAAGCTGTTATCACAAATTGAAAACATAATAATGTTTTCAATCCAAGATAATTCACTTGTTTAGTCATACAGATTGAGTTCAGTTCAGTATCCATATATTTTTGTGTTCTTGATTTATTTATAACTATAACATCATTTTGTTTTGGCTAGGATTGGTTTTAAACCATTAAAATATCACATGATTATCCTTTCTGATGTTTACACAGGCTGTTAAAACAGTAGCAAATTTTTCCATGCAATAATGTCACTTGGTGCAAGATTTAGTAATCAATAGATGCTAGAGTTGTACATCATAAACTCTATCCAGTGTTTATTTATCCAATATTCTTAGATTAGTTTCTAGCATATGGCTTTCATCAGTGAGGAGCCTTGGATTCAAATGTTACTATTGTGTGAAAATATTAGCTACTGTTTTAATAGCTTGTGTACACATAAGAAAAGATGATCATGTAATGTTTTAATAGCTAAAGGATAATGGTGATTATGGTTTTTAATAAATCAAGGGTACCAAAATATAGATATTGAACTGTTCAGATCTGTACAACTAACTATATAAGTGAATTAGTTTGGATTGAAAACATTATTGTGTTTTCAGTTTGGGCTAATAGCTTTATAGTTAACCAAAAAGATAAAATATGGAATAAAAGATGGGTACCAGAGGGTGCTTTAGATCCAAAGATCAAGATGCTCTGCTTCCAAATCCAAAGCTTCCTACTGATGAAATCCATAATCTAGAAACTAGTGCGGGGAAATTGGATATGTCAACACTGGATAGGGATTATGATGCATTGATTACCAAATCTTTTATTAGGTGGTATTATTATATGGAAAAATTTGCTATAGTTTTAACAGAGAGAGAAACAGTTTAGTTTTCAGAGACAAAAAAAATATATACAAGAAGTGCTATTGGTATTGTTAGAATAATTGCAGAAAATATATTTAAAAAAGATAAAGGAATTGGTATAAGTTTTGTGAATTTGAAAAAAAGCATTAATTGAGTAATCTGGAATAAACTTATGACCATATTTTAAAGAGATTTATCTGGAATTAGTATACAAGAGAAATAATAAAAATCTGACTGAGAATAATAAGACTGAAGAAATGAATATAGATTTTTTTTTTCAACAATTATTCCATCATTCTCTCAATTATTGGCAAGTGAAATAAATATCTAGCTAATCTTAAAAGATATATATCTAAATCCTGATAGCAAACAGCAACTGGTAAATTTGATCTTTTTTTTCTTCATTTTTTCTATTGCTGATAGCTTTTTCTCACTTCCAGTTGCTTAAAATCCTTTATCTCTCTCTCTCTATTTATATATAATTTATCTAAATCTTTGTTTGCTCTTATGGTAATATAGAAAAAACAAATATAATAATATATATTTATACATAAATGAACTAGTCAATAAAAATTACTTGCTGATATATCTCCATTTTTCTTATATATATAAATACATATGGTTATAAGAATTTTAATATTTGTAAACTACAAAATAGAATAATATATTACTTCATACATGCATTTTTATCTTTTAATAGGTATGCAATAAAGTTATTTAAAGTCTAAAAGCAAGTTGAGTATCTAAGTAATAGATAGGTATGATCAAGAAATAAATCTCGATTATTCTTAGTAATAATTTAGCATTAACTGTCACTCTTTTTCACAGTTTATCCTAGTATTTCAATTTTAGAATGACTATATACATTTCAATTTATAATATCTGTAATATAGATATTTAATAACCTTACACTAATAATGTAAAAATAATCACAAATACTTATAAAAATAGTAATAATGCAATATAATGTATACTTATTTAGGTGTAAAAATACATTGTAATAATTTATTATATACAGATAAGAAGTTGGGTATTTATATATACCTGTGTGCAATCATTAGTAGGTTTTTTTTTTCAAGCACAAGTCCTGGATCAATTTTCCCACTCCATGAGAAAAGTGAGTAATACTTGATGATTAAAAAAAAAAAAATCAACAATGTCAAACATGGAGGTGACTATTCTATAATTTCAATAAAAAATGCTGTATTTGAGTTGCCTGAAAAACCAATAGATGATAGATTATTCTGGTGAAAGGCATTATATGTTTATTAAGAATTCAAAGCATTTAATAATGATTAATATTTCTGAAGTATATATTTAACACAATATATTTGTTATTGTCTCTGCATTATAATTGAATAGTCATTAAAGATTGTAAGGATAGTAAACCTTGCTAATGCCTTTCATTGCTAGGCTTATGCCCTTTTTTTTTTTTTTATTGAGAGTCGTTTTTCAATTGTAATATCACTTGCCTATTATAATAGTTTTTAAGACTTTTCCCTTTTTTGAAAGATTATAGTTCTGAGATCTGTTCAACCTGAGTGTATATAGGTTTATAATTGTTATGGTAATTGTAGCAAGGTGGTTTCATAGCAAATGTTCACATTTAATTTTTTTATTTGTAAACTATGATTTGATTTAAGTCATTTTCAATTACTGTATCATTATTTATCACATGCATACATAGTCTGTGATCAACATCCATTAAATGTAATTTGAAACAAATGTGTGAATGTTCTCATGTGAATCGTAATTTATTTAAAATACAATTTTTTAAGTAAACATTAACTATCACATGACTGATTTTGACAAAATATGAGTGTTTATTTAGACAGCTTAGACAATAAGAGAGAAGTGAAAGAAAAAAGTAACTTTTTAATTGCAATGAGATTGCTTCATTTCTCTTGGGAATTTTTTAAAAAAAATTATTGAGTTAATTCAATAAATGAAATTAAAACAGAGAAAAAATCAATTATTTTGCTAATGTATTAATTGAGGACATTATTAAAATATTATAAATTTACATAACAAATTAAGCTCAACGTTAAAATTCCTAAATAATTTTTTTTATGCATATCATTTTATAAGAATTAGTGTTATTGTTCGAAGAATAGGAAATAACATACATAACTTCATTAACGTTTTTTATTTCACTTACCTTACATATGAAATATATTATTCAGTTTTTTAAGAAAATTTTACCAATTCTGATAATTCATTTATTTTTAAAATAACTATTCTAAAGAATATGAAGACTGTGAATATGAAGATTGTACCATAATTAGATACCCATTTACCAGTCAATAAGTGAGTGACTAGGGTTAGCTTAGGTTAGTTATACTCTGATCATTAGAAAAAAATTCTAGCTACCTGAAGATATTTTTAAATTTCACTTGAATTTGAAATCTAACTTGTAATAATAACAGACAGATGCTCTACCATTAGATTGTTTACATGATTCTAGTTTTATGGATATGAAATATAATGATAGTATTGTTGGATTATGCCATTTAAGATTTTAGCTTCTTATGGTAATTAATTATGGATCTGAAAACTATCTAGCTTGGATGATTCTTCTTTCTAGTAGATGGTCAGTTGCTGACCTAGTTTTCATAGTTATTATAGTCCAATTGTTCTATCTCAAATAACCATACTAAGAATTTTCTTATCTCCTCTTCCAAGGAAGAATTTTTTAAAATTTGATCATATAAACTATCATTATTATTAGTCAAATTATTAAAAAAAAAAAAGTAGAAAGGAAAATTATAAAAAATTTAAAGGAATGTGATAAGTATAAAACTGAAATAAAATTAATTATAGAAGGAAAATAATAAGATTTAGAAAAAAGATAGATGTGATTTAGTGTTATGAAAAAAAAAAGTACTTATGAACCATTGAAATGAATAAAAATAATACTTCAGAAAGATGCAGAGAATATGTTGGAAATTTGTAGATTGTTTGTTTTATGTGTATGGAAATATATATATTAATCAGATCTTTCTCATTATTTATATAAATTCTGTCCATCCAGATGTATGTGGATTTAAATTTAATCTATAGTTTAATTAAATGATTAGTTGTAATGAATCTTAAACAATTTAATACATGTTTATGATTTGTAATTTATACTAACATTATAAATAGCATGGAATAAATATTTTTAAAAAATAGTAACAGCAACAATAATAACAAAAACAATATAAAAAGAAAAAAAGGAAATAGAATTTTTGAAAAAAAGTAACTTCTAATACAAAAACTAATAAATATTTGATTCCAAGCCTTCCTATATTTGAAACGGTGGATAATAGCAAACTATATAATGTATGTATTTAACATAAACATACATGCATTTAGGATACAATTTTAATAAAAAGTGTATATGTTCATTTAACAGCAAAAACAATTAAAAAATACATAGAATAATGTAATTATGAAATAAAAAAAATACAGTAATAAATAGTGAGAGGACTCACATGAATAAATATAATGATATATCTATACAGACTGCGCAGAATTAAGGAAGGGCTGAGTCATTATCATAACTCTCATAGAAGTGGGCATGTATATTAGTTTTACGGATATTCAAATTTTATATTTTGCATATTTTTTCATATCGGGGATTATTGAAACCATGAATGATGAGTTCACTGATATAAAGAGATTACTGAATGCATTCATAATATTTTTAAACAACTAAAATATCACATGATGAGATTATAAGTTTACAATTGATATAGATGAGAGCTTTTTTGTATCCAAATGCTAATTCAATGAAGTGACAGAAAGAGGTTTAATGTATGATTGCTTTTTAGAATCCAATTTGTAAATTTTTGATTTGACAATAATTAAATAGAATATTTCTTTTTGATTTTAATAAGGCTTATATAAATTTTATAGCATATTATAATTCTTTTTTGCAGTAGTAAATTGTTAATTGCAGATTGCCTTGAAATACAAAAAGACTTTGCCCAATCAAATATATTTAAATAAAAAATATGGGTAGTTGTAACTTACACCATATGTGGCCACTGGGTGACGCTGCAGTACCATCAACAAGCTGTAAGAAGCCTACAAGTGATAAAAAAAGGTGAACATTACAACTACCAATGTATGTGTGTCAGTTTGATCAGTTTTTTGTTTAGAAATGCTGTGATATACATATAAATATATTTTGCATAATCTATACGTAAAATTAAAGATCATTCTTTTCTTATTTATAAAAATTTATTATTTGGCAACCTACTATAAATTACACTAAATAAATATTCAATGGAAAGGATTGTAGATATGATTTATGTAAGTGGTTTAATATATGAACTTTCTGATTATATTCAGGTTAAGGGAATTCATTATTTCATAGTTTCTGGTGTAGTTGCATTCCAAGATTGATTAGTGACATTTAGATTTTGAAGAGAAAAGGCATTATTTTGAGGAAAGCATTTAATATGAAAATTATAAAAGTGAACCTATTAGACCATGTATCTTGTTGAGTATAATAACTCTGAAGACTAATATTTATGTTTGTTCTATAAGTATTTATAAACCATTATAATGTCTTTCTTAAAAAAATTAGTGAATTTGGGCATCCATTGTCTATATTAAATTATTAATCCATCAATAGCTACATTAATTTTATTTGTGAGGTCAGATATATATATATATTTATTTGAAGTCAAGGTGATTTTGTCAATAAATTGATAATATTTTATCTATAGAAAAAGTTTTATTGGTTAGTGACAAGAAGATGGAAGTGCTGAAAAGTTTATGAATATTGTCTGAAAAATTGAGTAAGGAGTTAATCCAGATTAGAGTTGTAATGACAATAATTTTTGAAAGCTATCTTCTGATTTTATAGTGTTACCAAAATTGATAATTATTTTTAAGATGAGTGGACGATCATATTAACAGTGTCCATATATGTCATGACTCTGAGATTAATGTTTAAATAGAAAATATTATGACATGTTTTATGGTTTATATTTGCTTTTGATGGGATCAAGATAAATAGAGATGACTATCAGTTGAGATGTTTTAAGATTAGTATAGCAATATACAAATTATATATAATTGCTTAAATTATGACAAACTCCATAATTGTAATGTAATAAATTATATACGATTATAAAAATACGTTTAAAGAGAGAAAATATTAATATTAAAAATAACCTTAATGTATTTTCAGTGCAGATCATTCTTTTTGAAGGCTAATGTTATATTGTAAAATATGTAATAGGAAGTATGCAAGAGTGTATTTCTTTTCATCTTTTCGACTGTGTATCATTTACCTTTAAAATGAGTGCTTTACATTGAAGATGAATTAATATTTTATTTAATATTATTTATATTTCACTGTTTAAGAGGCATTTTTATATTTTTTTATAAAGTATTATATAATTATTTTTGCTGTAAGAATATTAATATAATCTAACAAAATATCTTATCTAATGATGAAGAGAGATCTAGTCATTCTTAAAGGCATTTGTGAAATCATTTATTACATGAAATTACATTAAGTGATTAGTTTCAGTGTAGTATATGGATTTATAAAGAATTTAGATAAAATGATACAAAGAGAAAAAAATATATTGGGTAATGACAAAGGTGTTAATCAGTTTAATAAAACTTTTGTTAATATTTTCTAATCTTGACTTCAGTAGAGTACTCACTTAAATTGTGTGACATGCTATTGAAAAGTTCCTTTCATTTTTAAATATATATAATTATTTTTAAATGAATATTACAATTCTAATTTCACACAAACAAAAAAAAAGATTGTTTTACAATGACTATAAAAATTAATCCATAAACTATAAATACATCCAAATATATTGCACAGTTAATTTTATAATTTGTTATTTGATATCTTGCAATGATGAATTTTAATCTCTTATTTGCTTGCCTGATTGTTGCCCTTCATTGTATTCTGTCAGTAGTCAGCTATATGCTCCAGTGAAATCTATTAATATTTTATCTTTTCAAAGTCTATTTGATGATCTGTATAACAGAAAATAAAAATATATATAACAGCTATTTGAAAAAAAAAATATATATATAAAAAGCTGATTTTTTACCCTGTCGAATATTGAATATTTATTTTAACATTAAGCTAATATTTAATAATTAGTAAGATAAAATCATATACCGAAAAAGGCTTATATATAATTATTAATATATAGCTCATATATGTTTTGGTATTATTTTTTTAATATTTTATATGAAAGAAAAAAACCCAGTGTAATGAATTTCCTTTATTTCCATTTTTGATCATATTAAATCTGTATAATGTATTTGGAACTACTTCTTCCATGCAAACTCTATTCAGGTTTCTCATAAAATATTTTTTTAGGTAGTCTATTACTCTTTATTCATTTTATGTGTCCAATTTATTGAAGATGTATCATTCCAGTATTCTATACTATTACATTCAGCAAGCTCAGTAACATACTGATTTGTTTTATAAATTTATATTTTTAAAAAATGAAAATTTTTTAATGCCTTTATGTTAAATCAATATGTGTTCCATATATATCTCATTTCCTATACAATAAATTTGGTGAAAAAGCAGCCTTATGTACAAAGAATTTAGTTTAAATAATTATTTCAATAAAATTTGTGATCTTTAACTTATTAAATATGGCAGCAGCACTTTGGAGTTTGTGTTGCTCCTCGACATTCATGTTTGTCTTAAAATGGTTCACATCCTCAAGCTGATAACCTCTAAGTCTAAATTCTTTTCATTATTGTTTGATAAAAGTATTTGAGTGTTTAGAATGTGAATTATTAAATCAAATTCTTCTTATGTCAATGCATTAAGAACATTCTGTGGATTAGCTTTTGAATTGAAAAAGACAATTAAAAAATATATATCAATATTGCATCTTGATGCCTTTATCATAGATCCATCTCTAAACTGTTCCACTACCATAAAAAAATGGAAATATTTAACACATCTCTGTTTAGCATTAATTTTATTTTAAATGCATCTGATTTTCATATTAATAGTCCTTTTTTCATATTATTATATAGTAGCTATATAATATGAATAAATTTTCATGTTCAACCATCTACTTTCGAATGTAGCTGTAAATCAAATCCACAAAAACAATATATAAACTCCATCTTTGCTCACAACTCTTTTTTTTTTGTCAATTATCTAACAACAAAAACAGTTTTTATAGTATTTATTGATTTACTAAAATTATTTTGAGTCTCTGATAAACTATTCATTTATGGCTGGAAGCAGTCTATCCACTAACATCTTAAATGTACTTTGGCTATTTGGGCAATATTGATATATCATTATAATTAGTGTAATTTTTTCTATTCTCATTATTTTTATTATTTGAAATAATAAAATTAAAATCACATGGCACAGCGTCATTGGTCATCTAATAAATGCATTGATATCACTATTTTATTAGGATTCCATAAGGATCTGCAAACATTCTTGTTTTTAAAAAATACAAAGAGCATTTTAAATGTTATCAAACAGTTATCTGTTCAAAATCTAATGAGTCAATAAGATGGATATATCATTCATATGCTTGTCTGAATTTTTGTATCATTATTCAAAAGATAATCAAAATTTTCTATTCATTTATTCAAAATATCGTTATCATATAAAATAATGATTTTTACTGATTCAATAGAATTATGACATTGTTTACTTTAGATTTTTATGTTATTTACAATGTATTTAAAAAATTATGTAATCATGATCAATAAATAGCTTTATGCATTTTGTTGAATTCACTAATTATTTTTAAGTCTTTTCAGTCATTGAATATTTGACTTTAAATCTTTATATTATTTATGAAGCTCAACATTTATTTTTCAGCAAAACAGAGAATGCTGTTTCCTTTTAACCAAATCGCTAAGGATACAGTCATTGTCAGAAACCTTTTACTTGTATATATCAGTTTGAAAATCCAAATTGATAATTGTTGTGTTAGACAATTGTTGAAATTTTTCATAAATAGCCAATGCTTCTCAAGGACAAATATTAAATTTTATTCTAATATGTCTAGAATAGGATTTTTTTAATAATGGCACTATCTTATTATCATTTTAATCCCGGAATATACTAATGAATGATTTGGCCATTTTTCTGTAAGCACACCCATAATATAAATTTCTTTTACTTTTTGACTGTAACATAATTCATATTATTGTTTTGAGTATGGATGAATCGAAGTTTTTATATAGCATTTTTATTATTGTTATCTAAACCAAGTTTTATGGTTGTCAGCCGATGTGTTATGCCAAAATTTCAATTCCCCCCCCCTCCCCACTGAATTTTTTGTAGCTTTCTATTCTCTTGTGTCAGCCATTTGATGGCGTTGATGTTAATCAAAAACACATACATATTACGATTCCAGGCCGGGCCTGTGATTCTATATATAAATATCGGCTTTTTTAGTTTTGTAATAGGAAATTAGAGGAACCAATACTAAATAATATTACTATTTAAAAAACAAAAATTTAAAAATTCACATTAAATTTTAAAATGATACCTGAATAATTGACGTTTTTTGGACAGTAATTAATCATAAAATGGACTGTTTTTGTTTTTATATCTATAAAAAGTTACGGTATTTTTTTAATAGAAAATAATACGCAATTATACATTTTTCAATTTACACAAAATTTCTACATTCACGCTAAATTTAAAAATGATACCCGAGTAATTTGCCCCCCTTTTTTTTTGACAGTAATTAATAAGAATGTGGGTTCTTTTTGTTAGTGTGTATATATAAAAAGTACCGTTCTTTAAATACTACATTTAAAAATGATACCCGACTATTTTGCATTTTTTTTTGTGGACAGTAATGAATCAGAAAGTGGATTGTTTTTGTTAGTGTGTATATATAAAAAGGTACTATTATTTAAATATTAAATTTAAAAATGATACCCGACTATTTTGCATTTTTTTGGACAGTAATTAATCAGAAAATGGGTTCTTTCTGTTATTGTGTATATATAAAAAGTACCGTAATTCAAATACTACATTTAAAAATCAAACCCGACTAATTTGCTTTTTTTTTTTTTGGACAGTAATTAATCAGAAATTGGGTTGTTTTTGTTTAATGTGTACATATAAAAAACTAATCTTATTTAAATAGTAAATGTAAAAATAATACCTAACTAATTTTTTTTTTGACAGTAATTAATAATCAGACACTGGGTTGTTTTTGTTTGTGTGTATATATCAAAAGTAACTTGTCACAAATTAATTCTCGTGAAAACATTACTTTTCGCATGATCGTCAAAATACTGCTCTACCTCACCCTTAAAAGCAATTTTTGAGGGTTACCCATTCGTAATGGAATCTTCTCGACATTGCTAATAAAGTTACAATGTAACAGTAGGTTAGAGCACTTAAAAAAACCTTTGTAATGAAATTTTAAATAATTACGACAGGCTAAAATCTATACACTCTCACATGAAAGTATAGAGTAAATAAACATTCTAGCATTATGATAAAGTTAATAACATAACCAACTACGGCAGTCAATAAGGCATTTGTCTGTGCTTTTAGCATAGAAAAAAGCCTAGACCAGCTTAGCTGGCGGGGACTCTTTCTGTGTTTTATCGTAGAAAGAAGCCTCTTAGTTTGGGTGTAGGCCACTGAAATGGTATATTTCTAGGAATTGATCTAGAAATAGCCCATCATGCGGCTGACACGAGGGGATAGATAACCAATTTTTTGAATGTAGTGTTAGAATATGAATATTGATAAAATAGTAACATATAATATTTCTAAAACAATTTGTACTATTAGCATTTTATTGATACATTTAGGAATTTTGAGAAAAGAAAATACTAAATTAGATATCATGGTGAATCCAATAATACTAAGCAGTCTTCTTCCCCCAAAAAAACTTTTATCCATATATCTTTATAAGTAAATTTCCTATCTAAGAAGAAACTTTCTCTGGAAGACCAGTTTAAACAAGAGAAAGATTTTAAGGTTTAATCATAACTTCCTAGATACAAGTATTGTTCCATGTTCAAGTCTTTAAGATTCAACATCAAACAAAGTTTATATGTACCATGTATCAGTGTTTAGAAAAAAAATTGAAATATTTTTATTACTACCATTACTTCCTAGTTTTCCACTATACACTCTTGCTATTTCTTAAGTGAGTAATATATATGATTTAACTTAACTGGAGATAGGATATTTTTGGCTCACTTAAGGAAATTAAAGGCATTTTCAAATAGTGTTATCCAAGAAACTTATTTTAAATTCAATTTCAAGTATTATTAGTGTTGATTATATTGCCTTCTTTAAAATTTATAACTAAAAATTCTCATTCTGTTAAACTTGTCTGTATCTCTGTTACATAAATGCTGAGTACTTGCTACATACAAATAAGATTGAAGTCAAGATTATTATATATAATTAAAAGTTGGAGAATGTGACTGCACAAACACTCAATACCGTTATCACAATTAATGCAGAAAAATGACTGATGATGTCAAAAGTTCACGATCCCCAGATAAAAATAAATGAAAAGAAAATAAGAACATGAAGAAGAAAAACAAGACTATCAGAAATATTATACCTGGCCTTTAATGAGTTAAGTTCATATACAAGCAAGCAGGGAGGTATCATGGAAGAGCATTATTTTTTGATTAACTGCATTTGTGATAAAAGTGTGTGCAACAAAAATTACAATTATTTATTCAAAGTTTTGATGATGTATGACAATTAGAATTTAGAGATAATTTTATCAATTGAGAGGGAGAATTGGAATTGTTTGATGTATTAATTATTTAGCTAATAAAGGGTTATGAGGGTCTTTTTGGGATGAACTTCCATATTGTTTTCATTATGGGCTTTCTTTTTGAAAATTTATATGATGAAATAAAATTTTTGTGATTTTCTCTCCCTCCTTTATTTTTTTTTATTAATTAAAAGAAATTTTATTAATTTAAAATCCATTTCAATAGATGAGAATATATTAGCTTGTAAAGTGTCACTACTTTTTATTAGATATTAAAAGTTTTGTCAAGTTGTTATGATTAAGTAAAGTCTGAAGTAGTTATAATGTTTCATATTAAAATTGGATATTTGATATATAGATTAATAGGTACTGTTAATTACAATTAGCATTTCATTATTAACAAAAATTATTCAAAAATAGATGTGTTTATATTTTGTAATATCAGAATATTATTAAAAATTATGCTTTTTTGATTAATTAAATGTGATTTTATATCCATCACAGTGTGATTGAAAATACATATGAAGTGTAGATCAATTGATTATCATGAAGTTCAGAGAAAATGAGTCAGTATGATATGAGTAGTAGAATGTATAAGTTTGGTAATAGTATAGATCTACAAACAATAAAAATATTTAAATTAGTTGAATTTGAACTCATATCATCATCACTAATGGGTCATTTGATCTTCATTTGTCATATAGGAATATGCTAAAATGGTTATTTGATAATCCATTTTACTGTCATCAAAAGTCTGTGAATTTAGATGTCTTTGAATAAATGAAATATATTTTTTTCTTATCTTACTCCATTAAGAATATTTGGTTATCAATAGTCAATTTACGAAGCTAGTTACTGCTACAAAATATATTTTCAACATATGTTCTGAAGTTTTTTAGATTTTTTTTGTTACTTGAATTGGAGGGGTAATTACATTTTTAGGAATTTTAATTTTAGACTAATACTTTGGCAAAGGTTGTGAAATAACTTATTTTTTAATAGGATATCTTTTGAAAAATACTGAAGATAAAATTTTTTTGGGAAAAAAAAAGCTTTTAACTATTTGTTAACTGAAGATCTAGGCGTCTTTTTGATCCCATATATAAAATGTTATACAACTGCTTAGCACATTTAGGTTATTAAATATCTAGAACTGATGTTTATTTTAATTTCGATTTGTTTGAGATTTCCTAGTTATCTTTGAAAAAAGGTTTGATTCTAAAACAAATGCAGTTATATAGAGATTGATAATCAAAAACAAGTTGTAAAAAAAATGTAAAAACTTTTTCTATTTTTTTACAGAAATTTTATAGAAAGAATATTATAGATTAAAATGGGAAACTAAAAGAGTAAAAATATTGGAGATTTTAGATTTTGCAGATAATTTGATTGTTTTTACAAATAATGTTTCAGCGCTTCAAAAAATGTTGCAAGAACTATAAAATAAAAGTAAGAAAATGGAATTAAAGATAAACACTCGAAAGATTAAAGTAAAGTTCAGTGGATTTTTTCAAAAAAAGTAAGTCAAAAGATTGATAGTTATGAATTAGAATAAGTTAATAACTAAAATACCTGGTCATTGGGTATGTCCAATATTTCTTGTAAAACCTTACATCTAAGCTAACTTTGATACATCTACATTATCTTGAGTTATTGAAAAATTTATGACATTTAATAGGCAGATGACAGTTTGTTAATTTCATATTCTGAATTTGTAGTATCACTGAGAAAAGTATATTATTATTAGTCATGTATATATAATATTCTGATCAAGTTACTGATCCTTTTGTCTACGTTTGTAAGTTTAAATTTATTATTTATTGTACTATTATTATTAACGGCATATTGTTTTGAATGTATTTCTAAAAATTTTTTAAATTACATTTTATAGTGTTTTAACACATGCTGCACAGGGAGGAAAATACATATACAGTTATATACAAACTGAATATTATGATTTTATTTCTTAATCACTGCACTTTTTTTTTTTAATATTGGAATTAAAGAATACAAAATGAAAACATCTTATATTTAATATTATGCATCATTATACCATTATCAATGTTAATCTGTTATAATCCTATATATTTTAGGCCGTATGCTGATCAACTGGTTTTGTTCCGCTTTTACAGAAGAACATTATTTGCATTATTTACTAACTTCGCAAGATCTTAAAATTATGGCAACACAATTTTGTACTCATTTGATGGTTGCAGGAGTTCTTAAGCCTTTAGAAGATAATTTATCTGGGGAAGCTTTGTTCAGGGTAAGGTCTTTATTGAGTATTTATAAGCAATATTATGTTTCAGGATATATATATATTTTTCATTTTTAACAAGTAACATTTAGTTTCTTGTTTCAAGCTTTAATATAGATTTCTAATCCTGTCTTTAGATATGGACAGTTATTATTATTATTATTATTATTATTTTCTTTTTCTGTTATATATCAAAATTTACTTAAAGTCCATTTATATAAAGTTTCATGTACTCATTGAAATATCGAGTGCATTAAAAGCATTTATTTGAAAAGATAATCTAATAAATAATATAATTTTCAATAAAATCTATTTCATTTAATATTCATTTTTTACAAAAATTTAAGTAAAATAATGGTAAATAATAAATTTTTCTTATGAAATACTTTCATTTATTACTTTTTTTATGATATTTTTGAACAGTTTTTTTAATTAATCAGAAAGAAAAGTTTTAATGTGAATATTATTTCCATTGTAACAACTAAACTGAATTTTAATACTGTTTTTAATATAGGAAAATCTCATGTGGAATACTGCATACACATAAATAAAAATAAATTCTTTGATTGCAGAAAAGACTTGCATTAAAAAAAATATTGAAACTAAAAGTTGCATTTTGGTTTAATTTATAATAAAATTTTTAAAATTATAATCTGTTATTTTGAATCATAATTTTTTATAATTTATTGTTATATTATTATTTTTATTTTTTAGATTTATAAGATGATGATTAAAAATAGAGATAACAATCTGAGTAAAAAAGTAATATTCTTAACTACAGTACCATCTGTTGTAAGTTTAGGAAATCACTTCCAGGTGCTTGTGTGTAATAAATCACAACTATCATCTGGTAATCATCTATTATTCAAGATTAGAACATTGTACTAAAGTAATAATCTGCTCTTGAGTTAGCGATGTCTGAAAGATTATGTAGTGAAATTTATAAAAGGTGATAGAGATGGATGGGAAATAAATGATGAGATTATGTAAGATTTAATGTTGATTTGAAAAGTTACAGAAGAATGGATGGATAGGATGTAGAAGATTGCAAATTAATATTTATTTAGAATCAGCAAAGTAAATAAAAGAAAAAGAAGAGGAAAAAACTTAAGAAATTGTAAAAGAAAGTCATATAAGGATTATAAAGAGTCTGTTAAGAAGCAAGTGGGAGAAGTGGAAGTAAAGATTAGGTGAAATAGTTACTTAAGAAAAAAAATAGCTAGAAGGAAAATGGAAATGGGATGGTTTTAATAATAAATTAATACAGGAAATTATTAGTCCAGGAAGAAAGGGTTATGAAAAATTCTGGAGATTATGAAAAAGAGATCTAATTAAGAAGAGGATGTTCTATTATTAAATCCAAAGAAAGGGGAATATAGGGATAGGGAAGAATTTGAAAAAATATTTAATAAATTTGTAATGAAAACCCAGTGTAAAGAAAATATCATTAGAAAGTTTAATGTATGAAAAGATGGATAGAGTGATGGATGCAGAATTGATTAAAGCAATAAATAGATTGAAAAAAAGGAAAAGGACTAGATGGTATAACAATAAAATATTAATAATCTTGGGTTAAAATAAGTTTTAATAAAATTATAATTGATAATAAGAATTTAGATAAATGAAAAGTATATGAGAATTAGATTATTATATAAAGTGAAAAGATTTTTTGATTGTTAACTAGCTTTTCATGAGTATTAATAACTTCCATAATTTATAAATTATTTACATATATGTCTTAATGAATAGGGTTTGAATTTGGATTAAAGAATGCAAAATTTTGAGTTGAAATTTAGAAATAGATTTCTTTTAGGTAGAAGAAGAATGTAAACAATTTATTCATTGTATCTCATGTAATTTAACAGTCAAGACTCTCCATACAGTAGTGTCACTCAGTGCAAGCCAGAGTAATCAATGTATGCCAGAAGGCTTATGCATAACATCTCTATCTAGTGCCTATTCATCCAATATCCCAGACTAGTTTCTAGCTTGTGGCTTTCATCAGTGAGGAGCCTTGGATCTGAGAGCACTGCATCTAGATCTTAGGATCTAATGCAACCCTCCAGCAGCCACCTTTTATCTCTACTTAACTACAAAACTATGAGTCTAAAATTGAAAACACAATAATATTTTCAATCGAAGCTCATTAGCTTATATAGTTATATAGGTCTGAACTCAGTTCAGTACCCATACATTTTGGTGTCTTTGGTTCTTTAATAACCACAGCCACCACTATCCTATTAGGCAGGATTGGTATTAATCCACTAAACATCACATGATCATCATTTTGTATGCTTGCTCATAACTGTTATTAAAACAGGCAATACTCTCCATACAGTAGTGCCTTCTGTGACATCTATTGATTATTCTGGCTTGCACTGAGTGGCACTACTGTATGGAGAGTTTTGTCTGTTTTAATAACAGTTATGATCAAGCATAAGAAATGGTGATTATGTGATGTATCTCATGCAATTAAAAAATAAGCTATTATTGCATTTTTAGATATAAATAAGGAATATGATAGGATAGATAGAAATAAATTATGAAGAAATTTTTAAAATATGAGATTAAGCTTAAAGTTGTTCATTGTCATCATCATTATTTTAAACTATTATCAGTCTACTGCAAGGTGAAATCCCCAAGTTTCATCCAATTTTTCTGAATTATATTTCTCTTCACATTTTATTAATAAACTATCTTATTTCATCCATTTATTTCATGTGGGATCTGTTTCTAGGTCTTTTGCAATCTTTGGGATCTAGTTTAAGAATTAATTAATCTAACAATATGTTCAACCCATCTTCATTTCAGTCTCTTAATTCTGTTAGTTTCTTTGAGAGGTTTAAAGTCTTCACATTACTCTTGTGTTAAGGGTTCAAACTGGATTCTTAAGTATGAACTGGTAAAATACATCTCTTAAAAATCTTGCTTTTTAAACATGTAGACATAATTTCCTTTAATATTAATTTATTTCTGTCAAAAACATCCAACCCAAATTTAATTCTATGATTAATTTCATCCATTGTGTTTTTATCTGTAATAACTAATCTCCATATATTTTTATTCTCTTAGCTTACATAGATTCCAGTCTACAAAATTCTGCTGTGGAGATATAGAATCATTCTTTGTATACTTTATTAATGTTTATCTTTCTGTATTAATAATTTGATAAAGTATTTGTAGTTGTTAACTTATTTATAATTATCCATTTTATTTCCTTCTTTTGAGAAAATTCATAGAACATTATTTTAAAATTGATCTTTAATCTTATATTTGTCTAATAACTATTGCAATATTTTTTCAAGCTCTGAAGCATTATTTATAAAAAATATTGCATAATCTGCAAAATCTAATCTTCATATATTTTTATTTTGTTAACTTATGTTTCCAATTCACAAAATACTATGAAGATATGGAATCACCCTATGTATATACCCTTATTAATGTTAGTCTTTTTAGTAACCTAATGTAATTTAATCACTGCTGTTACATTTAGTAAATATTCTTCAAAATATGACAAAATCCTTGGTTTATGTCTTTAATGTCCAAAACTTTAATCATTGTGGAAATACTTATAAAATCAAATGCATTTTCATAATCTACAAATCCAAAGAATGGTGGCAATTTATATTTATTAGTTCTTTCTATAACTTCTATCCATACTTGAATGTGATATACTGTACTAAAAAGCACTGTTAAATCCAGCTGGTTCTTTTGATTACATGATTTTATCTTAGTAAAGATTTTGTATAGAATTGTGCTATGTATTTGTATTGCGTTATAAGAATATCAGCAAGTAATAGAAAGTTAAATACTTTAAAGGTACATATCCAAAGATAAAAAAAGAAATAAGCATTTCCAATTTTATCCCCCCCCTCCTCTGCACGGGAAACTCACGAACCTCAGAGAAATAGCAGTTTGGAACGCGGACCCGAAGCAAGACAGAGCTATCCCAGACTACTGTGCATGACAATTTTCTTGTTCTCACTGGGCCTTAAATACCGCTCTTCTCATTCATGCACAGGAGTCTGGGATAGCTCTGTCTTGCTTCGGGTCCATGTTCCAAACTGCTATTTTTCTGAGGTTCGTGAGTTTCCCGCGCAGAGGAGGGGGGGGGATAAAACTGGAAATGCTTATCTCTTTTTTTATCTTTAGATATGTGCCTTTAAAGTATTTAACTTTCTATTACTTGCTGATATTCTTATAACGCAATACAAATACATAGCACAAATTGATAGAAGTCTGATAGGTCTATATTTACTAATATCTTCTTCATAATCTTTCTTAAACAAAAATATTGTAACTGCTTTCTTTACTTATCTAGTATATCTTTATCATTTAGATGTATTTGACATGTAATTTTATAAACACATTTTTTATTTCTTCAGTTACTTTTTTAAAAAATATTAATAATAATTCCTTTCTTTTCTTTTCCATAGATTTAATTGCATATCTCATCACTTTCATTTAAAAAGCTTAGCAGTTCAGAAATAGTAATTTCTACTTTGTATTTCTTGATGTTGTCTCTCTGTTTAATAATAGTTCCATCTTTTTTTCTTATTACAGAAATAACTTTTTTTTTAATACCAAAATGTTTTACACTTTGGAAACTTTTATTCTCTTCTATAGCTTTGCTTGACAATTCACAATTAATTTTTTTTATATCATTGTTAATTCTTTTTATACCATTTTATAGAATTCCAGTTATTCAATTTTTATTAACTTATCATTTTTAAATATTTTCATACTCTTTCTTCATACATTGTTTTGTCTTAATGGAAAATTGTCTAGTGAATTGTTGTTATTATTTTTAACATTAGCTATTTTTGTAGCAGCTCTTAATATAGTATCAGTTATCTTTATATTGATCTTGGGTTAAATATGAACTATCTTCCAAGTCTAACAGTATTTTAAAATGATTAGCAAGTTCTAATTTTAAATTTGCTAAAGCTGAAGATTAGAAATATCAGCTAATGCAATCTTTTGTAACAGTTTTATTTTAATTTGCATCAACTTGTTTCTTACATCTCACTAAATGATTATCATTGCCCTATTAAGAACATTATAATCTTGAAATTAAATCAATTGTACTATTTTTTCATTTGGATATTTCCATGTTCATTTAGTATTTTGTTCAAAGAAAGAATTCATAATATACAATTTTTAGTTTTCTCAAATATTCTAAATCTTTATCTATTTATTCTGTTTCCAATGGTAACATTAAACTTTTCTATAACAATTTAAAAATTTTTATTTAGTGTATCAAAAACATTTTATACATTCATATTAAAATCTTTTACTTCTTCATCATAATGAGAACTTGTTGGTACTTAAATCTCAATTGTTTGCATTTGGCATCTCTGTCCATTAAGTTGAATAACTACTTAATCCTTTACTCTGTCTGATATATCAGCAATTTCTACAATGTTGTTTTTCACTTTTTTTAAATAAAGAATTCTAACTCCATTTGTGCCTTTACAGTAAAATACATGTCTACTTTGCAAATCTTCTCTACTTTTTCTTTTAATTTCACAAAGTTCAATAATGTTCCATTTAATTTTAGACAGTTCTTTCAATTCTTGTAATTTCCTTCACTTGAAAGTGATTTTCAATTAGTAGGTAACTGAATAAAAGAATGTTGTTGAATGGCAACCTAACTCTGGGATTTTTAGTCTTTGTCCACCAATCGCTGTCTTGGCTGCCACCATTACAGACTTCTAGGAATTTGGATCATAATTTTGGATTGTCTCTCATGAAATTGTTCATACAAACATTCATCCTGATTTCAAGAAAATTCATCTGATGTTTTAATTACTACTAGAGAACTGAGGAGAAATACCACTTTAAACTGTGAGATGAAAAACTAATAAAATGCATAATATTGGCTCATGTATGGTGGTGAGCAGCCCATCCATGTTTATTTATTATATGAATAGCACATAATAATAATAGCTGCAGTGACAAAAATATGTGAAGTGATCCTTAGGAATTTGTCCTGCTTGCTTCTTTAAATCCTGAAATGTCTGAAATAGGAATTAAAGAATCTCTTTTCAGTTAAAAGCAAACCCATATATGCAGCCTTAATGTTGTTAAGAAAAATATTAATTCTTTAAATAGGATAATTTCTGTTAAGTACTAATTGGGGATATAGAATCTATGAAAGATAAATGTAAAATTTGCCTGAGGCTGTAAAATATATTATTACCTTTTAATATTTTATTTATTTATTTGATTTCTGAGAGAATTGAAAATTTGAGATAGAAGGATTAGGGATAGGAGTGAGGATTCCTATAATTGGAATCTAGAAAATACGTAATATGGCACCTTTTTTTATATGTGATGGTATGGCATTAGAGTTCTTAGAAAGAAGTATGGAAATTTAATTCAATGGGGAAAAATCTAAGATCATAATATTAAAATAAAACTGGATGGGAAATGGAAAATAGTTATTATAATGAAAAACGTATGTGTTTAGGTACTTTTTAATGGAAAAAGTAATTATACAGCTAATTGGAAAATTAGACTTGGAGAAGAAAAAGAAAAAATGAAATGGGATTGATTAAAAATCTGGCATGTTTATCATATATGAAATATGTAGAATAATTTGGAAAGAGAGTACCATTTTTAACATCTAGAAATGATGCATTTGGTATTGTGAAGAGAAAATTATCTATAGAATACTAAAAAAAAGTGGATAGATGTCCATATGGTGATAAATTGTGTACAGAAAATCAATCCTTTCAAGGGAAAATGGGGATAATTAATAATGTTTGGAAAATTATTATATATGAATGAAAATAGATTAGTAGAAATAATGTTTAATTGGATTATGTGAAGAAAATTACAACCAAGTTGAACAAAAAAGATTTACAAAGTACAAAGATAATATTGGAAATGAGATAAATTTGTAGATAATTAATTATACATATTTATTATTAGGGATGGAAAGTGAAAAGAGATAAATTGAATTAGATTAAAAAAAAAAAGTATAATCATAGAAATAACAATATGAATAAAGAAAATAGTTTGGAGTTATATAAGAATGAAAATTATGTAAAATGTGAGACAAAAATGAAATAAGGATTTAAATTATAGATATAATTTATATAGAGATTGGGAGAGAGAATATGGATCACTTATTTTTGGAATATAGGATATTGAAAGAGGATCAGGATAAATTGTATTGAAAGTGGGAGAAATTTAAAAATAAAGAGAATGAAGGAAGTGGAGATTTCATGATTTTTTAATTTTTAAGTTTTTATAATGAAATTAGGAGAAATAAAAACAGGATAGTGGAATTAATTAAACAGCTCTTATTAAAATGGAATAGAAGAGAAAAGAAGAATCTAGGTTGGGTAAATAATTGAGAAATAAATTGGAAGTAGATGAATTTATAATTTGGAAAGAGGTAATGCTTAATTTGGCCAACAGAGTTTCTGGGTAAGTAATTCATGCTCAGAAACTTCTAGCAAAAGCATTTTATAACATAACCTTTTTGTTTATGGTAAGATAAAAAAATCAGGCAATGTTTAAAGATGAGATAATTTCAAAAATATTATTTAAGATTGATATAAATAAACTATGCTTGCTTTCATTCTTTTTTAAAGAAAAGTTTCCTTTTATAAGCCATAGTGAACATTTGCCATTTTCATAATAACTTATATATCTACTCCATATATAAAATACTAAAAGGACTTATGTAAGCAGTCATAAATATCAATGTAATATATATATATTTCAAAATAATAAAAAAAACATAAACTATTAGATATAGTGATATAGGTTTAATAAATACTATAGACTTGTTTAGAATTAATTTTATCATTTCCATATTAATGGATCTAACAATTCTTCATTTATTTATTTTATAGCTAATATTTATGATCCAGTTACAATAATTTTATTGATTAAAGTTTAACTATAAACTTTGCATTCATGGAAATGTGACACTTCCTCACCAATAATGAAAACCGCACCATATTATAGTCTTTTTTTTTTTTACTTTTATGATCAGTGCAACTTAAATTAACCTAGTTGCCATTATCTTTTAATTTATAATAACTAGATATCCATTAAATGGTCAATATTGACTAGCTGAAAGAAAAATCTTAAGCTTCCTTTTGATGTAAAACTGGCCATATTTCAGATTTCAGCTTATAGAGATGGAGAGTAGATGCATCGACTATTATATCATGAGATCTTTTTTTCTCTGATTGCAGATGTGAAATTCAAAATTTACTACCAGTAAATCAAATTCTAGAATGTGTTTTAGACATTTAAAATAAAAATGCAGTGCAAACTGCTAATATAAAATTTAATCAAGCTGTACTGATTTACAAATTTAATTATCAGTGAGCATCTACAGTTTGATTTTTAAGTTTCAAAAAGCAAATCCTAATTTATGACTTAAGCTAGACAGAGAAGCATATTATTATGTTTTAAAATAATTTGATTACATTGATGCTCTATTAATGTCATCTGTTTTCCAAGTTAGTGCTATTATATATAGGTTAGGTAAAGTAGTGATGTCATGCTTTTAAAAATTTTCAGATATATGACAAAATGAGAAAGTATCATTATATGATTAAATGAGGAAATTATGATCAAATTTATAATCCAATTAATCATTTTTGCTCTTATTTTGTTTTTATTTTTATTAACATCATATTATTTATTTATTTAGTTTAGTATAGCAGCCTGGTCATCATGAGATTTAGATGCCATCAATCTTTTCTCTGAACAAAACTATTGCAATGGGGTTATGTACTTTTGCATAGACATTTCCATCTTTTAATAACACAGTAATTCTTACTCTAATCTTTTTTTTTCTTTGTTTCTAACTTTTTTTTCTTTGTTTTTTTTCTTCCTGGAATTAGAATGATTATATTTATTTATAAGTGACTGCTAACAATGATATTGTGTATATAAACATATATTTTAGTACTAGTAATATAATTTGTAATAATTTTACTCCACACTTCATATACACTAGCTTGTAGACTGAAAGGAAGACTTAGATCTCATTAATTCCACACTCAACTTTTATTTATTAATTACTATGAATTCTAATAATTGATAAGTATCCCAAAATATGAAACAATAAAATTTAGAATAGGCTTAATGTATAAGAGCAAGATTTTAGAAAAAAGTATTTGCTTAAAAATCAACAACATTGTAAAATTTTATTAGTTTCTTTTTTTTGTCATTTAAATAAAGGAGACCCAGATCTTATAAATTCTACCTTTAATACAATAATTATTAGTGATATATACCTAGAGAGTCCTATTAAATGGTAGTTCATATTGGTTATAAGATATTCATTTTCTTTCAGTATTCTATAATTTAAAACTAAAAATCAAATTTTTTTATTATCAATAAACCTTTCAATAAACTTATTTTATAAATATGAGCTTTGCAGCTTTCTAAAAAGACAGGCTTGAGAGAACTGCCTTATTTGTTACTACTAAAAGAGACACTTTTCTATTGTTAATATTCCCTCATTTTGTATCTATGGCTTTTCTCATCAGATCACTTTCTCACATTATCTAGAGCTGTGTACGGTTAACCAAAGTTTTCTTAAATATATTTTTTTCACTGAAACTTCAACACCAGAAAGATCTATTGGAGTGTGCAAATACCACCTCTGCATATCTGCTTAGCTCAGGACCAATGTTATTATCTTTACCCTGTCTAATGTTTCAGTTGAAGTATTCATACATAGGATTAGAACTTCTCAGATATTCATTTCTGGATCCTTTCATAATTTTCAAAAAAAAAAATTATGAACTAAGTTGAAAATTTTTTTTTTTTTATAATTCTATCTAAAATTTACCAACTCCATTCTAATTCATAACTCTTGCTCAGATTTTACAAGTTACATTAATTTAATATATAGAATTTAGAATTAAACTCACTCAAACTCTCTTGTTAGTGATTGTTCAGTCAAAATTCAGTTTATTTTTAACTCTTTCTTCAGCTTTATTCTAAAAAAGGGTCATATGACTCACAAGCATCGTACAATAAGCATCAATTATCATTTTTCTTATACTTAATCATTAATCTGACATCACACATTAGTGAATTTTTTCTGTGATAAGACATCAAAAATTACCAAAAGATATAAAGTGGGTTTACCTGGAAAAGCTTTTAGGTTCTTTACTCACTTTATTAACATTCCCTCAGAATGCTTAACTAATTTCCTCTTTTAGCATCTTTTACCCAATCCATTAACATTCCAGAAGAATATTTAATTAATTCTACTTTCTAATAAAAAAAAAAAAAGAAGAAATATCTTCTTCTCTGTGTGTTGCATTTCAGCAGAAATCTCCAAAAAAAAAAAAAAGAAAAAGAAAATACATTGTGATAAGCTAGATCCATAAATTATTTTTTTACCCAAATGATGATGATGAAAACAGTTCAATTAGGAAACAAGATGACTGCAATGAATCATTAAGCAAAGCAAGAAAAGTTATCAGAGAAAACAATCACATTGAAAAGGTAATAAGATTACATGATTTATATTATAGTAACAGCAAACAGGGATGTACTTATGGACAAGCTGTTTAGATGCCAGCTATGTAGGAACCCACCAATTTACAAAAATTTTTAAAAAATTTTTTTAATTGAAAGTTATTTAATAGTGTCTTAAGCACAATAAATGTATATACATCTATGATAATACATTTTTACATTATGTTAATTGAAAAAGAAAGTTGTATATTTAAATTGGACAGTCCAAGGGAGTTGTGTAATAATGTATGAAAAGTTGAAAAGCTGTAATTGAGATAAAAATCAATAAAACATGGAGAATTAGTTAGATTTCAATTGAAATATTAAAGCTATAGGGAAAAAAGTTTGAGAAAATTAAGTGATTATTTCTATGTAATTAATGATCCATATTTTCTTTGAACAAAATTATGATTTGTTATAGAAAACATGTAATGCATAGAAATATGATGATTTAGAATTATTATTTTAATCTTCTACAGATCTAATTTTAGTAGATTAGTTATGTTTTTATGTGGAGAGAATTTTTATATTTAAAAAAAGATTAAAGTCAAGAAGATACCATTGGAGTATCAAAGTTTATTATAAGATATCTAGGAAGACAAAGAAAATTTAATGTCTGATTTACAGTCACTTGAATGAGTAAATTATTCACTTTGTTGATTGTTTTAAAGAGAAAACTATATATTAAGGAAAAATGAATATTAAGAAATCTATATATAATAATCTGATTATAAAAGAGATAGATAAAGAGTAGATTGGAAATACTGTTTGTAATGTTTTGTTTAGATGAGTTATGAAATGAGAATTATTTGATAAATATGGGCATCATTATATCATATTTGATGATAATTTAATAGTAGGACTTAGGGGATTTGGAAAGATTGTAATGAAAATAAATGCAACTAAAACTACAATGATAGTTCTGTTGAAGAATAGTATTTTAAATACTGGAAAATTTATAGTAATCAAGAAATTTAAAATAAGAATTACTATGGCTCAACTGATACTTTAATATGTAAAGGAAGTTACTGAAGTTATATTTAAAAAATAGAATGCTGGGATACCCTTTATTTATAAGTTTAGCATTTTCAAAAATTAATTTGGTAGACTGATGGGCTTGAAAGCTAAAGATTCTTAAATCAAAGTTTAATTGCTCATTTCTGATGCTTGGACACTACATGATTACCTGAATTATTAATCATTCAATAATGATAATTATATGTGCAATTGCTTGGGAGATTATGATGCTCTTGCATCATAGTAGATTGAAAATTTGAAAGTTCTATTTAGTTACTCTGATCTGAATTGTTTTTTAAAAATTATGCTCTAATTGCATATTGATCCTGAATATTTAGCTTTAAATCTTTCACTGTGCTAAACTAATCTTTTATTTTTTTCATATGACAATTAAAAAATTAGTCACAATATTTATAAAGTAATTTTCATTTTTAAAGGAATAATTGTATCAAGATATATGCCATAGACTACAATTGCTCATTTTTTCTACATATTGGTAATTTAAACTGCTTTTATCTAAAATAATCAAAACAAAAATTAAGTCTACACTAAATTTTTGGATAGTTATCTTCTAAACATATGTATGATTTAATACAGAAAATTGATGTCTTTTTAAAGGATTTGATTTCTGCATTTTAGCAGTCTTTTGACCAAGAAAAATCAATTTTGGTTAAGATTGATAATACTTTAAAAATCAAATAGAATATTGAGTTATCATATCTTAAACTATACCATCAAGGTTATCACTTTACAGTGTTGTTGAATTTGCTTGATTGATTGCTATTTCTCAGAAATGGGATATTTGCAGATAATAAAATTATCTTACTAGATTATATTAGGATTTTTTTCATAGTTGAGTATCACCATTTAATAGCAATATTATCCTGGTACAGCTAAAAATAATTAAAATCGGTAATGATTATATTCTATTTCCTTTAAGAATTGGATTACCTTTTTCTTTACTGTCATTCTTGTAGTTGCAGAATCTTTTCTTGCAATCACCAAATAACATTTTACTCTGGGAAATTTTAATCAAAATTAATTTTTCAAGGAAACTCTTTTCAACCTATTTTCCTGAATGTTTGTGATGATGGTATTTTAGTTGCATTTATATATTGGAATATTTCCTTCATCTAATATTAAGTATTGAATGTCTTTAGAATCTGTTTAAATTTTCAAATTACATTCAACTGTTAGCAATAGCACACAGGTTAGTGTATGCACAATGTTTTGAAAGGTATTATTATCCTTCTTCAGGTGCTGGTGGAGTGACCAGTGATAGTACTAGAATGGAAATCGAACCTGGGCCCTTGGATTCTTGAATGTTGAATTTTAAGGTAAAGTCCACCAGTGACAGTACTAGAATGAAAATCAAACCTGGGTCCTTAGATTCTTGAATGTTGAATTTTAAGGTAAAGTCCAAGCTTTACCTTAAAATTCAACATTCAATAATCTAAGGGCCCAGGTTCGATTTCCATTCTAGTACTGTCACTGGTCAGGCCACCAACACCTGAAGAAGAGAAAAGAGTAATACCTCTTAAAATGTTGTGCATACACTAACCTGTGTGGTATTACTAACAGTAATTTGAAAATTTAAATAAAGTTAAATTTTTTTAAAAGACATTCAATACTTAAAATTAGGTAATGGAAATAGTCCAATATATAAATGCAATCTTTTCAAAACTGTCTTTTGAATATACTGAATTTGCAACCATTTGGTTAGTAAGATTTCTCAGACATATATTATAATTGCTACTGTACTTATTATTTGTGTGTATGTTTAAATTCCAGTAAGTACAAGTATTTCAGTGATAAACAAATTAATTAATTTCTATACTATTCAGATCATTTCCATGGTCAAATAGAAATATCTTCTTAATAATTTATCTTATACTATAGTGGAAAGCACTTTTTACACAATAAAGTCTAATATTTTCACCTATTAGTAATACTATATGGGCTATTTTAATTAATTATGATGTTTTGGATTACAGAGAATATTAAGATTCTTAAATAAGTAATTAATTGCTTTGTTTTTTTTTTTTTATATATAAATAAAGAAATGAAGCCTTGTTTATATTAATGATATTATCATTATTTATAAAGATATAACTTTTTTTATAAATATTTTGTGATACTTTCGGCATGTAAATGATCACCCACTGAAGCTTTGAAATGCTATTGATAATACAACAAAATATCACTCTTGCTGATGTAAAATATAATTTTAAATATTAATATAGAAATAAAACAAACTAACTCCTTCATTTTAAAACTTGATTTTTTATGACTATAATCATGAAAAAGCAAATCTTATGTAAAAATGTTTATTTCTCATGATACGTAATATTTTTAATAGACTAGAAATAAGTCTGACTCTTAGAATAATATCTACATTTTTTCATCTTTTTCATCCAACAATAGAAGTTTTTTCCAAAAATTGTTTTTATTTAGTGTCTTACATGAATAACATATTCATCTTAATCTTTCATCCTATATAAAGTGGCATAATGGCAGGAGCACCTTACAATAATTTAATCAAATTATTCGATTTAGGAATACATATCTTAACACAGAGGCAAACTCTCCTTACAGTAGGGCCATTTAGTGCAAGCCAGAGTAATCAATGGATGCAAGAAAGCTGGTGTGTAAAATCCCTATCTAGTGCCTACTCATACAGTATCCCCAGGCTAGTTTCTAGCTTGTGGCTTTCATCATGGAAGAGCCTTGGATCTGAGAGCACTCCACTTAGATCTTAGAATCTAATGCAACCCTCCAACAACCCCCTTTTATTATAAAGCTTTGACTCCAAAATGAAAACACTTTCAATTCAAGCTCATTTTGTTTTGGTGTTTTTGATTCTTTAATAACCGTAATCCTATTGGGCAGGATTGGTATTAAATGACTAAACATCTCATGATCACTATTCTTTGCTTTCAAAAGATGTTAACAGAGGCAAAACTCTTTGTACAGTAATGTCACTCAGTGCAAGCCAGGGTAGTCAATGGATATCCCCCCAGACTAGTTTTTAGCTAATGACTTTCATCAATGAGGAGCTTTGGATCTGAGAGCACTGCAGCTAGATGTTAGAATCTAATGCAATTCTTTAGCAGCCAAACACCTTTCATCTTTTTAGTTGCCTGAGTCATATAGATTTGAACTCATTTCAGCATCTTTGGTTCTTTAATTACCACAGTCACCATAATTCTATGGGGAAGTATTGGTATTAAATCATTAAACATCACACGAACACCATTCTTTATGCTTATACAAGCTGATAGCACAGAGGCAAAACTCATGCAAGAAGGTTTGTGCATAAAATCCCATCTAGTGCCTATTCATCCAATATCCTGAGACTAGTTTCTAGCTTATGAATTTTATCAGTGATGAGCCTTGAATCTGAAGGCACTGCATCTAGATCTTAGGATATAATACAACTCTCCAGCAGCCATTTTTTATTTTTTTAGTGAACATAAAGCCCTAAGTCCAAAATAAAAACAGTATAATGTTTTCAATGCAAGCGTATTTGTTTGTATAGTCATACAGATCTGAACTCAGTTCAGCATCTATAAATTTTGGTGTCTTTGGTTCTTTAATAACCACAGTCATCTTAATCCTTTTGGGCCGGATTTGTATTAAACTACTGAAAGATAACATGATCACTATTTCTTATGCTTACATAAGCAGTTGAACTGTAAGCAATTCTCTCCATACAGTAATGTAACCCAGTGCAAGCCATATTAATCAATGGATGTTAGTAGGTTTATGCATCAATATCACTATTTAGTGTCTATTCATCCAAAGATATTAAAATGCATAGATACTGAATTGCGTTCAGATATGTAAGACTACACAAATGAATCAGCTTGAATTGAAAACATTACTGTGTTTTTATTCTGGATTAAAAGCTTTATAGTTAACTAAAATACTAAAAGTGTCTGCTGGAGGATTGCATTAGTTCCTAAAGTTTGGGTGCAAGGCTCCTCACTGATGAAAACCATAGGCTAGAAATTAATCTTCGGATATTGGATTAATGGGCACTAGATAGGGATTTTATGAACAAACTTTTTTGCAACCCCTGATTATTCTGGCTTGCACTGAGTGGTGCTACTATATGGAGAGTTTTGCCTTTGTGTTAATAGCTTGTGTAAGCATAAAGAATAGGTTTCATGTGATTTTTAGTAGCTTAATAACAATTCTGCCCAATAGGATTATGGTGACTGTGGTTATTAAAGAACCAAAGACATTAAGATGTATAATATAGATGCTGAATTTTCATTTCTATATGATTCTGCAAGTGAATGAGCTTGAATTGAAAACATTATGGATTCAAATCTTTGTAGTTAACTAAAGTAAAATGTGGCTGCTGAGGGTGCATTAGATTCTAAGATGTGCAGGGCTCTCAGATCCAAGATTACTCAAAGCCACAAGCTAGAAACTAGTTTGCGGATATTGGATGAGTAGGCACTAAATAGAAATTTTATGCACAAACCTTCTTGCATTCATTGATTACTCTGGTTTGCACTGAGTGGCGCTATTGTACAGAGAGTTTTGCCTCTATGTTAAAGTGATGAGTCCAATTGAAAACAATATTTTTAGTCCAAGTTCTTTCACTTGTATAGGCATCAAGATCTGAATCTGGTATCTTTGGTTTTTTAATAACTATGGTCACATCATCATTTGGTTACCATTGATGTTAAAACACTAAAACATCACATGATCACCAATTTATACAAACCGTTAAAATAGTAGCAACTCTCCATACAGTTGTACCACTTAGTGCAAGCCATAGTAATCAATGTGTGCTAGAAGCTTTATACCTCAAAATCTCTATCAAGTGCCTATTTATCCAATATCCCCAGGTTAGTTTCTCAATGAGAAGCCTTTGAGTTGAGGGCATTGCACGTATGTCTTTGGATCTACCCTCAACAGCCACTTTTTATCTTTTTAGTTAACTATAAAGCTATGAATCCAAAATGTAAATACAATAATAATATTTTTAATCCAAGCTCATTTGCATATATGAATCCAGTTCATTAACTATAGATTTTGGTGCCTTTCCTTTTTTTAATAATGATAGTCATTATCATCCTTTGACCAGGATTGGTGTTAAATGCCTAAAACATCACCTGATCATCATTTCTTATGAGTATACAAGCAATATATTAAAATAGTAGCAACTACAGCCTGCACTGGATGGCACTATTGTATGGAGAGTTGCTACTTGTATTAATAGCTTAAGTAAGCTTAAGAAATGGTGATGATATGGTGCTTCATGTTTTAATACCAATCCTGGCCAAAGTATGTTGGTGACTATAGTTATTAAAAAACCAAAGAAACTAAAATATATAGTTATTAAGCTGGGTTCAATTTTTTATGACTATATAAGCAAATGATCTTGGATTGAAAGTATTGTTGTGTTTTCATTTTGAACTCACAGTTTTATAATTAATTAAAAAGTTAAAAGGTGGTTGCTGGATGACTGCATTACACCCAAAGATCTAGGTACAGTGCTCTTAGATCCAAGATTCTTTACTGATGGAGGCCACAAGCTAGGAACATATTGGATGACTAGGCATTAGATAGGGATTTTGATACACTAATTTTCTAATATTAATTGATTACTTTGGCTTGCATTGGGTGGCAGTACTGAATGTAAAGAGTTTGTTCTTTTAAAATATTTGGCAATTCTGATTCTTTGTTTTCCTATTTTTTATTTTTCTATAATTTTTTTTATAAAATTCTTCAACATATTTTCTAATGTCATCTCTGTTTTTAATAATGGTTTCATCTTTTTTTTATTGCTGAAATAACTTTTCTATTATTCTTTTGTAGAACTTTCTTTGCTAATTGACAGTTATATTTTCACATATCATTATTAATTCTATTTCATATCATTTTGCAGACTTCCAGATATTTGATTTTTTTAAAATGAATCAGCTTTAAATATTTTCATATTCCATCTGTCTTAGTCGAAAATTTACTGATGAAATGCTGCTTTTTTATTGATTACAGTTAAGTTAGAACCATTTTAAAAATCTGCCAATACTTTAAAACAACTAGCAAATTCGAATTCAAATTTGAGTATTTCTAAAAATTATTATTATCAACAATCAATACTGCATTTTTAAAAATAGTATTCATTTCTCTAGTTTTTCTTTAATATATTTCATTTCACTGATTGCTCACTTTCTGTGTGGATGTATTAACAACATTACTTCTTTTTCCAATTCATGCAATCTTCTTTTACTTGAAAAAGATCTACAATTGTAGGTATCTAAATAAAAGGTTGTCATCAAATAGAAATCTGGCTCTGCAATCACAGGATATCTTCAGTAACTATTTGCCTGGTGACTTTACAGCTTCCCAAAAATAAGGACCATAATGTTTTGGCTATTACAATTATAAATATCTAATTAAAAAAAAAATCATTTGTATACATATTTATTTTGCTTGTTTCAATTAAGAATTATCAGACAACAGGAAAGAAAAATCATAGTGTTTTTTGGTCCTAACTTCTGAGAAAAATGCTCTTACACTCATCATGCAAGCTTGAGTATGTTGTGAGTAGCCAATCTGTGTTTTTTTATTTATAATCACAATAGTAATAACATCTGCAATAGCAAGAATATTAATTGAGATTGCGCTTTACGCAAAAAAGTGAAGCTTGTCTAAATATAACTTTGTAAGATTTAGACAAGCTTCACTTTTTTGCGTAAAGCGCAATCTCAATTAATTACTAATCAAAGGTGAAGTAAAAACTATTGTTTTATTTCAATAGCAAGAATATCTAGAATGGACATCAGGAATATGTACTGCTCAATTTCTTTAAGGCTCAAAGAAGAATCAAAAAGTCTTTTTTCAGTTATCAGCAAATATTTATATTTATATCAAAAGAGTATCAATGCTTTCTCATATGCCTATTCATAAGTTTCCAAAAATAATTGTTTTCTTTCTATACAGAGCTATCTACTGTAAATTTAAATAATCAGTGAACAAAGTGGTATAGTATTATAAATTCACCAGCTTCAGACCAATTTCTCTGGCTTTTGCTTCTGACATAACAAAGATTCAAATTTGGAACTAATGCATCAAGCAATCATGTTTTATTCCACATAATAGTTTGCAAAGGTTATTTTATATTGCTGTTTGTATTAACTGTATTAGCTATAAGATTGGAATACTATAATTGGAATATAACTAAAGTCTTTAAAATATATAGAAACTGACCTGGTGTTTTTTTTATGTATGTGAGTTAATTTGGTTTTAAAACTTTAATTTTTTATTTTGAGGCTATTAGTTCAAACTTGAATAGTATAAAAGAATTAAAGGTAACATTCTATATAAATTAATTAGTTCTAGTTTTGGATCTAAGGTTATGTGGCAGAATGTTTTTAAAATAGGACTAAAAATACATATTGTAGCAAAATAGAAGTTGAATCATACAATATTTTTTATAATGCAGATAAAAATATCTTTATCTTTTCCCCATGAACTAATTTCATGGCACAACTATTGGTTACCATGAATCTAACCACACATTAATAGCATGCTATTAGATGATAAATATCTCTTAAACTCTTGATGTTAGATATCTTGATAGATGATCTTACCCATAATACCAATCTAAATTCATAATCACATAAATAATCAAGATATTTATGTTAGCAAACCAATTTATAATGAAGTAATGAATAATAAAAATGTAACCACCAGTGGATATAATTGTAACAAATCAATTTAAGAAGAAACAGAGGATGGAATATACTGCCTTGAGTGATTGACCACAAGGATATAATAAAGACTTCTCCAGATCAAATCACACATCTTCTTAAATTATATTTAAGATTTTTCTACAATTAATACATTTAATCCTATTTTAGCCTGTCTGATGCTGTTAACTTTCACTTACAAAATATTTAATATTATTATATGAAATAATGATCATTATGCTACTTTTGCCCATGTTCTAGCAAACAGAATTTATATCATAATTTATTGCCCTCTTTTCTTACAGTGTAGTCTCGATTTACTCAATTGATAAGCAATATAAGGTAATGATGTGGGCAAGACCCAATTAAAGCTAAAATTAAATATTACTTAGCTATTTGAACTATGAGAATTTGAAAAGCAATCTTACAGTATGAGCACTGATTAAAGTAAGCGACAAAGCTTAAATCATTTTTCAAACATTTCTTTTTTAGGCAATTACTAAATTTTGAAGTAAAAACAAACAAACAAAAAAAGGAACATATAATCTGTAGCTATAACTTTCAGATGTAGATATTGATATTATTTATAAAATAAATAAAAATTCTATGCCAGGGATAATTATAAAAGTCTGAGAAAAAATGTTCTTTTCTTTTCTTTGAGTGTATAGTTATTAAATGGAAGTGATTTTATTAGAAGCTGCAAGTAATATTAAATATTTGCAAATTTCTCAATTAAAAGTGTGATATTGTTAAGAAGTTTACAAACCATATTCTTTTTTTGGGAAGAACATGCAAAGATAGTTGATAATGTTGATATCATAAAGCTTGTAAAAGTAAGCCCAAGCTATTATTCATATTGTCTGGATGAGTCTTTTTTAAATGCTCCAATAAGAACGAAGATTTTATGGTATCATTTGAAAATGATTTTTCACAAATGAAACACTAATTTTTTTGGGTGCTTGGTATATTAAAAAAAAAACATATTTAAAATATTCTACACAAATATGCTTACTTTTTTTCTCTGATTTTTATAAGTTTGCCATTATCTTTTTTTTTTAAAGAATAGTAATAATAAATATATAATGAAAATTAAATTTTTTTATTTTAAGGCAAACCTATACTGTATAATCACTGAAAGGTTAAGCATATATATTTCAGCATGTAACTTTTTCAAGTAATAAATATATAAACATTAATGAAAACACATTATGTTTTCTACCCGAGTCTAAAACAAAATTATTTTAATTTTAATTGGTATAAGTCTGGTCTCCTTTTTGTAACATAACCTCTTTCAAACAAACAGTTTTTACTGCAGTACACACGTGTATTCACAATCACATTGTGTAACAAAATTGATAAATAATTATCAGATTATGTTCAGAAATTTACTATGATTTATTTATATAATTGTATAACTTGATATAATAAAAATGTCTACTGCTTCCTTGTCACTTTTTTTTTTTGAGCCTATTGACTTTTAAATATCTCAAATGCCATTCATGGGACTGTAGCATTTTGTGATGAGTTTTTCTGCTGCAGATTAGCAAAATATCATGATTTTCTACATTTAACATATTCTTTCAGGACTATTTCTTCCATTCTAATGCAGAGCCTTCTATTGTAAACTTAAACAATCAATGATTACTAGATGATCCACATCCCAATCTAGCACTCACTGACAACAATCTTACAAAAGTTGATTCTGGATTAAAGAGAATTGTTCTTAGATATCAATTAAATATATATTTATAGTACATTCTGTGTATATAAAGTTTATTTTTATATCAGTAGTAAAAAAAAAATAATTATCAATTATTTTCTTCCATCCATTTTCTTGTGTAAAATACAAATAAATCAATTCATGTAGTGATTTTTTACCCCTACAAATTCTCAGTAATATTCTATAAGATTTAATAATTAAAGTTTCTTTGTTTTTTTTTTTTACTTAAAATAAGATCAATTAAAATAATTGTTTTAAAAAAATCAGTACTATTCTCTAGAAAAAAAAAAGAAAATTCATGAATTTAATAAAACAATTAACAAACTAAAAAAGACCCAATAAAAACATGGCATCATGCCAATTAGATTTGTTAATGTACAGGTATTTACTGAACAATATTTTTAATTATTGTTTTTCAAACATGTGTATTATTAATTTATTTACTTTACTATGTTTATTATTATTTTTTTAAAATGTGTATATGATTAAATAAAAAATGTTAAGTAAATGATAACTTGTGCTAAAATGATATACTCTGCTATCATAAAAATTTAAAAAGCATTTTGAAATTTTATTTAGAAGTAATTTTATTTTGATTAAAAAGTTAATGAATAGTATTGCACTTGTTTTGCATTATTTAAACCAATTAATCATTTTTTGATGTATGGATTAAAATTTTTTTTTTTGATGTTAATTTTTTTGTTAAGCAATGTATTTTTTATTTTTACTTACTCAGTTTTTAGAAGTATATTCTTATTTGTCTCTTTTTACTTTCTTTGCACTTCTTCATATATATATTGCTTTAACTCCTTTCATACACACTTTAATGCAAATTTTTTTTAATGATTTCTTTATTTTCCTGACAGTTTCGACTGTCCTGCAGTCTTCATCAGAGTGATCTTAATTTCCTATATCTTTTAAAAGGTAAAGGAAATTAAGATTACTCTGATGATGACTGGAGGACAGTCGAAACTGTCAGGAAAATAAAGAAATCATTAAAAAATTTCTTATTCAGTTATTATCAAAAATAATATTATTTTGATGCAAATACTATAATATATATATATAGCAATTGATAATAAAATTCGTTTATATATGTATGTGTATTATATTTATTATGCAAATTTATTTTTGAAATTAGCCTGACTGCATGTATTACTGGGCTCGCTCAGAACAGCCGTCAGTCACTCCAGCAGTTCCTGGAAAATTACCTACTGGCGTATGGTCACCACCAGCAACTGAAATTCAGACAGAACGACCAGGTCTGAAATATACTGAAGCAGGTATGTTTAAATAAGTTTATAATTTATATATAAAGAAAAAAGAGAGAAATGAGTTGCAGAAAAATATATGCAGAGCTACATAAATGAAAGTAACTAATGATAATTTAAAAAATAATAATCAATTTTTTTTATTAAGGATGTGCATTCTATGTTCAATTTAAACTCAATTATCTGATTCTTTATTATACCATTGAATACTGTTTATTTCTTACCAAATATTATTATTGTTTTTTTACTTCTTATAATAATTTTCAAAGTTAAGTTTATCTTAATTTACTATTAATTGAAGTTAATATTATTTATGTAAATAAAAATGCATAAAATACATTATTCTGTTTTTAAAGTTGTAATTATTTATTAAGTGCATAGGAAGTTTATGTAAATACTTTTAAGACAGGCTTTAACCTGTATCAAATGCGCCTTGAAATTTATAATAGTCAAGCAATATTTCTATTTTGCCGATAGAAAGACCTCTCAAACCACGATACAAGCGACTTTTATAAAGATTTTTAACCTAATTTTCCCTTATATATGTCAATCTGAAGCATCTGATTTGGGAGCACGAAGCTGTTGTTTTTTTCACTGTGTAAGTCCACTATTTCCTATACAAATCAACATTAACTTTACAATAGTTTATATATTTCCAGTATAAAGATCGTAATATTAACTCATTTTAAATCGCAAGATTTCACAAATGTTAATTTTTATAGGAAATAGTGGACTTAAACAGTGGAGAGAACAACAGCTTCATGCTCCCAAATTAATATGCTTCAGATTGGCCTACATAAGTGGAAAGTTAGGTTAAAAATAAGACGGCCGCTCTTATCTTTATAAAAGTCGCTATCTTGTGTTGTGGTTTGAAAGGTCCCTCTATCAGCAAAATAGAGATATTGCTTGACTATTATAAAGTTCAAGGCGCATTTGATACAGGTTAAAGCCTGTCTTAAAAGTATTCTATTTTTAATAATTTAATATGGATAGCATATATTTTGAAAAAACCCTCACTGTTTAGCCAGAATGAATTAAGAAATTTAATAGTTGTTGAGCACATATGTTTCTCTTTTATTCTTCTCAGTTTATTTTTGGCTAGAGCTAAAATTTTGAAATATTACATTAAAAAATGACTTAAATATCATAACAAAAAAAGTGATATAAAACAAATGTGAACTTTAACTTTTAATTTTTATTTTATTTTTCATACTTGTAAGGTACAATATCACAGCAACATATATTATTTATATCATATTTTTACTTTTGTATTGTAATTAATCACAATTATGCTACAAATTTATATAAAATGCATTTGCTATAATTACATGAATATAGTTTGATTAAATGCTTTCTTCAGTAAATTACATTGTCTTTTTATAATTTTCTTAATAGATATATTTTAAAAAAGTTTTATAATAGCTATTCATGAAGATTTCAAACATTTTTTTGGATTTCATCCAACTTAATTTTTTTTTTATTATTTATTTCCATTTCAATGTAATTTGATATTTTTATTTGTTCAACTGTCTATCATTTCTGTTGTTATATAATTAATACTTCCATTATACATTTATAGAAAATATTCCAATTTATATCCATCTGATATACATTCAATAGAGATCACATATGTCCTTTATAAATCTTTTCACGATTAATCATATAATCATAATTACATGAATATCATGCTGTAATACAAAACAAAGCATTTGTATTGTCAGGGGTATAATTGCATCTGGCAAATATTTTAATATTTTGTATATTATAATAAAAAGCCATTCATAATTGTTTTTTTATGGTGAATTGTCTCTCATTCATGCAAAAACATAATACTTCATATAATTTGTTACTTTGATTGACTTACGAACATATGGAGTTACAATTAGATTGAAAGAATGTAATTCTAAGTTGAGAAATTTTTGTATATATATATAGTAATACTTTGTATAATGCAGATAAATGGTAGATAGTCTTATTTGGTCAATATTTTATTAAAATGTTTTATACTGTTATCTCACATTGATTATTAATTATTAGTTCTTCATTTAACTGACAACCCCGTTCTTCCGTCCTACCCAATGCTTGTCAACAAGAATTAAATAAAATAGATCTTCAAAAATGGACATGTGGGTCACACAGTAGACTAGATGGAAATATTATCGCTGTCTAGTCGCCATAACACCTGCAGATAATATTTAAATACTGTCTACCAAATAAGAATTCGAATACGAATTAATTATATAAGTATTATTTCATAGACGCAATTTCTAAATATTGTGTGAATATGATTTACGAAAAATGAATTGACAGTTTTCTGGAGGCCATTGTCTCTTGAGTAAGATCTATATAAAAAAAAAATATATGGGAAAAATATATTTATGAGCGTCAGTTGATAGCTGACCTCAAGCGCCAGACTCACTATTACGGTGAGAATTATATTTTCCCTACTTTTTCTATCTCACGAGGTGCCTGACCCAAGCTAGCTCATTCTCAGGGTTGGGAGGAAAACCTATCGGATGAACGGAGATAAAAAAAAAAATGTGGATTTGAATGTAACATATACTGAACTCATAAACGTGTCTATTCATATCGGATATATTTGAATATTTTGCACTTTATTTGGCAGGTAAAGCAATAGGAGAATATAAACGATAAACAATAGGTAACCTCAATGCCAAGGTAAATATATATAAAATTTTATTATTGATATTTTAACATAATATTTATAAAGTCAAATCATATCATTCCCAGCTAAAAATATAATAAACCCCCGAACCATAAATGAAATAATAAAAAACTTAATGTAGAACAAATAAATATTAATTTATAAAAAAAAAAATTATATACAGCTATCATTATGAGGGCAGCTAGAAGCAATTTCGAGTTATATATAAAAAAAATACAAAGTTCTTGTTACCTGACGAACTCCGGGATTTGGGATTAGGATATAGTCAATCACGTAGTGTAACTGGTTGAATTCCATGATCCTGAAGTATTTGAAGTTTGCTTTATGAGAGCGTGATATTGTTTCTTTTTGTGAAGTCCGGCATTACGTTGTATTTGGATTATGGATAAGACGCGATTTAAGTTCTCGATGATGTAATCTTCCAAAATGAATTTATTCATACTTTTGAGACACGATTCTCCCCTATTTTGACCTATGTTAGGTAGTACAGATTATTGCCGAGGTTCCCAGATTCTTCTGCGGGCAGGCTGTGTGTAGAGTCAGTTTCGTATTAGCGGCGGATGGTGAAACCCTTCACGTATCGGCGCTTACCCCATCATTTTAAACCTTGGCATTAATATATCTATCATTCTTTCCTGCTCAGCTGTTTCAAACTAAACTTTAACTGTCCTCTCCACTTTCCAAGAAAAGAATTTTATCAGATCTCCAATCTATTTCCTTTCTTGAATACCGTTTCTTTTTAAAAAATATTTCTTTTTTTTTCATTCTTTAACATTTCCTTATATTTCCTTTGTCTTTTGGTGCCATCATTCCTGGTCTTTTTAGTTCACAATACATTTCTTGACTTTCTCGGAATTTTCTTTTTTTTTAATGTAATTAATGATTGCTATACAACCCAGAATTGCTTGGAGGCATATACAATATTTCTTTTCGCTACCCTCATTAATTTGAGATATGATTGAAACTAAAATCTATATTTGAGACAATCCTAAACAATATATATATAAATATTTGTGCATAACTGTATTTTTTTCAAATTTATAATATTTTAAAAATAAAACATTCTAAGATAAATAATTACGCCTAATTAATCCCTTCCCCATTAGTTTTCTTTTAAAAAAAAAAGATTCCAAATTGATTCACGTACATATATATGTCTAATTCCTTATACATTTTTAACCTCTTAACGACAGCTTAAATGAGTTTATGTATTAAGGGTAATATGTTTGCGTTATTTAACTTTCTTGTAATAGGGTTTGAACCCAGCTACTGTTACATTCAGAATGATAAAAAATGAAAAATATCATGTACTTTTAGAAAATATTTTTTAATGAAATGCAAAATAAATTTTTTGTTTTGATAAAAAAATCAACAATGGAAGAAAAGTTTATATTTTCAGTTGTTTCTGTACAACTCTCTGAAGCAGTAAAAAGCATTTTCTATAACTTATCAAACTAATCATTTTTGTTCAATATTCTGATTGGTATTCATAAAAATAATTACATCTTCAAGCCTTCTGAACAAATTTCAAAATATTTTTTTTCCTTGTGCTGATCTTCGACTTGCACAAGATTTTCATCGCGTTATTTAACTTTCTTGTAACAGGGTTTGAACCCAGCTACTGTTACATTCAGAATGATAAAAAATGAAAAATATCATGTACTTTTAGAAAATATTTTTTAATGAAATGCAAAATAAATTTTTTGTTTTGATAAAAAATCAACAATGGAAGAAAAGTTTATATTTTCAGTTGTTTCTATACAACTCTCTGTAGCAGTAAAAAGCATTTTCTATAACTTGTCAAACTAATCATTTTGGTTCAATATTCTGATAGGTATTCATAAAAATAATTACATCTTCAAGCCTTCTGAACAAATTTCAAAAATTTTTTTTCCTTGTGCTGATCTTCGACTTGCACAAGATTTTCATACTTTTTAGAATGCTGTGTAATGTATTGATGCATTTCTATAGCTTTCATATTCTCAAGTCAGAAATCTTTCAAAATCTGTGTGATGCTTTCAGAAGTGTTATCAATTTGAATTTTAAATTCTTTAAAATCGAAAGACCATTGCTATGGAAGTTGCATAATTCTTGCTGATATTTTAATTGCAAATCACTAGTAATTATATAAACATTCTTTATATTTTAAATTATTTACAATCTTGACAAAGTTTTCATGCCATTTAGAATTTATTTTAAAACTACAAATTACTTTATAACATTATGTTATTTAAATCAATTCGGTGTATGTAATGTACATAATGTCAAACATAATTTATGTGTAATGAAATACAAAATGAACTTAACTATGTAAAATTTTTACATATAAATATCAAAATATTTGCATATTAACTCTATTTAGCTCATGATTAATCATTATCTTCAATCTTAATTTATATCTTATTTAAGCCATAAATATTATATTCTTTCATAAAGCATGCTAGACTTACTAAAGTAAAATTTTAGGCCATAAAGTAGATACTGACTAGTGTTTATGGTTTTATGTTGGACTATTTTTGTTATCTAGTTTGATTGTTATATGGTTTTTTTAAAAATTCAAACTTTGTTTAAACTTTTCAAACATATTCAGTTATGTGGTAACATGTAGGTTAGAATATAACACAAACTTTTGAGTAGTAGTATTCTCCTCTCTTCTTTAGACATTGCTGTTCTAGCATAAGGAAACAGGGATCTTTAATTTGTAACAGTGATGTTTCATCAACCTAATAAAGTGATATTGTTGGTGAAAATGGTATAATATTTATGCTATGGTTTCAAGTTTTTCTATGTTTTGCCTACCCATATTCATTTATTGATTTTGTTGAAGAATTCTGTGTTGTAATTAAAATATTTTATTGTTATACAGAATGTAATGAATGTCATTATGCTCTCAATAGGAAGAGTAGTTCTAGTTTGTAAGCTATTATCCTCATTTAATCTTTAACTTATAATTATCAATGATTCATCATAGAGTATATTTTCAAATAAATTTTCTGTATCAAAGCTTACAGCATGCCAGTTCTTTCTGTTTTTATTTGTTTGATTAATTTCATGTGTTTAGAATCCATGACGAAGGGCTGTTATCTTGTTAGGCAAAGAACTAAGAATCGTAGAAAGAAATCTTGACAACTTTTGATATAGTCAGTTTGTATGGAACATGATCTTTATGGATTTATGTATGTTATTATCTTTTTTCTGAATCAATGAAATACCTGCCATGCTTTCTGAACAATGGTTATAGCTTTGATTTTATAGCTACTATAAGATTTTTTGCCTGCTATGAAGGTCTCTTTTATTTTGTGATCTTACAGCCATAACATTGCCTTTTTCACAAAGAGAGTGATTATAAATTTATCAAGTTTGAAAGATTTAATAGCTTTCATTTCATCTTAAATAATATTTGATTTAAGTTTCTGATGTCTTGCTGCTTATTCTAGAGCAATTTTTGAGTGAGTTTCTCAATTGCTGCCATTTTATTTAACAATGGGATGTTTTAGGATAGAAATCTCAGTATGTGTTGATGCTTAGAACTAATTTTGTTAATTGATGTAGTTGCTAGGTTATTTAATGCTGTATCAGGTTTGATTTGCCCATAGATTTACAAGTTACTTTTTTTTTGACATTCTTTTATTTTTTTATATAATTTAGAAAATAATTTTCTTGCTGATTGAAAAACTATTGTAAAGTCTTCATCATTAAATTTACTTTCTATTAAGCATTCTATATTATTAATGAAATGTAAGATTTGATACATAAAAAAAAAACCTTTGATCATTTTTTTAAAAACAGAATCTCATTTGCTGCGAATAATTTTTTTATATCTCTTTGGAAATGAATTGGAGGTCTCAGTTGCAAACCTTTAGGTGCAGTTCTTTCAGATTTACATTTGATCAGTTTGTTTGAAATTTGCAATGATGGCATTTTGATAGGCTTTTTTCATTATCTAGCTTATTTGTTAAATGTTTTTAGAAAAATTCAAAATTTAAATTTTTAAAATACATTCAATGATAAGTGATAACATCAGATTTGTAGAGCACAAAATTTTAAGTGGGATTATTTTTTATCTCTTCTTCATATGCTGCTCATCTTATCACTTATAATACTAGCATGAATACTGAATTTAAAGGATGCTCTAATCAATAGACTATTATGCCAATGATAACAGTACTTATCTATGAAAAACCTCCTGATTTCTCTTTTTTTGGTAAAGGCAAAGTTAATGTGTGATTTCCTAATATTATGGATTATCATCTTAGACAGATTTATAGGGCTATTTTAAGCGGCTTTTTAAAATTTTGTTTCTATTTTGTTCTCTCTAACCGATATTCTCATGTATTTCCAATCATGTATTTATTAATTGATATATGCAAGGCCTGTAACTTTGGACATGGGTTTTTTTTTTTTTTTTATCATTACTTTACATTTTTTTAAAATCAGTTTTTGCATTAATTTACTTTTTTCTGAATCAGGGAAATAACTATGATGTTTTTTATAAGGATGAAATTTTATTAAGACATATTAGTTCTAGAAATTAATTATGTCAAAATTTGTCCAGATTTTTTCTTAATGTTCTTTGTCCTTTGGCATATCCTTTGTCAGGGATTCTAAGAATTTTTGGGATTCTAAGCATTTTTAAGAATTAGTCAGAAACATGAAAATAGAAAGAGTGAATATCTTGATATGGTTGTACCCAGTGATTAAGCATTGTATATGGAGAAAAAAAAAAATCAAGATAATAAAGCTTTTATACCAGAATAACTCTTTCTACTGATAATATAATAAAACTCTTAACATTCAATAAGAAATTATCTTTCTTTCACCCAAGTTATACCACCTAGTGTAAGTTTAAGTGACCAATAGTTACTAGATGGTAGTATTAAATAGAACCCTATCTGGTGTTGTTCTATCCAATATCCTCAGACTAATTTCTAGGTCTTGGGCTTTCATTAATGGAGAGCTTTGAATCTGGGAGAAATTTGGATTTTTTGGATCCAATACACCTTTCCTTCAGCAGCTATTTTCTTCTTCATTTTACTATCAAGCTACCAGCATATATTGAGAAAACATTAATATTTTTCATCTAAGCCAATTTATGTAGATCTGACACCAGTTTAATATTTATATATTAGGTGTCCTTAGTTTTTTAATAACTGTAGATATCTCTATCCTTTGGGCAAGATTGTTATGAAATCAACAAAACATTACTTGATCCCAGATTATATAATTCTGATTAGTAGCGTATTCCAACCTAATGAAAGCTTGAGTAATTAAAAGATGCCCCAAAACAACAACTTATTTTTAGTACAACTCAAAATTTTTCTAATAAGTTGAAAACTATGCGGTTACCATTGTCACTTATAATTATCATCTATTACATAAGAGAATTAAAATCACTGCAATAAATAACTTTTTATCTCCACCAAAATTCTGGCTTGTTATGTCGATATACATTCATTGTATGATCTCTTAATGACATACTATTATAAATATTCTGGATTCACATCCATAACATATCTTAATTTAGTTAAATTCATAATAGAGTTAGATGAACAAAAAATTGTGTTCTTGTGACCGGAATCTCTCATTAAAAAAACAACTATTATTAACAGAAAATTTACATAGGAAAATACTTAGAAATACATCCAGTCATGATACAAACATAACTAGTGCAGTTATACTATCATTATGAAATAAAACAAAAGAAGTTTGTTCAGACATTACTAATTGAAAAAAAGAGAAAAATCCAATGTAGACCAAACTTTCACTAAGAATAGTTTATATATCAAATTTTATTAAATAAACCTTAAATAAATAACAACAACAACAACAACAAAAAAAAACTATAAAAAATAAAATAAAATAATATGTACTGTAGCATATCCATATGTAGCAAGAGTAGCAGACAAACTAAAAGCAATCACCCATCTATATGATATCAATAGAGCTTTCCAAAATTATAGTCTACTGTGAGGAATCTTAAGCTCTTCAAAACCTAAACTCGAAATGCTGAAAATAAGAATTATATTTATAAAATACCACAAGAATATGGAAGGACATATGTGGTGAAGCTAGTCATCCCATCAAAAATGATTAAAAGAAAACAAAGTAATGATGCATGTATTGATGAATATATATTTAAATGGAAAAACAGAATAGCAAGAAAAGAGAAGAAAATAAAAAGAAAAATACTTAAAGACGTTATTCACCTGACAATGTTAAATAGTACTATAAGTCATAATATTTAACAGCTATACAATAACTTTGCCTTTAAAAAAAAGAGGAGAAATCAAAAAGTTCCCTGTAGATAAATATATAATTTTTTTTACTGATTGTTGCCTTTGATAGATTAGCACAATTGATTAGAATGCCATTTTAAATTCATTATAATTCAAAAGCTAGATCACCAAAGAATCAGTTAAACAAACTTGTAAATAACTTTCACCTTTTGTTATATGATTGCCAATCTATTTTGTCAGACAAAATTGATTGGAAAGTGATTCTTTGGAAATCTAGCTTGTGAATTATCTTAGTAATACATTCAGAACAGTTTGTTTCATGAATAAGTTTATATTTTTAGTGTTGCATATTTGAGTAATAAAATTATGTATGTATTCACTAAAAATCTTTTAAATTCATTATTTATGAATCTGTAACATCACATTATCACCATTTCTTATGTTTACACAATCCGTTAGCACACTAGCAATTTTCTCCATATAATATTGCCATCTTGTGCAAATCCATAGTATTCAATGAATGCTAGGTTAGGGCATCAAAATTTCTATTTAATGCATACCCATCCAATATCCCCAGAGTGGTTTTTAGTTTGACACTTTTATCATTGAGAAACCTTGGATCTGAGAACAATGCATTTAGATCTTTGGATCTAACGTATCCCCTAGCAGGCTATCTTTTACTTTGTTGGTTAACATAAAAATTACAAACCCAAATTGATAACACTAATGTTTTCAATCCAAGCTAATTCACTTGTACAGTCCTATAGATCTGAACCAGTTCAGAATCTATATCTTTTGGTATCTGTTTTTTTAATAACCATAGTCACTACCATCTTTAGGCTAGGATTGGTATTAAATCACTATAATATTATACAATCACCATTTCTTATGAAAGCCATAAGATAGAAACTAGTCTGGGGTTTGGATAAATAGGCACTACAAAAATTTTAATGCACTAACTTTCTATCATTCATTAACAACTTGCACTAGGCAACAGTATTGTATGGAGAAAGTTGCTACTGCATTGTGTAATCATAAGAAATGGTAGTCATGTGATGTTATAGTGGTTTAATACCAATCCTAGCTAAAGGATGTTGATAACTATGGTTATTAAAAAACCAAAGTCACCAAAATATATAGATCCTGAACTGGTTTCAAGTCTGTGTGACTATGCAAGTGAATTAACTTCAGATTGAAAATATTGTTTTTTTTTTTTTAGTTTGGACTCATAGCATTATTGTAACAAAAAAGATAAAAGGTGGTTGCTGTAGAAATGCTTTGAAACCAAAGGTCTAGGTGTGGTGTTCTCAGGATTCATGGCTCCTCAGTGATGAAAGCCATAAGTTAGAAGCTAGTCTGGGAATATTGAATAAGTAAGCACTAGATAGTGATTTTTATGTGCTAACCTTCTAGTATTCCTTGATTAATGTTTATTTGATAGTGGACTAAGTCAGTTGCACTCTTGTGAAATTGTTATTTGTGGAAAAGTAAATAATTATTTTACTATTATGTCATCAGATAGATAATAATTAAAAAACAATGTCCATTTCAACATGTTTATGTAAATAAGTTGATTTTTTAAACATATTAAGTGTAATGGTTCAAAAAATGTTAAAACATTTTAATAACAATCAGTTTGAATTTGTAATAAAGAAAATTTATTTAAAGCTGAGTGCTTTCAATATTGAGTAGGATCATAATCATAGCATTATGTGGCTAAAGGAAGTTGAATCTAGATTTAAAGTTACTTTTGAATATTAAATAATACATTATCATAAAATTGAATATTTAGAAGTAGTTTAAGTCTAGATCTCAACTTCCTTTAGTCCCATAATGTTATAATTATGATACTACTCAGTATTGAAATCGCTCAACTTTAAATAAATTTTCTTTATTACAAATTCAAACTTGTTTTGTTATTAAAAATGTTTAACATTTTTTGAACCATTACAATTATTGCAGAAAAATGGAGTAAAAAAATTTATTCTAGAAACATATTAAGTGTATATCCAAAAACTCCAGACATTGAGTGAGGGAAAATGAAAAAAAAAGAAAAAGGACAAGAAATGAACTTAATTATATACAAAATATCAGAAAAATTAAGAGAAATAGGCAAAGAATACACTATAAAAAATTGTAAAGTTGTTAGTGCTAAAGTTTTTGAAAATAAGAATTGCCTCTGCTCAAAAAAAATGTTTGAATCTCTTTAAATATGAAGAAAGAAAATCTAATTTTGAAAACTTTTGGAAACTGAATTTCAAAAACCAGAATTTATTTTTATGTGATGCAGTTCATAAATGAATGATAAAACAAAGGTGACCTAGATAGTTTGAAAGATTGTTGAGAAAATGCAGCTATGAATATTTTCTTTCTACAACTAATTCAAAAGTGTCTGTTTGCAAGAAATTTTTTTTAGATACCTTTAAAATATCTGCTGGGCAGTTAACTCGTACCTGAATGCCGAAACAGCTGCAACAGATGGTCGTGGTAAAATGCCCGGATCATCTTGAAAAACAGATGAAGATTGGCATAACAAAGCTACTACACCAGAGCTCATCACACTCTAGGTAGAAAATATTTAAGCCCCTAAGTGTAAGGAAACTAATCAATCATATGATAATGAGTAGACTTACAGGAAAGTATTTAATACTGAGTTCAACTTAAATTTTCATTCTCCCAAATATGCCAAAAGTGTGATTTACTGAAGCTAAAAATTGAAGCATCCAATAATGAGGAAGATGAATTAGATTTTAGACCAACACATGATTTACATTTGAAAAGTGCCAAACAAACCAAGAAATGTTTAAGAGATAATCAGCAAAAAGCAAAAGAGAATCCCGAATATTATGGATTCTCATTTGATTTATAGAAAGCATTTTCATATTCTAAACTTTCTGCTTCAGTAGCTTATTATAAGCAAAATGTGTATGTATATAACTTAGGTTTTCATAATTTCCTTAAAAATAATGGCAAGTTGCACATATGGGATGTGACTGCAGCAAGAAGAAATATTTTAATAATTTTTATTGATCATTCATTGGAGATTATCTACATAATGAATAATATTTATGTAATATAATTTTCACTACTCCACACTCACACAAGGCAGTCACTGGTTTCTGTCCACTTTTAACATCTTGTGAAGGGTTGTAATTGTAAACATATGACCAAAGGCATGTGAAAAAGTGGTCTCCAAGATGCACATTTTGTGCGGAACCAGCTCTCAGCAATTGGCCCAGATCACAATCTCTTACACATATCTTTCTCATTGTTCAGTATATGTAGATAGGGAATGTCTTCTGTTTAATTGATAAGTATCAAACTTACTGCCCTCACAACTTTAACACAGATCACCTGATGGAAATTTATTAATAATTTTCATTAGTCATTCATTAAACTAGAAATTATCTACTTAATGAATAATATTTCTGTAGTGTAATTTTCACTACACCACTCTCACATAAGGTAAGCACTTGGTTCTGTTTGCTTTTAATATCTTATGGAGGGGTATAATTATAGACATATGACCAAAGACACATGAAAAAGATATATGATCCCCAAGACGTACATTTTGTGTTGAACCAGCACCGACCAGTTGGCCCAGATCACAATCTCTTACACATATCTTTATCATTGTTCAGTGAATATAGATAGTCAATTACTATAGTTTAATTAATAAGTGCCCAAGTTACTGCCCTCACAACTTATTTATAGTCTAATGAATGATTAATAAAAATTATTAATATATTTCCATTAAGTGGTTTGTGACAAAGTTGTGAGGGCAGTAAGTTTGAGACATCAATTGAACTTTGTAATAGATGTGTAAGATATCATGATCTGGGCTGCAGGTTCAACATGAAATGTGCATCTTAGGGTTCATACATCATTTCACGTCTTAGGACATATGTTTATAATTACATCCCTCGACAAGATGTTAAAAGCAGACAGAAAACAGTTCCTACCTTGCATAAGAGTGATGTAGTGAAAATTACACTACAGAAGTATTATTTATTCAGTATTGAGAGGTTTGCAGGAAATAGCATTATATATTTTAAAGCATATTAAGGACACACTGCTAAAAAATATGTAATAGCTTGCAGTGATGCTTGTTAGGTCAAAACTGTAACACCTAAATAGCACCGACATCATTGAAAATTGTTCAGTCTTTCGATAACAACATTGAAATAATAGATTACAAAGTTTAGTATCTGGCCATTCATTTTTGTCAATTGATCATAATTAATGAGAATAAAAAAAGCAAATTATTTATACATTCTTGAACATTATTATGAACTGATAGAACTATGTAGCAGTAAATCAAATGATGCAGAATGATTTTATTTCAGTGAAACAACTGAAAGAATCAATGACAAGAAGAGCAAAAAATACCGCAGGATATCTATTATCTTTTGGCTGAAAATACAATGGATGAGATTTTTAAAAAATGTCCTATATAAGATGTTCTATAAAACTTCTTTAGATGACAATGCTAAATTCCATGTTTTAGATCTTTTACCCAAAAGAAGAATGGCAAAAATATATAAAGTATCCACTTCTATTATACTCCATTAATAGAAATAACAGAAGAAAAACATAAAATACATGGATTTATTACCCTACATCACATCAATTTGCCAGGAATATTTTAAATCTCTTAAAACTCAAAATCCTATTTCTGAAGAATGAGAAAAAACCAGAAATGTTAAAAATTAATAACAGAAACATAATTAAAAAATGTGAATAAAATTTGTTTTTTCCTTTCTTTGTTTTTAAATAAGTTTTAAGGCTATTAATTAATTTTGAAATTTCAACCTTCAAAAATCATATTTCCTTATACGCTACACACAAAATTTCACAATCATAATACATTCTTCTTTTAGAAGTCTAAATATTTTTTTAAATATTTTGTTACATAATATAAAAATATTTTTAAATTTATTTAAACACAAACCTTTAAATGTCTTGATTCAACCTCTAGAGTCAGATTTTATTTTTGAAAACAGTTTTATTCTTTTAAAGAATACAAGTAAATCTTTCATAGATTAATTTTTTTTTCTATGACATTGCATCCATTAATTATTATTGTATTACACATCCTCTTTTTTTTAAAACACTTTAATATATTTATGACTCATGAATAGCATCTTACTTTGCTTCTATTACTTAAGTATACTATTAGAAGATTTATATCTGATGACATAACAGTAAAAGAATATTAAAACAACTTAAATAAGGAGATTTTATGAATTACTAAATCTATCTAAAAAAAAAAAAAAATCAAATGCATTTAAGGAAAGGAATGATATAAATTTAATATATTTTGAACTCATTGATAAACTTAAATCTTTCTCAAGACCTAATTACAAAGCTGTTATACAAGAAATAAACTTTTATGAGGATTAAAATATAAAGTTTATGCCTAATCTTGGCTAAGATTTTTATTTTACTGTATGATGGTTGACCATTTTCTATGGATTTGGATGGAAACAGGCTTAATAAATTTTATGTAGACAAAGTTATCCTATGCATTCTAAAACTAAAGTTTACTACTGCTTCGGGTACTCCAACTAAAATAGATTTACATGATTATTGACTTTATTACTGTGATTGAAATATCTAAAATCATTAAGCACTTCAAGCTGTATAGAACACTGACTTTTAATTTAGTTTCATCTTTGGTTTACAAAGGCCAGATTTCATAGTTTTTCTATTTGCTTTTATAACTAATTGTGTAATCATTTTCATGTAGTAAAGGTATTTTTTTTTTTTTGGGAGGCAGGGGGTTTATTTTAATTGCCCACAAACAAAATTGCATCCCATTATAATAAATAGCATTGATCAAAAGATTTTTGAAAGAATATTAAACAAATTTCAGACAATTCTAAATCCCATGCCATCTGTGCTGTAAAAGATAGATAAGCCTCCGTATAATTGCTCTAGGTCAAGACATTAGATCATATGTCAGATGATTAGGTGTCAAACTATTATATAATGTAGATTAAGTTTCAGTCTGCTTTGATTTGGTAAACTAGAAATTTTTTTATCTCAGACATTTGTCACCTGACTTAAAGTATACCTTATTATATTACCAATAGGAAATATTAAGAAAAAATTATATGGGTATCTTAGAGATTTGTATCAAAATGGAAATCCTGCCTTTTTTTTTTTGTTATTATACATAGAATTTTTAATTAAACAAAATACAATTTTTAATTGATGGTTGTTTATTCAAGAATGTAATTGTTTGTCCTATTATATGAAGATTTTTTTTTGTCGTGTGTAAAGATTTAACATGCCCCAAAAGTTTTTTGAATGTTGTAAGAACTGAATATATTGGGTCAAGAGTTCAATTTGAAAAGTAATCAATATGAGAGTCATTACTTGATTATAAAGTCTCAAGTCATTTCATTTCATCCTAAATTTTTTAAAAGTTTTATTTATGAACCACCTTCAGAATAAAGCACAACACAACACTATATAATAATAATTAAACAACAAAATCTTTAATTTGATTGCTACAGGATCAAAAACTACCGTGAATGTGATTACAATATGTAAAGTTAATAAATTACAAACTCCACTAAATTATGGAATTCATTGTGTAATATGCTCAATAACTTGTTCAATGTATATTTTATGAAGCAAAGAATTTTATATCCTCTAAGAAAAAAAATCTTTAAATTTAGTTTTATTAGATTCGTTTTAATAATTGTCATTCCAAAATTCATTTTTTTGAATACAGTAGTAATATTATACTTAGACCCAAGAAATGAATTATTATAATTATTTCTTGTTACACTTGTAATGTAAGGAAATTCAATAATGGTTTAAGCATACTGATTTTAACAAAGATAAAAAAATGAGATCATTTGACATGAGATTTTTTTTTTTTAATTTGGACTCACTACACAGACATTTTTGTTCCGAGAAGAAAAAGTCATAGTGATTTGAAATTAAAAAAGAATCTTCTCTCATCAGATTCCATTTTTTTATCATTGTTAAAACTGTTAATATATATATTTTAAATATATGAGAAAATCCTTTACTTTTTAATTTTTGACAGACCAGAGTCCTAGAAGTTTTTAGAAGAAAAGTATGGATTGTAAACTGTCAATTAAATTTTAAAATTAAAAATATATCAAAATTAATAGAGAATGTCTGGGATTGGTTATTTATCAGTGATATAAAATTTCTTTTAAGAAATATAATGTCTAAAATGTGTTTGAAGTGAATTTTTAAATTCTGCATTTTTATTATTAGCTGAACTTAAGTTTAATTAAAAACAAAACTATATAGAGATTATTTCTGCTTATATTAATTCCTCTTTTATATTGTGACCTTTAGCTTTGCATGACTAAATGCCAGGCCATGTTTTCTCCCAAAGTGTCTAAAATAAAAATTTAATAATTTAATTTTGTAATAAATAGATTTTGTTGTCACCTTGTAATGCTATAATTCTGCATGTAAAAAAGTCAATATATAAATATTTTTGTAATTTTTATAGCTTAAAATAATTTGATAGCTTGACTTGACTTATACTATTTTTAGTCTTAAGTAGTGCTTATCATGTCAGCATATTTAAATGTTTAAAAGTTGTAGCTTAAAAGTTAACAATGTTATGTAGTCAAAATTTAATCATTAAAATGTTTTAAAAAGCTAATATTAATTTAAGCTTGAAAATTTGAGTTCAAACCCTATATTTCAATTTGCTAATAATTAAATTGAATTCATAATGCATTAATCTAATCTTAATTTTAGCATGGAATATTATAATTAAATATTTAGAGTTATTTATTCGTAAAAAGTAATAATAAAACTAATAACAATAAAAGATAGGATTTAAAGTAGTAGATAAATAAATGCATGGATGAATGAATAAATGTAGTATTTAATTTACACATTTATTTGTTAAAATATTGATTAAATGTAATTTTAAAAGACAATTTAAAACATATTCTGAGCAACTTTTATAGGTTAAAATTAATGGTAAATTAAATGTGTTAAAAATTATGGGTAATATCTTTATTTTAAAACAATGTAAATTTTAATTATGTAATATATTTTATTTGTTATAGTCTTTAAATTTATAAATAATGATTGTAACAAGAAATATATTTAAGTTTATTGTCTAGACAGGGATTAATTTATTTTTAAAAGCTGAATATTAAATTATCATTAGCAACCTTCCTTGGTTTCAGTAGAATGTGGATTCAAACCAATAAAGGGAAGAGGATGTTGATTTAAATGTCAATAATCAGTGTTTTAAAGTGGGCACCTGACCCAAGCTATAAATAAGTAAATTTAACACCTGCACACACTCCTCCCTTCAACACTTCTGCACTTTACTTCATTTTATTTTTAATCATTTTTGTTTATTGCGTTTGTGTTTTAAAACTTCAATTTTAATAAAAGTATAATTTTATTTCAACATTTTTTTATTTTCTTAGTTTAAAGTAATGTTATGTTAGAACTTAACTTATCTGGGCAAAATATCTAAATTTAAACTTCAAGGAACAAGATGTTTTCATTCCAGTCAGATTTATTGGTAAAATTAATTAATTGTTACAATGCTGAACTTAAAACAGGCAAAACTCTCCATACAGCTTGTGAAAGCATAAGAAATGGTGATCATGTGATGTTTAGTGATTTAATGTTTAACTTACTTTTATTTAAACTTCGTGCACTAGGAAACTTTAATAGACATTATTATTATCATCATGATGACATATGAACTGTTATCAATTTCAAAACATATTTAAGCATCTGATTATTTACATTTGTTGCAAAATACTGAAATTATCAGCAGTAACAATATTTTTAAATGTCTTTAACAACTTTAGGATATTTTTACTAAAAATACTAATTTATAAACTATTATCTGAAATTAATTTACCATGTGTAAAGAACTTTAAAATTTCATTTAATAATGGCTCATTTGTGACAAGTATATTTATCATTTGTCTATAAAATCATTTTTATATCTACAAGAAGAAAATCTTTAACTTTCATTGTATATAATATTGCTTAAATAGTCAAGCATTGGTGGTCGAAAGATCAGTGTCACAGCAGTTGTTCCGGGTTAGCGAGTTCGCTTCCCAGCTGATGCTATGACACATAAGAAAAAAAAATATTGCTTAAATAGACAATTGTTTGTGCTGTTAATATAACAAAATATCCATTGTTTTTATGACAGCCTAAATGGAATTTATTTATTATAACTATTTTTCATTAAGAGGAAATAAATACATTTTCTTAGATCCTGGGGAGATAAAAAAAATTAACTCACATTATTTAAAGAATTCATAACAAATGTTTTTAAAATATTAAAATAAGTTAATTACAGTATAAATGAAGATATAAAATAATTGTGAAAATTATATTATATTTGAATTGACTTTAAATGAATATTGCCTGTGTTATTAATTTTGTGAAAGCCTGCATATTCTCTCCTATTTTAGTGTTGCTATGGAAACCACCACTATAGTTTAAAATTTGATATTTGAAAGAAGTATTTTTCCTGCTGAATACTCTTTTATTACTGCTAATTAATATAATTCTCTTAAAGGATTAAGTGTTGGATACCTAATTTTAAATATGAAGAAATATTTTATTGCAATTTAATAAATATTTATTGTTATTTAAATCCTTGGAAACTTAGTGAATGAATGGCCATATCTTATAATTTGCTAGCATAATTTATTTTGAATCTTATTTAAAGATAATCATGAAGCACTTTTATATTTTAATTACATTATATTTGTGTGTTGGATATCTTTGCTATCCACAGAACTTTATTGCCTAATAGGCTGTTACTGTTAATGGTAAGAACAGAAGGACTTTCTTATATTTATTTTAAATGGTAAAAGGGTTAATGTTTTATTTATGTTTACAATTTTGCACACAATGTTTTTATTTCATACACATATTATTTTATCTGTGTTATATGCTATTTTTAGAAATAATTTTTGGTTAAAATTCTCAGGATATCAGTGTCTGATATTTGTATGTTTCAAAATAATGTGTTCCTTTTTTTCATATAAAAGATATATTCTTATGCTGAATGCAGTATAAGTAGATGTATGTTTCTATTATTTTATTTTATTGCTTGTTTATTGCCAGATTTTAACTAAGCTATATGTTTAGCATTAATTATTATTTATCATCTTTCACATTTATTAGTTATAGTATTTTTCTTAGAGATATAACTTTAGTCTCTCTCTTTAGGAATGATTATTTTGCCACTATTGTTAGAGATGATTGTTTAGGCTCTCTCACCTATTTATTGAGATATTTTATATGAATTTTATTGATAAAGCACACGATGCTTTATTAAGGCAACTCTATGTAGTATTTTTGTCTCTGATATACATTCTCATCATTTCTTGATTAGTGACAAAGTCCTAGATCATTTTATTATTGTCCTCAAAGATAGGTGCACTTATATATGAACTATGCCATCATATGTTTACTTTACCTTTTCTCAGTTATCTCGATATGAATCTAGTTTATTGTTAATGTATTTTGTAAACCATGTGTAATATTTTATCAGGGTTTTATTCTGGCAGTTGAGTTGTTTTTACCAAGGTATTGAGGAATACCACCCTTACCTCTTGTAGAATTCTTGGTTTATTTAGATATGAATTAGTTATTGTTGATATGTAGGTACTATATTTAAGCATTGCTGAGTTATGACATAAATATGATAAATAATTAACCTCAAAATTTTAAATTGTCTCTTAGGTATAGATAATATACATCTTTTATCACTCCTTCATCACTAGATTGATGAACTTATATTTTTAAGTGATGTTAAATATTCATAAAAAAAACTCTTCTTGAAAAGTATGCAATCATTATGTGAATGCTTTAATATGTGGGAACTTTTGAGAATTTAAAGTAATAAAACATTTATTTTGATTTCTTAGACAATATTTACCTAGTCAAATTTATTTACTTTTCACAAATTCATTTGTAATTTTAAACTTCTGATATATTTTTGAAAGACAGTAATGTTTATGAAAGCCCTTGGCTTTGTGGACTTAAAAGGTATGTTATATTTGTGATGTGATATTATTTGTTTTTCTGTGAAATAAATATTTGTTTTTATTACCATTAAACATCACATGATCACCATTTCTTATGTTAGCACATAACTGTTATTAAAAGAGGTAAACCTCTCCACAGAGTAGTGCCACTCAGTGCCAACCAGCTTTTCCACAAGCCAGAAACTAGTCTGGGGATATTGGATGAGTAGGGAGATGGGGATTTTATGCACAAGCCTTCTGGCATCCATTGATTACTCTGGTTGGGACTGAGTGGCATTACTGTATGGAGAGTTTTGCTTGTTTTAATTTGTTTTTATTATTAAGAAATTTCTTACAGTCATTTTCCCACACCATCTACTCATTAACCAGAAATTTAAATAATGATAAAAGTATTATAAATTATCTTAAGAATTTATTGTAAGAGTACATGAACATTGAAATTAATATAAGAGTCACTTTATTGAATTATATTTAAGTATTAGAATTACATATAAGAAAAATATATTTTGCTTAATAAAAATTATAATTGCATATTATTATTCGAGATCACTTCAGCCAATTTGGTTTGCTTATTAAAAGATCACTGTGTTTATTTATTTAAAAATTATTTTCTATAAATATTAAGCCATATTTGTTATCCCATAATAAATTTAGATTATGAAAGGACTTAGTTCAAATTTAAAAGATATTTAAGTAGATTTATTTTGTGGTATTTAGAATGGCTATAAAATCCCTTACCTGTTCTTAATATCTGAATGTCATCCTAGGAATGTATTATTTATCTTATTGTAAAGTAAGAGATCATGTATTTTATTTTAAATTAATGTTGTTGTTGTTGTTGTTGTTATTATTATTATTATTATTATTATTATTATTATGATGATGATGATGATTCATTAACTTCAAGACAAGTATATGTTTTACTTATTTACTAGGATTTCATTCTATGTTAAATAGATCTTAAGAATTTGAGACAATTTATTTTATAATTAAAATCCATCTCATTACCCTGAGATACCCTAATTTAAATTTCACGAACCATTTTATTTAAAGATTATTTTGCTAAAGCTGAAGCTATTTTTAAAGATTTAAGAGATCACTTTCAAATTTTATAAAATTAAACATAATGTTTGATCTGATCATAACAATGAGATACTTAAGAACTGAATTAATAAAAGAATAATGGTAGATGTTTGTAACAGAAGGATTTTAACTGTAACTTTAAGGGCATATGCTTGCAATATTAAGAGTCTTTTATTTGTACTAGAGTGAGGCGAGAGTTCTTCTCCTTTAATTGTCTAAATATTGCTTTGTATTTTAATGATATTTTATTGTAATTGCTTGCCCCTGCATCTCTTATTATGCCACATGGCATTTTCCCCAAACCCCCTGAGCTTGGCTTAAGAGTTTATTTAATTTACACGTTATCAATGTTTATCTTTTCTTCATGATTATTGATTCAATGATTATTAGGATCAGCATGTTTTCTTCTTTAGTTTACAATACATATTGTATATAATTTTTAATATTTTTATTAGCTGAGAACTAAAAAAAATTAACACTAATTATATTTTTTTGTCTTAAGTTTATATAATTTTTTTAAAAATAATTTGGCCTCTTTGTTAAATGGAATGAAACTAACTGTTTTTTGTAAAAAGCTTCCTTAATTCTGCAAATAAATTTGAATAAAATTATTTTACACAATAAAATTATTGAAAATTATTATAATACCAGAATAGATGTGTTTAAACTTCAGCTTAAATGACCAATTAATGACTTAATTTTGTGTAGTTAATTGTTAGTTTCCAATTTCAAAACTATTTTGTAAAGATTATTTATGTTTATTATCTTTTATCATTTAATCCCATGTGATAAATATTTAGGAATGAATATATTGTTTTTGGTAATGAGGCTTATTGTAAAGATTTCTTTCATTATTAATTATTGTATGCTTTTTAAATATATTAACATATTATAAAAGATTTGCATATTTAAATTTTCCATAGAAATTTCATTTAAAAAAATAGGTCTATCAAATTACATATTCAAGTATGCAGTAATCCAATTATGCTTATACTGAAGAATCCTTCAGTATGTATTATAATTAGCAGTTACTTAAAAATTCATTTATACAATGAAGTGTTTTTTTATTAACTTTTTAAAGTTATAATGTTTCAATTAGAATGAAAATTATATCAATTTAATTATGACTTTCACTTTTTTTTTTTTTAAAAAAAATAATCTTTTGAAAATTATATAAAAATTTAATGAATTGGCTAACAGTCTTCTTCAGAAGTTGATTTTTTTTTTAATATTTGAAAAAAAAAAAAAAACTGTTATACTTTTAAACTAATTTTTCAAGGAAAAACCAATCCCAAAGAAGTCTGCCCTCAAGATGAGATATTAGAGCAAGAAATCATTGGGAGAAAAATATAAAAAATGTAATATTTTTTGATTTTAAAAGAAAATATTATTCAAACTCATATTGAAAGATTATCTAATTTATAGTATATTTCATTGAAAGAATTTATTACACATTTATTTAATCAGAAGTATGTTCTTACAATTATTCAAGATTGTCTGATTATAGACTTAAAGTTTCTTGATTGATTCTTGAGGATGTGTAAAAATAAAAAATTTAGTCTGGCAAATTAAGCAGAAATATTGTGCTCTGTTTCTCATTTTGATTTCCTTAAACTAAGCATATGATTACGTATTAAATAAATGAAAACTGTTATATTTGTGTAATTTCTGATAATTTATAAATTGATACTTTCTTTTATATAATCTTATAATAAAGGCATAATAATAAATATTTATATATATATACTAGCATGGATATAAATGCATGTATATTTATACTTATTCATTATCTCATGATAATAGTCTTAAACTAGAACAGTTTAATTTCATCATTTACTTTCTTCAATTTATGTATATATACTTTTTTTTAAAATTAGTTTTTAGATTCACTTAGCATTATTTCAGAAAGCATGCATTTTTGATTTCTAATAATTATTGTAGTTATTATTATTAATATATTTACAATATATATCTATAATTTTTCTTTTGTCTTTAAGCTTCCTCTTATAGTAATTCATCTGGAGGTAAGTCATGCGTGGTTCTTTTATATGGACCATGTTTTGCATGGCACATGCTCACAATTTAGTAATTAAACATTTTATTAATTAAAACTAGCAGATGTACTTGTGAAGTAAAATTGAGTAATTGTTGTGTTAGATTTAGTTAATGTTCAAATAGCATATATATATGTTTTTGTGATATTGTCACAAATTTGTAGCCTCATGTTTACATATATGTTGCTTCACTTGCTTGGTAATTTTTTTATTTAGTTATTTTTGTTTATTTTAAGTCAAAAAATTCAATAATTAATAAAAAAAACATAACATATACTAGCTATACCTGCGGTTTTGCTCGCGTTATTACATTATAAGAATGAAATGTAGTTTACAATTAATAATTAAAATATATTTAGATAATATTTTCATGAAGTAATAATACGTGAATTATCAACGATAGGAGAAGGTAACTATTGCAACACATTTTTATAAATAATGTTATAGGTCATTTTTAACTGCGGTTGGTAACTCGTGTATTATTATTTCATGTAAATGTTATTTAAATATATTTTAATTATCAAGTACATTACATTGTTTTATTTTATTAATATGAGCAAAACTAACCTGCAACTTTGCTCTTATTGGTAGAATAATAATAAAAATGAAAGTGTAAAAGAATATAATGCAGTTGATATTTAAAATGTATTTCTAATTTATATATAAAAGAAGATATATTCTCAATGATAGAAATTTTTTAATGTTTTATTATCTAAATTCCATTTTTGATTTTTGATGTATTGAATGTCAAATAAAAATTTCTCTCAATAATTTTCTCCATTTCTCTATTTATCCTCTCCCATTATTAGAAAGTTTGATAATTAAAATATATTTATGTATTCCATTTTCGATTTTTGATGTAGCTGTACCCTTGCATTGCTAGAAAGTTTCATAATTAAAATATATTTTTGTAATATTTACATGAATAATTATCAATAGCAGTATCATAAAAAGTATAATTTTTATTAAATACAATAAACAATAATTTTGAAATTTTATATTTCTCTTGTGATAATTTTTAAAATGTAATATATATAAAATTTTAACTTTGTATTATATGCAAGTGAGAAATAAATATATGGTCCAAACAAAATTTAAATAATTTAAAATATATTTATGGAATAAAATTTTACCTGGATTACTAAAAACTAATATCTCTTCATTTCTCCAATATGTTTTTCAATACACAGGCCACAACATCTGACTTTATCATGTGTGAATATACTTAAAGAGAAATGGTAAAAGTTTGTCAAATTCAATATTTTTTTTGTCATAACTGTGGCATTTTAAAATTTACTTTTTCACATGTTAAATATATTTAAATTAACATCCTAAAAGTTGATCAATTTCATAGTAAAAGTTGCTCAAATTCAGTAGTATTTTTTTTGCTGTAACCATGCCATTTTTAATGTTACTTTAACATGTGCTAAATATATATTTAAATTGAAATCTTAAAAAGTTTATCAAATTTATTATTATAACTAATCTAAATTGTCATTATTCAAATGACGTGGTATAGATGCAATTAATGTAAAGTATATTTACAAATTTACCTTGCTTTACCAAAAATTATACATTTCATTAAAAAAAAATTCCAACTCTGTAATTTTTTAGTCAGTTCTGCCCCTTTTTGGCCTTTTTATGACATCATTTGAAACAGTTATGACATAGATTTTCCACACATTTTTATATTGCAAATTACAATTTTTTTTAAAACAACAAAAGCTTATATGCTAATAAAATTCTATACAAAAAAAAAAGAGAAGAAAATCATGCAAGATTCTTCAATGTTGGTATATTTATTGAATTGTTTAATGTAGATAAAGAAATTTTATATTTGTATACAGTGATCTCTTGATTCATAATTTTTTAGAGATACAGGGAAAATAAATAATATGGAAAAATAGTAGAATGAAATTCTATTAAAAATTTATAGGAATTAATGAGTTATTAATTATTTATTTAAAATACTTAAAATAGATTTAAGATTTTATAATTCAAAAATATTTTAAAAAAATGTGAGTATATACACATAATTATAATATTGCATTAATTACATGTATTTAAAAAGTGTAGGGATAATATTAACTAGTGATTAGATAAAACTAGTAGTTTTTCTGTAACAATTTTGTTTTTATCTTATTGATATTTGCTTCTATTTAAATCATATTGTTTAGTATACTTGTAACTAATTAAATGAGAGAGATTTGAGATAATTAAAACATTATTTTGGAAAGAAAACAAAAAGTGTTTTTGTTTTGATTATTTTTTGAAGTTCCTAAATAAATTTCTAGATGTAAAAGAATTTGAAAGAAATTTATTAGAAATTATATTATAAAAATATGGTTGTAAAATTATTTTGTGTATATTTTAATTTATTATTTATAATTACAATTTATGAAAATTTAATTGCTGGAACATTATTCAATAATATATATATATATATGTGTATATACACATACTTATTATACATTCATTTCAGATTTAAAAAACTATCCATGTGGAAAAATATTTGTTGACACTATGATTTATCAATGATAGATCTGAAAAAACAACTTCAAAAAATGATGGATTTATGAAAAAAATTTCTATGACATTGATTATGAGACCAAGGATGAATGTAGAAAATTGATATGTAAATAAACAGTATATTTAAAAATTCACTCTCTCTATTTATTATTATTCCCTGAATGCAAAAAATTATGTGAAAATATTCAAATTTTTAAGCAAATAGGTTGAGTCTACAATGAATAAAAAGAAGGCTTACAATTACAACAGGAAACAGTAGGAAGAGCAATGACTGTAACAGGATTCTTGATTTAGAGATAAGTTTACTAAGAGAACAAGATTTTTTTTAATGGTATGAAGTGAATCATTAAAATGGTTCTCAGAAGGAAAAAAAGATAATAAGCAGAACCTTGGCTAAATAGGAAAAATGAAAAGAAAAAATTGGAGACTTTAGAAATGTGCATTTGGAGAAAATGTTAAAAGATCAATAATACAAAAGTTTCAAAAATACTAAGTAGAAAATATTATTTTTTGACAAAATTTGGAAGAGGAACTGGATTGGATATAGTTCTAAAAACAGTTGTCTTAAGATTTTAGAAAGTATGAAGAAAAGTGATTGAAGAAAGCCTCAGAGAAATGTAATCTGGTTTGTTATGTTGAGACATCTCTTTGTAGATAACCTTGGATTTGTAACATTAATATGAAAATATAATTTTATTCACAAAAATGCAATTTTAATGTTGCAAAAATGAGACAACTGTCATTATAATTTAATACTGCTATTTTTCTGATTTTGGCCTACATCTGGGAAGCATCTAATTAATTGTAAACAGAAAGGAGAATTTGTATTAAGATAACATTGACTTTGATACTATTTTCAGTATCCAAATTAACAGTGAAGTCAATTAATTGCCAGTTTGATAAGATCTTTCATTGGTTATTTTTTCCTTGCATTATAATTTGAGAAAAAATTATCAATGTCTGTTAATCATGATCCATATTGAAAAGGTAAAATATGTGATTTATTTGATCTACCATAAACTATTGTGATCATGTCTTTTAATCTGTAATATTACGTTTATTATTCAATATTTTAATAAATGATTTATCATTATATATTGCATCTTTGAATTAAATTCTATTGCTACAAAATGTTGTTTTATATTATGTACTATATAAGTTTTGCAGTTTATTTAGTTTCTAATTCTGAAAAGCTATATAAGAATCTAATATTTACTATCATTACTCTTCAGAATTAATGTTGCAAGTTTGATTTCTAATGACATATCCTCTTGGAACATTATCTGATAAATTGTCAAATAGATTGTCAGAGTTTTATCAGTTTGTTGAATTTTTAATTCATACTTTGGTAACTCAGCTATTTGTTTGTTAGAGGCTTGTATATCTTGATCCCATGTTAAACAGATTTGTCATATTCAGATTCATATTTTGTGATTTGTTTATTTTTAATTAAATTATCGTTTTTCTTTATATATTGTTTTGTTTCTATCTCTATTTGCAGTATTTTTAATCCTTAAATAGTTTTTATACTTTTTAATAGTATGCAGTAGGTTTTGTTTTTTTAATACCATCATTAAAATATCACATAATAAAAATGACTATAAGTTTTTAAAAAAAAAAAAACAAATATCAAAATATATAGATTCTGAACTGGATTCAGAACTATACAGGCAAATTGGCTTGAATTGAAAACATTACGCTCTTTTCAGTTTGCACTGAGCTTTGTAGTTAACCAAAAAATATAAAAGGTGGGTGCTGGAAGGATGTATTAGATTGACAGATCGAGGTGCATTGAAAATATTGGATGGGGTAGCTCTGAATAGAGATTATGATGCACAACTTTCTAATATCTATTGTAACTAGAGCTTGCACTAGGTGGCATCATTGTGGGAAAAAATTTGCTAGTTTTAATACCATCATTTGATTGTTTAATGAAATCTTGTATAAGTTTAAATAAAAAATAACTTATTTTCTATGAAACCACTAAACATTACATGATCACCATTTCTTTATACTTGCTTATAACTGTTATTAAAACAGGCAACTAAAGTTGAAAACGTCAAAAGTTTTGATCTTATTTTAATTTGGGGGGTGGGGGTGAATTGAGAAATACTTTGTAAAAGTTAGAGACAGAAATTTTTTGGTTGTTTTTCTTTTTAAAAAAAGGTGAAATAGAAAGACAAATTAATTTATGTATGATTGATTAGATTTCATTTTTGTTCTGTTTTTTTTTTTTTAACCAAGTAAAAATGTGATGAAAAAATAAATAAAAACTGTTTATATTAATTAAAAGCTTAAAATCTTATTATTTTGTTATTACTAACTTTCTTACCAGTCTAGCATGGCCCGGCAGAAAAACTTCTGCGGCCCGGTGCTGGTCCATGGCTCGGTGGTTGAAGACCACTGGTCTAGAGTTTATATCTAGATTACCTAATCTTATCTGTATGAATAACATCACAGTAATATTGTTAATTTACATATTAGTTATTATATAAAAACAATTAAATATACTGTATATCAATAACCTATTCTGTAATAATATTTATTTAAAAGATCTAACATTTTAAGAATGAAAGTTTACTGTTGTTTATTGCATATTATTAATTTTAACCATGCTTTGCATGGTTTGGTGCAGTTGATAGAGTGTTTGATTTGGGATTTAAGAGGTCAAAACTCTCCATACAGTAGTGCCACTCAGTGCCAACCAGAGTAATCAATGGATGCCAGAAAGACTACTCATCCAATATCCCCAGACTAGTTTCTGGCTTGTTGCCTTCGTCAGTGAGGAGTTTTGGATCTGAGAGCAATACACCTAGATCTTAGGATCTGGTGCAACCCTTCAGCAGCCACCTTTTATCTCAACTATAAAACTATGAGAATAAAATTGAAAACACAAGTAGAGATAAAAGGTGGCTGCTGGAGGGTTGTATTAGATCCTAAGATCTAGGTGCAGTGCTCTCAGATCCAAAGCTCCTCACTGACGAAGGCCATAAGCCAGAAACTAGTCTGGGGATACTGGATGAGTAGGCACTAGATAGGGATTTTATGCACAAGCCTTCTGGCATCCATTGATTACTCTGGTTGGCACTGAATGCACTACTGTATAGAGAGTTTTTCCTGTTTTAATAACAGTAATGTGCTACCATAAGAAATAGTGATCATGTGATTGAGAGGTCTTAGGATCGATTTTGGCACTCATATGTCTTATGAACTTCCAAGCAATAAAGCCATATACCTTTTTTTTTTTTTTAGTTGTAACCATTTCCTGGTCAGCTAAGCTCTTGGAAAGTATTTAAAAATTCCAATCAACATTTTATACTTAGAAATATTTAGAGTAATAGAATGTAAATAATAGTACATATTTTATAGTAATACACCTCAGATTTTCTGTTTGTTACAGTAACAGTAGAAGGCAGATATCGACACTTTCTATACTGTAGTGCAAATAACAATTATAATACATTAAAATTTTACTAATTAAACAGTAAAAAACATATTATGAGTAATAAAAGTGTTCATCTTATCTTGTATTGGTTTAAATCAAATTTCAGCGTTTCTTCCACAATGTGTTAGAGGTTTCTAAAAAATAGTTGATATCATAAACATTCAACATTGTTTTGGTAATGAAAATAAAACTGAGGAGCTGGATACTTTGTGAAGTTTTATGCTTAAAGGTAAATTGGGATCACTAAGCCATGCCAGTGATGATGTAAGAAGCTTCATTATTTTAGGATACAACTTTAAATTTGAAATATAAGAGTAAATTATTTATCATAAAGAGTAGTAATATTGAAACCCTTCGGTAAACACATAAAGCAATCCAATTTCTTTATTATATTCTTTAATCAAGTTGACAGTTAGTTTCATCTGTTCATCAATCTTTCTCAGAGCTGTAAATGCAAAAGAACATATAAATATAAACATTAACTACAGTGTATATATAATATAAATTGTTTATAGTTTTACATTATATCTATAGTTATGTTAATACTTATATTTTCAGTTCTGAAGAAAACTGTTGAACAATCAAATGATGAACATTTGACTGTTTGATTAAAGAATATAATAAAGAAATTCTGTTATTCTTGAATCCATTATTTAATCACCTTTTCCAGAAACAAAAATCTATAGATGGATAATGTAAACATTACTTCTAAAAGCTTTATAAAATCATAATGACTACATTCAATACTAACTAGAAAATATTGCATTTTTTGAAATCGTTTAGATAGCTGTTTGTCAAATTTTGTAAGTAAAGAAAATCAAGTTTGACTTATTGATACTCAAAAAGAGTATTGTTGCAGTTTTAGAGGAAAAACGTTCTAACTCAAAGGTTGTTTCAGAAGTTTTAGAATTAATTATAATACAATTAAAAATGTCTGTGAGATATAAGCATTAGATGAAGTGGAAAGGGGCAAGGAGATAATATGAAAAATTCATAAAATGTCATTAGATTAGTGTAAGAAGTATTATATTTTCAAAGTAAAATCATAAAATTATTACGTACATCACACAAAACTTTTATAAAAAATTTGCTTTCTACTATCAATAGAGAATTTTATCTTATAGCAATTATTTATGATACTCAGTTAACTTTGATTTATTTTGGTGAAAAGTTACTTGCCTAATGTCAGCCAAATATGTTTGAATTCGAAACCTAAGTATATTTGAAATTCAAACCATTACTATTTTGAATACTATAATAGGAATAAAAGTTGGTTAAAGGATGGCTAATGTGAGTATGGAGGAAGTATTACAACCAGAAAACTTATCCGGTAAATGTTACATTCATCTTTATATCCAATTGATGATTTATGTTTACATATATATAAATTTTAAATTAAACATAGTTCAATGTATATGTAAAGAAAGGAAGTAAACCATCCTCCCTCTGGCTATGAATTAAATATATATATAGTTTATGAATAGAGTTATGTGAAATTAAGAAAGCATTAAATGTATGCTAAGTGAATTATTATATTATTTTATTTTGTATGACAATAGTTTTCTCTTAAATATAGCAATACTAATAATTAGCACAAAGATTTATTCTGGTAGGCTTATTTTTAATTATACAATTGATAATATAGAGTCAAAATTGCAATTTATCTGATTGCCATTTTTCTATAGCTATGATTCTCCTAATTTAATGATGTACAATATCTAGTATAATCTGAAATTATCAGCTTAATGCAAATAAATAGCTTTTACAAAAACTGGAGTCTGCCTAATGACTTGACATCTGATGGTACATCACTAATGTTACACTTATTTTTTTGAATTGTTAATGATTCATGGAAAACATTACCCTGTGATTTTAGACTAGCTTAGATTTTCTATAATGAATACTACAACTTTTGTTGCTGCAGGTAAAAAAAAAAAAAGATTTTATTTGGTTAATTGATGAAAAGCTGATAATCATTGCCTGGAATTAATTAACATCGATTGTGAGCTGTGTTTGACTGTTGCTGTAATATATAATGTTAATGTGTGTTGTGACCTAAAAGAAAAAGTAAGAGTTGTTGATTGTCAATTCATTAATTTCATGGAAGGACTCACTTTTAGTTTCCTTTGTGATATCAGCTTGGATACATTTCAGTATGCAATATTTGAATCAAAATGTATTTCTGTTGAGACATTAAAGATTTGAATGAACTAAAATTTTTTTTTATTGTGAATCGATCCATGAGAGTAGAAATATAAGAGCATGAATTTTTTAGCAAATGTTTAATTTTTGTATTTTGCTTGTTCTGCTATTTATAGGTCTTTCAGAGAATCATTTAGTGGCAGGATTATGCATTATTGTTTACTCTTCATTTGAACATAACCTCAGATTATTTATAACTTTTCCAGACAGTCATAATCAGTTTAGTGATAGATTTTAATTTATAGTTTAAAGCTATTATCTTCTGAAAGAGTGGTTTTGGATTTAAGAGGATAATTTGTCTGGAATCTTTAGAAATTATTAACTGTTTATCTGTTACTATAAATAGAAAAGATATTATTTAAAAATATCTATAATTAGAACAAACTCGTATCCTAACAACGAAACTATTTTAAGCAATCAATATTCAGTTTTTGATGCCAGTAAATATGCAATTTCCAAATATGTGCATATAATTTGTTGTGAGAGTTTTCAGTAACACCACAATAAATCAGCATTTGGTGATGATCAGAACCAATCATGTCAACAATGCCAGTGGGTTAAAAATTCTGACTATGGAGATACTAATGACAATTTTAATTTATAGTTCAATAATAATAAATATGGTTGAACTTGATATATAATAATAATAATTCTTTTGCATATGTTAGTCCATATGCATAGTGAAATGGTTTCTTCTCTTTATATCATACAGCTGAGTGCACTTTCGGTGGCAAACACCATAATCATAGCTCTTCATGTTAGTTGTTGTTGCTGCTGCTTTATTTATATTAAGCTATGATTATGGTGCTTACTACCAAAAATATACTCCAGCTGTATGATATAAAGAGAAGAAAAAAATTGCTTAATTATGTTTACAGACTAACGTGCAAAATAATTACATAGTCAAGTAAAGGGAAAATAGAATAGTATATGCTCTGATATATATATATTTTACTTATATTTCTTAAGAAATAGAATGGAGATTGGAATAATTGGGATACTGGAATGAACTAAAATGCAATTCTCTACAGTGGTGCAAAGTGGTCTCTTTTAAAATATTCATTTGAAATTATCATAATATTAAGGATATAGAGCATGTATTTTTTTTGTTATATTCAGGTCAGCCTTTTCTGAACTTTGGACTAAAAGATGAATATGTGTGTTTATTATGTTATGTGATGTAAAATGGCTTTTTAAAATTTTAAACTCGGGGATTTCTGAATATAGGCTATGCTCTCAAAAGTCTGTTAGTAAAATTAAAACATTTCCTTTCTCCAAAATGCCATAATAAATTTATTTCTTTCCTATTCTTTATTATATAATTATTTTCTAGTCTTTTGTTCATTTTTTTTCTATTCCATTTTAATAAAAGCTGCTTTATTAATTTTATTATCCTATTTCCATAGCGTTATAAAAATTTAACAAAAAAAAAACAAAAACAAAACAAAAAATCTTTCTCTTTCACCCTCTTTATAAAATTATCCTAGAAAGCAGATTGTATTTTCCTGCCATCTTATGGCAAGTATTGGAACTAAATATAATGATCTTGCAAATTAAAAGTTAAATTTTGGCATCTTGGAAATGCAAGCGATTTGAAAATACGAGGCAGAGTAGTGGATTTTGGAGCATGGATTGTGGTTCTTCTTCGTCATTATCATTGCTCAAATTTAAATCATTCTATTACTATTATTATTATATTTAATATACTTTACAATAATAATCTAAAAAGATATTCATGTATGTTAATACTTTCCTAGTATTTATGCTAAAATACTAGTATTATTTTTATTATTTTGCAAAAATTAAAAAAAAAAATATAATGAATTTATCTCTCTCTCTCTCTCTCTTTTTTTTTTTTTTTGCAAATTAAATCTTGGATTATTGTTATTTTCAAAATTGAAGATATATGCCGACCTGTTGCTTATTATTCCTCATTCTTTGTAGAGTTTAATATAGTGTCAAGAGAATTAGACTCGAAACATTAAGCTCTTAAATTGAACCCTGTGAGGAAAGTAAAAAATAAAAACAAAAAAATGTTAATTTGGTAAATTGAATGGATTTGTTGGGCTCATTTTGTCACTTTGGTAATGAATTTTCGTTTGACCTCATGACTACGTGATGCCATTGTTTCTTATTAATGAAAATATTTATTACATTTGAGTGGTTTATTAAAACATATAAATGACTTCTAAAAAATTGTAAATGTCTTTAATTTGTTAGTGGTTTATAATTAAAATTGTTTCAAATATAATTAATTACAAACTAGTCATTCAACAAATAGAATCTGAGAAAAAAAAATATGAATATAAAATAATTAGTATTTCTCACTCTCTATATATAAGTTATGAAAAATGTAACAAATTAAATACATTAAAGAAAAATATATTTTGATTATACATATATCATTTTTAATCATCAGTTTACTGTATGGTAAAGATCTCTGCTAATTTTATCCAGTTTTTTTGATCCATAGCTTCTATTCTTCAGTTAGTCATCTTTATACATTGCAGCTGTTCTATAAATTGTGAAAAGTTTAATAAATTCAATATGATAGTATATATATATCTATTTAATCACATCCATACATTTCACATGTGATCTGTTTGTAGGTCTTTTATCTAAAGTCCAGTTTAAAATCTCATTTGTTGATATATTATCTTCTATTCTAACAGGCAATCAATCCAGTTCCATTTTTAGTTTTCTAATTCTTTTAGAGATATCAGTTATACTGGCATACATGGTTGTTGTCTCATTTATGTATTTTATTTTCAATCTCTTATTTCTTAATCCCAGCATTCACATAGATATATGTAAGTTACATCATTATACAGAATGATAGACTTATGTTACATGAATTTCAAATAATATATTCATTAGAATTATACTTTGTAAGATAATATTAAAAATTTCATTTATTATTAATAAAAAACTCCATTTCTTTTTAAAAATATGATTCCAAATAATCTTTCATTCATAAAAAAAACAGTGAAATTGTTCTCTCCCCCTTTTTAAAAAAAGTTTTATTTTCATGAATCCATATATATATATTCCAATACATTATATACATTTCCGACATTTCGTCTACTTCCTTGTAGTCATTATCAAGGATCTACAAATAGATGTATTATTATTATAAGTATATAATTTTTAATTCATAATATATCTAGTATCTACATATATTTTTTGTTATATACATTTTACTATTGTTATTATGTACCCCCCCAGTCTTTATTATTTTAAATCAATTTTTTATTACATCTTACACAAATGTATGAAACCTTTATGTAATACTGTTTATATAATAAATTTTTTTCAAATTAAAACCATTCAACAATTTGTTCTATTTAAAACTGTTTTTTTTCTTTGTTAATATATAAACTTTTTATAAACATTCTTTCCTTATATAATTTAACATTGTTTAACATGTTTATATCAAAATTTTTATGTTTAAATTCATTACTATATATGTGATTTCTTATTTAAATATTGCTTCAATCTGGTTTTTAGTTAAGCGTTGTTAGCCGAGAGGTCATCGCAACCACCTTGCAAGCAAGTAGTTGGTTGCAGACAGTTGTGGGTTTGCCTCCAGGTCGATGCTATGACATATGAAAAAAAAATCTGGTTTTTAATTTATTTTTTGTTATGCCAATATATACATTTTTTATTATCTGGATTATAATCTAAACATCTAATTATACAAATTCCATACATACTTTCAACATTTCCCTTTTTATTGTATTAATCAAATTATTTAGGTTAATTTTCTTTTTATATACTGGTTTAATAATTGATTTGTTTTTCTTTTTATATTTTTTTGTTCATATTCTTTATTCTCTATTTATATCAAAGAAAGTGTTTTTTGATATATTGAAACTACCATACATTACATTATGGATATCCTTTTTATTTAATTTTTTTATTTTTGTTATATTTCTTTTAACATATAATTTATTAATCATTTTCATAGGATAATCATTTTTCATTGCTTTATCTTTATATTATCATTTTTTCTTAAAATAATTTTTTCTCAAAATAATTTTTTCTCAGAACATAAATTAATTGCTCTAATTATTGTCTGTATCAGATTTCCAATTATTTAATAATTCATGAAGTGTACTTTTTCTATATTTCTCAAAATTTACTCTGTAATTCTTTATTAGCTTTTTAATTTTAATTTCCACATAATTAATCAAATTATTTATTTCTCTTTACATTGTTAATTGAATCTTTTCATCTATTGAATTAATATATTTTTTTCAGATGGCCTATTATTATCATTAAACACTAAAAAATAGTTATCAACATACCTAACATGGAATATAGATTTATATTTAGTTTTATAAAATTATGTTTTTTCAAAATAACTCATGTATAATGATGCTAACAATTCACTTAATTACCTATACTATTGTCTTTATATTGTTTATAGAAACCTTCATTATTTACAAATATAATATTCTTCTAACAAATGTTTAAAATTTTATATAATTGATTACTTTCTATCCTAATACTTTTACTTTTATCTTTAATATACATTTTCTATAATTATGTGAAATGCTTTATGTGGATCAATATTTGAATACATATTGCATATATCAAATTTAGTAAAATATATATTTTTGTAATTATTTTTCTAAAATTTTTTCCAATATTTTTATAAATTTATTTGAATTATTCACATTATTTCTCTTATTTTTAACACCATAATTTTTTTAGAATTTTATTAAATAACCATTTAGATATATTCTCATAATATGTATTCAAATGATTAATTATGCGTCTAAGTGGTATACCTACTTTATGGGTTTTTCATATTCCATATATTATAGCATCTTTGAAATCCATTCTTTTTAATTTTAACATATGTTTGTTAATATTATCTTTCGCATAAATTTCTTTTATGATTCTATTTTTATTTTTTCTATGCCCTCATTTTTTAAAATTTTTTCAAAGCAATCCTCTTTTAATAATATTTCAATTTTTTAATTATATTCCTCTTTCATTATTACCATATTAGAAGTTTTAAAAACAATAAATTTTTAATATTATTAATAATTCCCATTTATGTTTATTATCATAATTATATTTCTTATTATGTCTCATATTATATTCTAATTCTTCCATCCTATGTTGAAATTCTTTTAACATCATATCAATAGCCTTTAGTTTTTTCTTTATTATTATTATCATCCATATTATGCACACTTCTATATTTATCAATTATTAATTCACGTTTTGTTTCTATTTCAATATTTCTTTTTTAATAATAATATTTCTGTTTGTATATACTTTAACCCTTTCTCAAGTTTTCTCCTTTCACTTTCATTAAATTCATTATCTGTTATATTAATTGTAAATTTTTTTTATTACAATTATATTTTTTATCTATATTTTAAATTTTATTTCCATTTATAAATTCTACATTCTTATTATCTATTAACTCATCTAATTTCTTATTATATCATTTTATATATAAAAATAATTTCTTCTTATGAGGTAATTAATGTTTTTAATTTTTAATTTACATTCTTAACAAATTGTTAAATAATGGTTTTTATTAAAAATAATTATATAAAGAGTAATATATAAAGCTTTCATATACATTTGTATAAGATGTAATAAAGAATTGGTTGTAATAATAATAGTAAAATGTATATAATGATAAGAAATATATGTAGATGCATAAGAAATGTTATTATATTATGAGTTAAAGATTATATATTTATAATAATAATAATCTGTGTATATTATAACCCTAGTGGCAGCAGTGTAAATGATACATAAGAAAAAAAACTTGAGTGTATGTGCACTTATGCATACCTATGGTAGAAATGAAGAAAATAGGCAGTTAATAAATAAAATGGTATTTTGAGACTTTTTTAGTTTAACTTGTTCCAAATCATATTGAAATAAAATCTTATTGATCTTGATAGAAAAGAGTTTGTTGATTACTAATAAAGGGAAAAGAATTATAAACTAACAGCATTTTTTTTATTACTATGAATACATAAACAAAAGAAAGCAAACCACTATTTCTTTCTTTTGATAAAGAATACTAGAGAATAGTTTTCTCTGGAGTTTGAGATTGTCATTTTAGTAGGTGCTGTAGATAACAAAGAAGATAATCTACGTTATGGTATGGGCATTAGATAATGGGCAGACAGAAAAACAATTAGGCTTAAACAGTCAGCTTTGTTCCAGCGAGGATTAATGGAATTCTATACTGCAAAAGATATGGTAAAGTAATAGAAGTGGAGAAGAATTTGCCTTGCTGTTAATTGGAATCATAAGCTTCTAAGAGAATCTATAATCATCTTTTATTATATTAAGAAATCTATTAACATGAAGGGCTAGGCAAAAACAAATAACACATAGTTGAAAATCCTAAGCATACTGCCCAGTCCAGTAAATGAAGCTTATGAGAAATTATAGTCCCAACCATTACAATCTGCCAGAAATGGAAAAGATGGACTATGCAGTTTGTTATATAATACACTAAGACAAAGCTAATATACTTGAATATGGTGTGAAAAGAAGAAAGATATATGTTTTGGAAAAGAATCTATAAAAGGACCAAGGTAGTTATGGAGAAGAAAACACAATTAAAATCAGAGAGGGAGAATGCTAAAGATGGTTAATAGTAAGATATTCAGATATTAAAAGATTAAATTATTCCTTTTTCTATTATTAAAAAGGTATTAAATTTCTGAAGATTAAAATAAATTCAATATTATGTAAGAATATACTATATTTTATCTGTGAATTGTGATCATAAACTTAAATTGAAAATAATTTAAAAGATGAGTTATGTTTTACTTCATATATATACACACATATGTGGAGTTACATAAAAGTAACAACCTAAATGGATGAACTGTTTGTTGAATAAAAATGTATTGGATTCATTATTATATGATGGACTTTGTTGATTATTCTATGATTGATTGTGAAATTATTAAATGAAGAGAGAATAAAATATATGAACTTTTTATTATAATCATAATAATTTTATGCAAGATAGGAAATATATAGTTGAAATTTACTTCATCCAGCCACAACCAAACTTCTTACACTTTATTTTGTTAATAGATGGTCATTTTATTATTTGTTCATGTTGTTTTATATATGATTAAATGTTATAATCTTAACACACACACATATTACAGTCCATAAAAATATTCATAACTTGGAGAACGTGCCAACCACTGAATGATGTGCTGGAGTGGTACAGTAGAAATTAGTAAATGATGGATCAAGTAAACTTTCTCTATTTAAAGAGATTTGGTTCCTGGAGGTTCTGCAAATAGAAACATAAAACAAACAAAATACTTTAGAATGATTTTAATAATCAAAACCATCATCATCATTCCTTGTTGTTGAATTAATTTTGCTAAGTTTAAACATGATAATGTTAACACACATCTGAGAGTCAACATATTGATCATTATAAATATATGCTTGGGGAACCTTGAATATTTTATATATATATATTATTGGTTAGGGATTAAATCCAAATTACTGAGATGTTGTCACTTCATAAAGTTAGTTAAAGCAGTAGTGTGCATTTTTATCGATATATATTGGTACCGATAGAAGAAGTAGTATATTTTCAATACATCTAACAATAATTAATCGATGTTTATTATCGTTACAATATATATTTGTAGATCCTTGATAATATAATGTATTGGAATATATATGGATTTATGAAAATAAAATTTAAAAAAGAAAAAGAGAACAATTTTATTGAATTTTTTATGTACAAAAATTTCATATATTATGATACTGTACTAAATTACTACCACAATATAGTATTAATGGTTGCATTTTCCCCTCTGTTTACTAAGATTTTATTTTAACAAAAATGTTTTGTATGTTTGCTACATGATTTAAAAAATAAATAAATTATATTGTCAAAAAACAGGTGAAACTCTCCATACAATATTGCCAATCGTGCAAGCTAGAGTAATCAATGGATGCCAGAAGGCTTGTGCATAAAATCCCCATCTAGTGTCTATTTATCCAATATCCCCGAACTAGTTTCTGGTTTGTGGCCTTTGTCAGTGAGGAGGTATTGGATCTGAGAGCACTGCACCTAGATCTTAGAATCTAATGCAACCCTCCATCAACCGCCTTTTATCTCTACTTAACTACAAAACCATGAGTCTTAAATTGAAAACCCAAGCTCATTAGCTTATATAGTTATATAGATCTGAACTCAGTCCAGTACTCATATATTTTAGTATCTTTGTTTTTTTTTTAATAACCATAGCCGCCACTATCCTATTAGGCAGGATTGGTTTTAAGTCAATAAGCATCATGTGATGACCATTTCTTATGCTTACTTATAACTGTTATTAAAACAAGCAAAACTCCCCATACAGTATTGCCTTTCAGGGCAAGCCAGAATAATCAATGGATGCCAGAAGGCTTGTACATAAAATCCCCATCTAGTGCCTATTCATCCAATATCCCCAGACTAGTTTCTGATTTGTGTTGCCTGTTTTATTAAGTTATAAGCAAGCATAAGAAAAGGTGATCATGTGATGTTTATTGGTTTAAAACCAATCCTGTCTAATACGATAGTGGTGGCTATGGTTATTAAAGAACCAAAGACACCAAAATGTATAGGTACTGAACTGAATTCAGACCTGTATGACTATATAAGCAAATGAGCTGGGATTGAAAATATTATTATGTTTTCAATTTAAGACTCATGGTTTTGTAGTTAAGTAGAGATAAAAAATAGCTGCTAGAGGGTTGCATTAGATTCTAAGTTCTAGGTACAATACTCTCTGATCTAAGGTTTCTCACTGACGAAGGCCAGAAACTAGTCTGGGGATATTGGATCAGTAGGCAGTAGATGTGAATTTTATGCACAAGCCTTCTGGCATCCATTGATTATTCTGACTTCCACTGAGTGGCAATACTATATGGAGAGTTTTGTCTGTTTTAATAACAGTTATAAGCAATTAATTATTTATTTTAAAACTGTCTTCTAACATAAAAAATATCAGTAAGACATAAAAAAAACCCACAATAACTTGAATCTTATGTGCAGTTATTGACCTGACTTTTTAAACTATTTAAAACAAAGAAACAACAAAAAATTAATAATGAAAATGTCTAATATCAATATTAAAATTATTAGAATACAGTAAACTAAAACTGAATTAATTATTTTTATCATGTTTTATAGTGTTTTTTTGTAGTATTTAAAAAAATATATTTTTTCATATTAATAACATTTCACATGGGTTCAGTGTATATACTTATTATATATATTACATAAGTAAAATATTATTCATCCAAATTTTTATAATTTTGGAGTACATACAACATATAAAAAAACTACAGTTCAATAAGTAAATTTATAGAAAATTAATGAAAATATATTTATTTCTGGGTTCTCTATATCCCATGTTCTTTCATGTAATTTGATTTAATTTATCCATTCTACTTTGAACACTTTTTAGCAAAAAATTTTTTTGTTGCACACATATATACATGTAGACAGATTCTGCATTTATATAAGATATTACAGCAAAATAAAGGAAGTGGTGAATTTAGTAATATGTCTGATTTAATTTGATTCAGTTTTTTTTTTTTTTTAATATAAATTCCATATAAAACTTAATCTGCTTTCAGTCTTGAATTATAAAAATTTTTCTGAATCAAATGTAATTTTAAATTTATATTAAAAACATTTTGTCTTATATTTTGATGATATGTGTTGTTTTTAAAGAATGCTTTATGTACATCTTAAAAGCTTTCATATATGTATTTCATATTACTCTAATTGTAACAATCAAATTAGAGACAGCATTTTTATTTAATATGTAAATATACAAAGAAAGCGAATGCATATTTTTTAACAAAGTCCTTTAAAAGATTCTTATGAAAAAAAAAATCCCCAAAATTCTAAAAAAAAATTGAAATATTAAGAACATTATCAAAAAGCAAAAAATGTTTTTATTTTATGCATTAAATTTTTTAGTTCTTTATTTATAAAATAATAATATTATTTAATTTATATTGTTATTTTTTGAAATTAATTCTTAATTTTTTTTTATATAAATTCTGTAATAGGATTATCTTATTTATTTTTCAAGAGCAACCTTTATTATCAAAAGATTACAGATTATTTTGGGTCTACTTCCCGTTACAAATTACAAAGCATTTAATTTTATAAATATAACAAATTATTCATTTGATTATAATAGGCGGCTATACATTTCATAACAATTATATCTATATAAGTCTATTCCAATCATATTTAGTATCTATTTGTGCATCAATCAATATGATCTAGCCCTGATGAGCATCTTAGAAGGCCCATGATTACCACACCTTGGACCCCGAAGTGAAGACCCATTTGCTTCATCTGAATAGGCAGCCATCCAGCATTTCACCAACCACCACAACAGGCAACGAAGTCCAAGGCCCAGGACCATCAAGCCCCCAATAACTCTATCCAAGCCCAGTCACACCAAAACTCATGCACTTCCATGAAATAATCATATTTTGCCATGATTAGTCATAACATACACAAAACGAAAATCATAATACCCTAATGTAACTATTTTAAAGAAAACTAAAATTTTTCAAAACATTATTTGTATTCTTTGTAACAGAATTGTCAAGAATGTTTCAAAATTAAATTAAGATTTTTATTTAACTTTGGGCCATTATTTATCTATATCCATTGTATTGCTACAAACATCTGCAAAAATTAATACCCTAATGTAACTATTTTAAAGAAAACTAAAATTTTTCTATACATTATTTGTATTCTTTGAAATAGAATCATCAAGAATGTTTCAAAATTAAATCAAGATTTTTATTTAATTTGGGGCCGTTATTTATCTATATCCATTGTATTGCTACAAAACACCAGCAAAAATTGTATCTCTATACCATTTAAATTACAACTTTGCATTCTATGTAATCAATTTATTTTGGTTAATCATTTACCCCTTCTAAATCAATAGGGTTTATCCCTTCTTGCAGTAAATATTTTTCATTTTGAAATTTTTTTTTTTATAGAACCAAGATTCAGTATTATTTATCTTGAATTAGTATCCATGAAGATTTTTATTTACATTAAACACATTCACATTCAATAATTAGAAACAATAAATTATATATAAACAGCTTAGTAATTTTCACATGAAAGCTATACCCAATGATAACTGCCTAGTCTGAAAGTTTTCTCTAAAATTTCCATTATCAATCCAATAACACATTTTAATTTAATGTTCTGTAAATCATCATTACCATCATTTATTCTTCTTTTCTTCATTATGATCTCATGACCATTTGCAAGTTCCTTTTTCATTTTCTATCTGGCCCCTATTAGATAAGTTATTCAATTTCTTCCATCATTTTCTTCCATAGCAGATTCCATTTCATTTAGTATACAGTTTTAAAATTTATCACCCGCAGGGTTCATATTTTGTTTTATTTTAATCCATGACCAAGTTTGTTCAAACAGCCACTTTTGGCAGAATTTATTGTCATATTCTTTTATTTCTTGTAACAAGTAGAACATCAATCCAATTGGATCATAATCAATCCCTTTTTCAAATATTAATTTATTTCTAATGGACTAAATACTGAAGTTGACAAATGTGGAAAATCTTATCATTCCAAACTGGCCTTTTTTAAATGACTTAATTAGGTGAATACATGCAGTCTCCCTATCAGTACGGCACGGTTTAATTATATCATGAAGGCTTGTCCATGATCATGAAGGCTTGTCCATGATTCACAATCCTCTACTATAGTGGCAGTAGCAGAGTTAACTTTATGGTAATAATGTATTATGTGGTTGTATTAGTCTTATCTTGCTTCCTACACATACAACAGATAGAGTCTACATTATATCTTCATTGATTATGTAGGTAAACAGTAGTTGGTAAGGCCCCGAGGTTCACCTCGATTAGAAAGTCAACAAATCTCAGCTCTAGTTTTAATTTCTTTGTCAACCTCAAGAACCTTAGAATACTGATTGGGGGAATATTATCAATTTTTAGCGAGTTAGTATTGCAAGTTTATTTTATTTTGAAAAATAGTGGAGGCATTTCTGGTTTTAAAACTATCCAATACCAGAGATACATGTTGTTGAATCTAAAGTTTTTTTGGGGAGAGGGGGGGTGATCCGTAGTATGATTTTTTTCAGGAGGGATCAGTTCTGCCATCTCCGGATTATTCTCAAAAAATTTAACAAGAACATTATGCAAACTTTGATTTGTAATCCTAAGCCATTTAACTGCCTAGGTTTTTGCATGATCCTCAGGCTGATGACAGGAGCCTTTCTCCCCCCCCCCCCAACATAACTTCCTACATTGGGTTTCGACATTCCTCATAAAGGCTTTCACGGTGAAAAACTCACAAGGAAGTAGGTAATTTTTGGGAGCTTCACTGCATTCATAAGTGCAATTTTCCCAAATAGGGATAGGGGTATATCTTTTTTAATGATGTAACCCATTTTCCAATTTTAAGCAATAAATCCTCCTGAAATTCTTTTCTAATTTTAAAGGGGGGGGGGAGCAAGATGAAACCCCAGGAACTTCTGGTGAGAAGCCTTGAACCTTCCATCAAGTGAGTTAATATTGCAACTTTATTTTATTTTGGAAAAATAGTGGAGGCATTCCTGGTTTTAAAACTATCCAATACCAGAGAGACCTGTTGTTGAATCCAAAGTTTTTTTTTGGGGGGGGGGGGGTGATCTGTAGGATGAATTTTTTTAGGCAGGATCAGTCCTTCCATCTTCAGATTATTCTCAAAAAATTTAACATTATACATACTTTGAATTGTAATCCTTAGCCATTTAACTGCCCAGGTTTTTGCATGATCCTCAGGCTGATGACAGGAGCCTTTTGCCCCTCCCCCAACATAACTTCCTACATTGTGTTTCATCATTTCCTTATAAAGACTTGTTGGTGAAAAACCCGCAAGGAAGTACGTAATTTTTGGGAGCATCACTGCATTCATAAGTGCAATTTTCCAAATAGGGATAGGGGTATATCTTTCTAATTTTTAATCAATAAATCCTGCTGAAATTTCTTTTTCCATTTTAAAAGGGGGGGAAGCAAGATGAAACCCCAGGAACTTTTGAGGAGGAGCCTTGAACCTGCCAGAAAGTTGCTTACCGGTCTTTATTGACCATATGGCCGATTTCTCCTCTTTGATCCTTAGATCAAATTCCAATTTGAATTGGTCCAAGAGCTTCTCTAGTCTTGTAAACTCCTGTGAAGCAAGAAAGACCACCACATCATCCATATAGAAGATGTGACGGACCCTCTTTCAGCAAAGGAATGGCTATTCCTTTAAGAGACGCCTTGATGCTCATCAGGAGGGGATTCATGTAGGCCGTAAAGAGGAGCACACTGAGAGAGGAGCTCTGATGAATGGAAATATAGGGCTTGAAACCTGAAGTCACTCCACCATCCAGAGACGGAAATGCCTCATGATTATGTAAGAGATAATTATCATCTGGAGGTATGCTGGTGGCACCTTGAGCTTCTCCAAGACCCTCAATAATATGTCAACTTTGATGCAATCAAAAGCCAAAGTGAAGTTGAGCTGAACTGCGACTGGCTTAGACATCTTTTTCATGTATATATGATCTACCAAGAGGCAAAATCAATTGTCAGCATCGGCCATTGAACTTCCTCTCTTAGCAAACTGCTACTTAGACAGCTGAGCTAAGATGTTAGTCTTTTATATCAACTCTGATGAGTCCCTCAACTGTCTTATCTGCAGAGGAATTATTGATATAGGCCTAAGGTTCCCCAAGCCTTGAGGACCTTCTAGCTTCTTGTTCAGGAGGACCATTGCTATTGGATAGATCCCTAGAAATTCCTGGCTGCTATCAGCCAAGAGGTCTGCTACTTTCTTGATAATTGGTACAGAAAAGGCACTTAAGTGCAGCAAGGGGAATCTGGGACTCCCATGCAAACCAGGATGAGTTTTATCTGGCATCATTTTAATTCTTTGTACAATCTTATTTTCTGTAACTTTATATGTTGAGACCTTCTACATTTCAAGTTTTTCTGTCATTTACTGTTTATAAGGACTGAAATTTTCTCTTCATAATAATTACGTATTCTGGTAAGCATAGAAGTCCCAGCATAATGGTTGCCACCTATCTAAATCACCCAAGACACTTTTGTTTTCCTACTAGCCCCAAGGGCCCATCTAAGATAACCCCTGGTCCAGCAGTGTTGGTGTTGAATAAATTGCCTTGTTCTTTTGACTGAGAGATATTCAGCAACCAGTTCCAAAATCGATTCAATATTTTAAAAGGGCAAATATTTCATGGCTATATTCTCCATTTTGGCAATCATGTATACCGGGCCTCGGAATCTTAATGTACAATTTGTAATCAATTTGCCCAAAATTTTTGTGAATTGCATCCATGCCTTGTATCCTGGAATAACACTTAGATTGATTTTATTAAATAAAATGTAGGCCTCTGACAATAATTTTGTATTAAGGTTGGCATGAGTCAAGATTCTTATAGTTCTTATAGTTCTAGGAAGCTTCATTACCACTTCACTGAAATCACTCATACCAAAAATTAAATTCTAAGGAACAATGATTCGAGAATGCTATTGGTCAGAGCTCCACCTTAATTGTATTATAAATCACTGGGGAGACAAATAATAAATCAATCATAGATTTATAATTTCTCATATAGTAGGAAAAGGCTTTATCAGAGAACAAGGATCTACAACTGATGAGAGGAAGATTGATTAATTGAAGAAATTTATCCCAGAAATTCTCATACGTGATGTTAAAATTCCCTACAATTATCATTGGGAAGGGGCTTGTTTTTAGTGATATGTTGATATTTTGTATTACTCTGTGTATAATTTCAGGCTGCCTATATAAATATACATTGATTAGATTAAATGTAAAACTTTAGAATTTAATGATTGCAATTAAACAGTTGCTATCTATTTTTGATTATTTTGAAGAAGGTAATCGGTGAATTTTTATTTAGTAAGATGGCAACCCCTATCACCACTATAGTAGAGAAAGAATAGTGGAAATATGTGGAAATATCCCAAGAAATTGATCCTATCAATTGTGTTTTGATCCGATTTTATGTGCATTTTTGTCTCCCCGAGACATAATATGTCAGGAACCCTAGACCTAAATCACTGATCCAATGTAAAGGCCCTCTCTTTAGAATTTAGGCCCTTAACATTCATGGATGCATATCGAATTATCAGATGTGAGGTTTAAGTCTCCTTTATATGAACGTTTGCCTCACTCAAACTGCTGATCAGATCTTCCTGATCATTAATTATTTTTTCCAAAAAGATCAAATTTTATTTCATGTTGATTATGATCCATGGAGGCTCCAGCTACTGCATTTAACTAATGCTGTTTGGCTCCATGCACTTGTGGTATTGCTAAATCTGTATCGCTAAATCTTATATTGCATTCTTCAAAGTTATCTGGAAGAGATTCTAACAACAAATCACATACTTCAGGAGAGCCCAGTCGGGTCTTTTTAACCCTTTGAGATGGAAGATATATTTTCTTGTTCTGCTCTGTCTATGAGATCTTTCGTAGATATCTTTCCAATCCACATTTGATTTTGATTGAGAAGAGGGAGATTCCTTTGTTTTCCACCTTCTTTTCCTTTGTGGAAGACCATTATTCTCCCTTTCTGCATCTCTCATCTATTAAAGATGTTTGGGAATTAATTGAACTTAATTCCTCGATTGAGGAACCAATATCTTATTCTGGAGAGATTCTCCTAATTGTTCCAGATTGAGATAAACTTTCACCCTCCATATGTTGGTCTTCTATTATAACCTCCTCTTGCTAATTCAATAAGTGTAGTCTGTCATTTCTTTGTTTCTATTTTGCATCACCCTTTGACCATGCTTCCTGAAAATTTGTACCATGCTTCCTGAAAATTTGTACTTTTATTTTGACATTTATGATATTTTTTTTTCATGATCCTATCCCAATTGCATTTCTTCTCTGGACATTCCCTTATTACATGCCCATGTCGTTTACAGTAAAAACATTGTGGGGACACCTCTTTCAATATAATGATCAACGGTGATTCTTTGTAATCAATTAGGATTATCTTATTTAGTTCACTATACAAAATAAAAAAATATTTTTCCATATAAAACCTTTTTGATAAATTTAATTTTTTTAATACTTTCCAGCATTTTATTATCATAATCCTTATATTGTATTTCCAAAGACTGCTCATATATATTATATTATCTTTGTCTAGATTTAAACCTGGAATCATTACAATCCTTATTGGCTTATTTTTTTTTTAAGTTGTTTCAAAAGAGATCAATAGTTCACTTTATTAATAAATAATGATGGATATAATATTGTAATATAAGACAACACTCATGAATTTTTTAATTTTAAATTTTCTTAACTGACAGTATATTGTAATAAAATTAATATTTTATTATTATAAAGATTTAAGAGGTTGAGTTACATGGTAATAGATTCATTTATTAGTATTTTTTTTAAATTTACTGCACACATTGAATAATATATGAACATAAATAAATAAAATTGTCAGTTATTATTTAGAATGTGTATGTATATATTTTCTGCTTACACAATTAAATCAGTATTAAGTTATATGTTTTAAAAACAACAACAACAACAACATAATAGAATGTAAACAATTTGTAATGAGAAAATATAAAAAAATGTATCTGAAATAGCAATCTTTTATGGTATTTGTATCAATTCACTGACAACTTTATAATCTTTATAATCTTTTGATCTGATCAAAATACTGTGTACACTTGGATCTTCTACAAACTTAAAATGATAACATCAAAATGAAACACATGTACATGAGGATTTTCATAAGATTTACAAAGTTATCACCAGCCTGAATACATATGTGAAAAGGTGCTGCAGGTCTAATACTAAAACTATTACTAAAAATTGCAAAAATACTTAAAAATATTATCAAAAAACCCCAAAATATACATTACCATGTAATATATGAAAATGTGATTGTGCATTTTTAACAATACTAAAAATATGACTTTGACACAAAAAATATAAAATATGATGTGGAATAAATTTCTAACAATACTAAAAATATCAATTTCATCAAAATATTGGATCTTAAAAAGTACATTTTTAACAACAGTAAAAATATTGATTTGCCTTACAAAAATATGTAAAATATGATAAACCAATTACGCAATTCCAGGATTTTTTTAATTTTTTTTTTAAAGAATATAGACTTTATTTTATATAAAGTGTTACAAATGAATTTCTCTAGACAACAAAAAAAATCTAGTATAAATTTACATTTTTACTAATAACTTCCTGAATTTCTTGTACTAAGAACCAGTCCATGTGGATAGATAGATTTCTTTGGGTGCAAGAAGCTTATCTTTTTTCCGAATAGAATTAAATGTATCTCTAATAAAAAGTTGTGAGTCCAATGGAGAATTGGTTATAACTATATGACATCTAAGTAACCATATTACGTGGTTAATTCCAGGAATTTTCACGATGAAATAATCAGTTTTCTGATTCTACTTTATTTTAAATTGATACACTTTTTTCCCAAAATGGAGACTAAGTAAAATTTTTATTTTTTCCTAAAATGCACACTCTTACTTAACATGTGATTGTAATTGTGGTTCACCTGAAAATGATTGTAATTAGCATTTCGTAATTCAGCATTTTTATAGGCCTTTCAACAGTCTGAACTACAAATACAAATAAAGTAAAAAATAGTTTAAAATCGCAATTGCCAGCACTAAAGATATTGTCAGAATGAAATCTGGACAAAAACTGAGAGTATAAAATTATCACACACACACACAAAAACAAACACTGCAATGGTACAAACTTCTCACATATAGTTATTCCAATCAATTACGGTTTTATTTGCTAAGCCAAGCTCTAGTTTTTCCCATTCTATAAAGCTTAATTTGCGAGCTCACCTGTAAATAAAGCAGATCGCCATTTAGGAATGGAATTCTCGAATCCTCCTACCATGTTCCCTTATGAATGCCAATTTTACTGTTATACTTTTTGATATGAGATTGGATAACATCGCAGGGTTTATTTGACATGATCGCAAGTTTACACATTTATCATAGTTGTGAAAAGGCCTACCATTTTCTCTATGTTGCAGGTCTAATATATAAATACCTCTTTTATTTATTAGCAAGAAAATAATTTGACTTTTTTGAAAGGTGTTTCTTTTTTTAAAAAAAGAAAAGAATTTTATTAAATTGTAAAAATGTTAATTGCAAAGCATCTTTATTTTAAATACTATTATAAAAAATAATATGAGCCTTTTTAAATTTAAAAAGTAGTATAAAAACTAATCTGAATCTAAGTATAAAGAATCACCTGAAAATGACCATAATACATGATCAAAGTGTAAGAAAGATATTATAGGGAAGATATTATAATATATGTAAAGATATGAAAGAAAATGGTTCATTTAATAAAGCAATATTTGGGGGAAAAAATGTGTGGAATGTTCGTGTGTTAAAATTAGTGGGCCACTTTGTAAAGAAAAAGGAGGAGTACCTATTAATAAAATACTTGTTAATGAAGTATAAACTTATTATCATCAATGAAAAAACTCTGGAAAAAAGAAATAAATTAGCATTTGCCATCATTATTAATTTATTTTCTTACATAATATTTGCATTTATCCTACTTTTCAATCAATATATTCAGGGTTAATTTTTAAATAAATTACATTATTTTCATATTTTTCTAAAACATATTACTTTGATTTTTGCTTTGTCTTCATTTAAAGCTATTTATCATCATAAGTAATAAAATTTCTGAATGTATGTTGGCGTTGAAAATATTTGTTTTTCAATCATTATTACTTTGTTAAATATATTTGTTTTTATTTATACCCCCCTCCCCCAATGTTAAAGATATTAATTTCAGATTTGTTTTTAAACATTAGATTGTTGTTTTTTTTTTTTTTTTTGATTAGCTTACTCTAGTTTACTTTGATATATAGATGATAACTTTAACAATGATTAATACATATATGCAACTATCATAGATAATCTTACCATAGATTTGAAAAAAAGATAAAATATTTACTTTGAATAGACTGATAAACTTTTTAAAAATGTTTTTATATGCTTTTATATTAACTTCCCATGTATGTGTAAATTTCTGTCTGTATTTGCACAATTTAAAATTTTGCTAGGGCAGATATTTTTTTATAGTTATAACTGTTTTTTGTTTTTAATGAAAAAAGTTTGATAATAAATAGAAGTTTTTTTTGTTCAGGAATTTCTGCATTACATCTATGTTGTTGTCTTAATAGGTCTTTTTCATGTAGGTCGAGAACAGTTTATCAGTTAGATTTTGCTGATAATATAAAAATTTTATAATGTTGTCTTAATCGGTCTTTTTCATGTCTTATTATTAAAGCATAATTTTTGTAGAGTTTTTTTTAAGTTTATAATTAAAAAATAAAAAATAAAGTAATATGTAAAAAAAAGTTTTTTTTTTTTAAATAATGCTTTTATGTAAACAGTACTAGCCAACTAAAATGTAGAAAAAACTGAATCTTGGTTAATTTGCTATTCTTGGAAAATATCACAGATCTTAAAAATCTAGCCTTTTTATAAAACAATTGGAAATTGTAGGATTATTGTCATTTCATATAAGTGTTTGAGGCCTTATTGATTTTTATGATTTATTTGAGCCTCAAATGCTTTTATGAAATAATAATATTCCTGCAATTTCAAATTATTTTATTACTAGCCTAGATTTTTAAAATCTCTGATATTTTCCAAGAATGGTAAATTAATCGAAGATTCAGTTTTTTTTCTACTTTTTAATTATATTACTTTGTTATTTTCTACTTTTTAACCAGTTAGTACTTTTAAGTCTATTAGAATTTTTAGATGTTTTTTTTTTAATAAAGATTTTAAGAATTTTTTTTAAAGGATTTATTTTTTTAATATTGTGCTATATATTTCATTTTTATATTTGTTTATTTAAATTAAAATTATATTTAATATAAGTTTAAAATTACTATTGATTCAGAAAAATAAAACAAATTAGAATCAAAAACAAAAGTTTTATATTGATTTATTTCTATATACCTATGTTAATCAACTGTCTTATTAATTCATGATTTTGAAGATACAATATCTAAATAATTTATAATTGATCTTTTTAAAAAAAGATATAGTTTATGAAATTGCTGAAGGAGGAAATGAAAAAAATCATGAAGTTGTTTCATTAAACAATAATTAATTTTAAAGTGTTTTTTGATAATTTTTTTTTTTAATAATTTTAAAGTGTTGTTGATATTTTTAAAAAAGATTACAGAATTGCAAAAGGAAAGGGAAACAAAATCAATGAATAAATTGATATCACTATATTTCAAACTAAGATGTAAAGGTATAAAAAAGTTATTAATAATGTTAAAAAGATTTAATCAATTATTTTAATCATTATATTATATTACCATTACTACCCAAGAAATTATTCATTATTTTTGTTACTACAGGATAAAGATTTTATAGTGGTATAAAAATGTTATATTTTAAATAGTTTTATTTTATTACTAATAAAATAAATTTAATATTATATGCAGAATTTATAAAATAAGTATCTATACACACACTACACAAACACAAAACTAGATATTCATATTTGTTTAAAATATTAAAAACATGAAAATTATAACGAGGGAGATATGTATATTTAAATTATAAATAATAGTTATCAGCATCATTTTCAGTCCATTGCAAGACGAAATTCTTTCCAAGTTTAATATAGTGTCTAATCTTTAACTTCTTTTCTTCACAGTCACACCAATAAATTTTCTCATTTCATCCATCAATTTTACATATCCCTATCTAGGTCATTTATAATTTTTTGGAATCTAGTTTAAGATTTCAACTGTCCATCTATTATCATCTCTTCCTGCAATATATCTGGCCCAGATTCATTTCAGTTTGTTAATTTTTTTCAACGATGTGATCCATGCATTTCATTTTCAGTCCCATTACTTCTAAAATACATATCTTCATATTTCATTAACTAGTCTGAAGTTTCTGTATTGCTCTTCAGTTAAGTGTCATAGTGTCAAATCCATAAATAAGAACTGATAAAAGACATTATTAAAAACTTTCCTTTTCAAACAAGTAGGCATATTTCTTTTTAATATTAAGTTATTTCTACCAAAAGCACTCCAATTAAATTTAATTCTATGATTAATTTCATCAGTCATGTTTCCATCTGTATTAATAATTTGATCTAGGTATTAGTAGTTGTTAACTTTTTCTAATTCATAAAAATGTAAGATTAAAAATGTGTTAAAAAGATTAAAGTAATAATTAATAAAGTATGTCATATATCGTGATTTTGATTTTTAAGCTTGTATTACAGATATGAAATATAAGGAGTGTACCAATAGCTCTAACAAGCTTTTATTGATAAGTGCTGAAGAGAAGTCTATAAAATATATCTAGAATTATCCCATCCTCAAACCGATAGGTTTCGAGCTTTTGGCTCAAGTCAGTGAGGAGCTAGAACATTCGGACACTGGATGTAAAATACCAATTCAAAAGCCAGTGCTTATCTAATACGTAACTGTTAAGTAGAAAATCTGATAAATGTCTTAAAATCCAGCTATCTAACTTAAAAAGTTGTATGGAACTGAACCAAATTCAGATCTACTATATATTAACAGTCTTAGCAATATAACTTCGCCAAAGCCAAAAAGCTCGAAACCTATTGGTCATGAGGATGGGAATAATTCTAGATAGAGATTTTATAGGCTTTCTCTTCAGCACTTATCAATAAAAGTTTCCTAGAGCTATTGGTACACTCCCTATATTACATTTCTGTAACACAAGTTTAAAAAGAAAAGTCATGCAATATGTGATTTGCTTTATTGATTATTGTAAAAAGAAATTATTTCACACTCAGTTGCCTACTATATATTGTAACGGGATGGGGGTATCAAAAAAAAAGTGATAGGAACAAGAATTGAACTGGGGTGATGGAAACATCATCATCACTCCCAGTCAACAATTTATAATGAAATATCAATAATGTACAAAAGTGTCTATAAGTAAATACTTAAAGATATAAGAGTATGAGATTAAAGAATCTCTGAGAGATCATAAGCTAACTCAGAAGAGCAACTAAAAGCATAATTATAAATTCAACCAGCATTATCAACAAATAAGTACAAGTAAATACTTGAGAGAACCATCCATCATCATCATTGATGGGAATAAACAAATCAGTACAATAAATCAACAGTAAATCAACAAGTCAACCTTGTGACTGGACTGGAAATTGGTCTTCTTTAGACCAGGCTAACTATTGAGCCTTTGCCAGCTTGGGCAATTATTTAAACATGACTTGGATGCACCAGCTTAGTGCCCATCCATTAAAATACACAACTAGAAAATCTAAACAATAATGCTGGAACATTAAAACATGCTGATCATCATCAATGCTCGGACCACTTGTACTGGCCAACTATAAACTTAAATTTTTAATAAAGACTAAAGTAAAATAAAAAATAATAGTACATGGGCTTTAAAGAGTATCCTCTTTTGCACCAACCAGGATGATGATTGATTATCTCTGGATGCCCAAAACACCAAACACATCCCCATTTATCCGTGTCCGAAATCTAGCTCAGAGAATATGGGCTCTATTACTGTATGTGAACAAGAGATGATGGAATACAATTTTTAACAATTAAACAAGTTTATTAATAACAAAAATAAATAAATAAATGATTAAGGTCTTATAAGGGTTCTGATTTTGAAAGATACACAATAATAAAGTCATCCCTCTGTAATTTACAAGATTACTACAAAATTCAAGTTTTCACATTAATTTACATAATTCCTATTCAAAATTTAAATTGTTACATTGATTTACAAAATTAAAATTTACAATCCAAGTTATTACTATGATTTACATATATAGGCGCACAGACGCACGATTTATAATATACAATTAATCAATTTCAATTGACATTCAATAACAACAAAAAAGTGATTAAAATTTACATGTGTTATAATTGATAATATACGCACATATACATGTGTGTGTGTGAGAAATAACCTATTTGACTTGCTGCAAAATAATTATCCAAATCTTAAATTATATATAAATATAATAAATAATTAAAGTTTCAGTTAAATGAAATACATTTACATAGTAGGTTTACTGAAACGCATATATATCTAATTTGCAATAAAGAAATAAAACAAACTAACTCCTTCTTTTTAAAACTTGATTTTTTTATGACTATAATCATGAAAAAGAAATCTGATGTTTCGACTATTTTTTATAGTCTTTTTCAAGGCACACTAAAATAAAATATATATACAATAAATATCACATATTCCAAAAAAAAAAAAAAATTAAATTAATTAAAAATTACAAAATATATCCATAACCAAAATTTTCTTTTTTTTTTTTACCTTATCTCACTCCCCTTTCCTATTACAATCACAACTTAAACACAACTAATTCCTTTTTAAAAATCTATATATATCAAATAAAACGTGGGATTTCTTTTTCATGATTATAGTCATAAAAAATCAAGCTTTAAAAAGGAGTTAGTTTGTTTTATTTCTATATTAGATATATATGAACTATTTTGAAAAGAAGAATGTGTGCTGGATATATTAAATTATCTAATTTGCACAGACGTGCGATATATTAATTTATCTACATAACATTAGTATTTATCACAATAAAATTATTACAGATTATTCTTGCAATTTTATTCTCTTTGCTGAATAGTCTTTTTCTTGAAACAAGCACTATCAAATTTTTGACAGATGATTGTTGATTGATTTAAAATGTCTCTTTTTTTTCTTTCAATAAAAGAAAGATAAAATCGATTTATAGAATTAAGGAAATATAAATTTCAAAATATCTTTCTGCTTGATTAGTTAATGCTGATGAAGTAGACAAGGTGAGAGAGGAAAAGTGAATACGTGAAGTGCAGCTCTTCATGCCATGATAAGTAGATAGTCAAGCATGGACTAAGTACACAATGCCCCATGATGTCGTGAGAAAATACCTCATTTTTAAGCACTTCCCCTTCTAAGTACCTAGACAGATCATCCACAAGAAATAATATCCAGAAAAAATATTAGGCACTGAGCCAGCCCTGCTCATCTCTTGTGAGTCTTAGGGGCTTTAGAAGAGGTCTATTCATGAGACCAAGGCCTATACATGAGGCCTACATATACACTGCTGGACTACCCTGGGAGCTCAATATCGAGATCTAGACAGTGCTGAGCATATACTTCAGAGCACCCTAGTACATTGCATCTACACAGCCCTACTCAACTATACACCCACTATAAACATAAAAAGTACATATTCACGCATCACTTTCAAAATGTAATTTTACTAAAGAAATTATTTAAAATTTAGTTCTTATATATAACTCTACTCACCACAGCTGTATATGCATTTATCTGAATTTCTCTGCCTTTAGATAGTCAGCATCTATATAATTATTTATTTAGCAAGCTGGTTCTTTTGGTCCATTATAAAAATATAATCCATGTTTGTTGTCATCATCAGGTATAAGTATGCAATCCATGTAAAATCTTGATTTGTAGTTGGTCTCTGCTCTATATAGGATTATTCCAAGCAATCAGCTGTCTTGGTTTGATAGATTTCAGGCTATGAATTTCAGCATAAAAAAAGTGGGTCATTTTCTCCATGTGAATTTCAAACTCCTGCTAAGGAAAACAGTCTATTATCTTGCCTTCAGCTACCTCAGTTTATGATAACTATTCTGCCAACTCTCTACTACAGCTAACAACAAACTGCAACTATCCATTTTGGTTAGCTAATTTCTGCCACTTATTCAAAAAGTTTTAGTAGCCAAGCTGTTCTGTTCAGCTCTTACAAAAAAACTACAATCCAAACAGCTCTCTTCAAAAATCATTACCCAGACTATAATAATTATAGACTCATCTATGGTGATAACAGCAGCTTGATTAAAAACAGAGTTTTTATTTTTATCTCACTAATCTCTTGGAATCTATATACACGTTTTCACTTAGACAATAAAAATTTAAAAATTAATTAAAGATTTCAAAAATACAATAGGGTGTTTTTAAATTTCAAAATCAGAGTAATAATTAATAATAATGCGATATTTATATTTATTCAGACCTTTTTAAAATATTAATTTATAAAATCAGAGTTATTATTATTATTATTTTTTTATTTCAATGAATGTAGAAAATATCTACTATAATTTTTGTCTGTGTTTATTTCTACTTTTCCTTTATTTTACATATATATATATATATTCACATACACTATATTAGTGTGTGTGATGTAACCCAACTGGTTACAATATATATAATTTTAATGCACAAATCAGCGCATAACAGCAGAGCTTCTTCAAATTAAATCACAATTTATTATAAACTTAATATAAATTATAATAACATAATAATTAGTACCCGAGCGCTTTCAAGAGAACTTAGCTCTCATAATCATGGGCTTTTATTATAATTTTGCCTTTGAGGCTTTGGTGATGTTATATTGCTAAGGCTATTAATATATGTTAGATCTGAATTTGGTTCAGGTTCATATAGCTATTTAAGTTAGATAGCTGGATTTTAAATCATTTATGTGTCTAAAAATTTCAAATTTTCTATTTAATAGTTATGTATTAGATAAGGGCTGGCTTTTGAGTTGGTATTTTAGATCTAGTGTCTGAATGTTCTAGCTCCTCACTGACGTGAGCCAAAAACTCAAAACCGATTGGTCTGAGGATAGGAATAATTCTAGATAGAGATTATATAGGCTTTCTCTTCAGCATTTATCAATAAAAACTTGTTAGAGCCATTGGTATGCTCCGTATATTACATTTCTGTAATACAAGCTTAAAAAGCAAAGTCATGCAATGTATGACTTGCTTTATTGATTATTATAATTTTGCCTTTGAGGCTTTGGCAATGTTATATTGCTAAGGCTATTAGTATATAGTAGATCTGAATTTAGTTACAGTCCCACATACCTATTTAACTTAGATAGCTGGATTTTAAGATATTTACGTGTCTAAGAATTTCACATTTTCTACTTAATAGTTACGTATTAGATAAGTGCTGGCTTTTGAGTTTGTATTTTAGATGTAGTGTCTGAATGTTCTAGTTTCTCACTGACATGAGCCAAAAACTCAAAACCGATTGGTCTGAGGATGGGAATAATTATGTAGGCTTTCTCTTCGGCACTTATCAATAAAAGTTTTTAGAGTTATTGGTACATTAAAGTAATGTTCTACAGATTTTCTCAAAAGAAGAAAATAAAGATTGATAAACATGAATTAGAAAAAGTTAACAACTACTAAACTTTTTTTTTTTTGAGGAAATCTGTTGAACATTACTTTAATCTTTTTAGCACTTATTTTTAATCCTATTTTTTTACTTTCATCTAATAACTCTTGCAACATTTTCTGAAGCTTCGAAGTATTATTTGAAAAAATAATCTGCAAAATCTAGATGACTTAAATAATCTCTATTTGCTTTTACTCCCTTAGCTTCCCATTTTAATTCACAAAATATTTCTTGAAAAATTGCTGTAAATATGTTGCACACTCTTTTCAATCTTAATCTTCTTAGTATGTAATCTTAATCATTCTGTATTCTGAGTCTATAGTAAATAATATGTATTTATAATTATATACAAACTAACAGTATATATTTTAGAAATCTTAGTTCCTTTGAGATTTTATGACTTTAAAAGTAATTCAATAATATGATTTATTCCCCTCTTTTTTTCTTTAAAATTCTCATATATTTCTGAAAACTACCAAATGTTAAATGTAAATAAGAATTATTAAAAGTAATGCCTATTGCAATTTTTATATTTATATAATAAATAAATAGTTTATTGTTTAGTTTTCCATCCTTTTTTTTCTTTACTAAAATCTTAAAAACCATTGCTAAATTTATGTCAGCTGATTTAGAGATAAATTTTTATCTTTCCATCTCTTTCTATCTTCTAAAACATTTGTCAATTGCTACATACTGTAGCAAGTAAAAACTTTTTTTTGTTAAAAGGAAAAAAATATGAATGATTATTAAAAGAATAGAAACATGGCGATCATGACAATATGGCTTATTAATTTTCATGGCTATACAGGTATTTAATTTTTCCCCCAATTTTATTTTAGAATATATGTATATTTGAAAAAAATATTTACTATTCTCTGTGTGTTTTTATAATATATATGCAAATTCAAGATTAAATAAAAGTTACTTAAGAAAATTCTTAACATATGCTAAAATAATAAAATCTGACAATCATGATTATAGAAATTGTTGAGATAGATTAATAATCTTCCTATGTGTACATATACAATGACATTCTCATATCTATATTTTGTTCTAAGATACCTAGCAGATAAGGTGAAATAGTAGATAATAATGTACATTTTGTTTATAATACTTTGTTTACAATATATATTGTTTTCTTCAATAAACACATACACATATATATCCTGCGTAAGCATCTTAATATATTTATATGTTTACATATACCTAAAATACTGTTATGGTTCAACTTACCTTCAACTAATGAATTTGTCCAGATTCCATTTTATTTTGGTATGATTGAGCATTCATCACTACATACCGATGAATATATAAATAGATACAATATATCCAACAGCAGAAACAGGTCAATAAGTGATGATGCTCATTGAATAGGACCTGGCTATAAATAGGCAGTCCATTTGGAGTTAAATTCAGACAAGAAAACTGTCCATAGCTGAATGGCAGTACATCCATTGCCCACCATATTGCTAAAGCCCTGAGGCAAGTTCACATTGAACTGGAAGCTGCTAGATATTAAACCTAACCCAAGGCAAGCTATCATAATACAGCTGAAAGTGTCGCCATAACATGAATCTAGCTGTAACGGTACAGCTGGAAGTGTTAGATAAGCCTGAAAAGGCACCTGAGTCTCTTCCTTTAATAGTTGTATGACAACTAGATGCTATACCTAGCCAAAATAACAAATGAAGGTATATCAATTTCACATATTGTGTATACATATATATATATACTGTATATATGTTAATGAAACATTTAATCATACTTATATTAGTCTGTGTTTATTACAATCATATATAAACAAAACAAGTACATTATAATTTAAAATTTTGTGAAGTATACATTTATTAATAATTAATAAAAAAAATAGACAAGTATTATATACACCTACATATTGTAATGGTCAGATTAGTACATTCATGGAACAAAACCCAGAGTCCAGGTAAAATACACTAAACCTGATCAAACTGGGATATGAAGATCCCAAGTCCAACCAAGCTTCAACCTATTTACTAGTGTTCTATGACTTAACATCCTATGGATGACATTTCTAAAGTTACACATGGGCCTTATTTAATTCCTGATCCGGTTCCAAACAGAGAGAGATATGAGACTCTTAAACTGACCACACATGTAATACCAAACGGGTCAAATAAATTAATAATATTAAATTTACTGTAATACTAATAACTAATTCTATTGCATATCAAACATATCTAAACAATAATTTAATTGTAATTGATTACAATTAAAATGATAATGTTTAAGACAAGGTAAATTTTAGTAAGTTTTATTATAATTAATAAAATTAAAAAATAAAATAAAATACACACACAATTAGAAAACAAAATATATACATGAAATTTAACACACACAGGCGTTATATAGTGGAATGAGATTGACTCAAGTGTCACAGCATATAATCTCATTAGAGTAGGTTTAATAACTCTGTGCGCAGTGAATAAATTATGCCTATGGAAGATTAATTAATATGGCAAAAACTATTACTATGCCACTAGCCAGAAGTATGTTAATTAATACAGTGCTAATATGGCTGTGGTTTACATAAATTAAATAAACTTCAAGCATAATATGAAGCTTGATAATGATGCAAATCAGATTCCATCAATAGGAGATTCCCATGGTTTCAGATAAATTTTGAATATGTATTCTACAAAGGAAGAACTGGCTAAACTAGTATTATATATAATGCGCTATAGGCATGTACTAAATATTATTACAGACGGCAGTGCAGATGAGCAATTATTCACAGGATTTCACATATAAAATGTGCAATACCTTGAGACTGAATGGCTTGGTAATAAATTTATTAATAAGAATTACGAAGTCCAGAACTCAGATAGGCTTATTTAAAGGCTCTGGGTCCTTGTGCCTCAGTTCTATGTGTGATAGCCTTACCTGAAGAAAATGCTCCCTAGATGTGACTTGGTGTCCGCTGTGGATTAGAGTAGCTGAAGGATGGGATGGTCTCTGTCATTAGTTCATGAAAGATTAGCAAGACACTATGTATGAATACATACTTTGTAAATGCACACCTGCAACGCACAAGGCAAAGTGACAAATATGTCAAACTAATAGTGCCTTATAACAGATAGCTATTATCTGCATTGTCAATAGAAGCCAGTTCATAAATTAAGCATCTAATTACAATGCTAGAATAAACAGGACTAAATTAATATTAATAATTCCGTTTAATAAATTACTAATCTGCATCTTTAATTAGATTCTACAAAAAGGAGGAAAGATATATTTGAGGGGGTTTACTATTAATAATAAGCATAAAATATACCTTGATATCATATCTCTCTGACTAGGCTTTAACTATCAGATAAAATGAATCTTTAAAATCATAATTTATAATTCCAATATCCCAAACCATAATAACTATTTAATAATATAAATCTAAATTAATTTATATCTTAATATCTGTTGCAAGGCGAACACATTTTATTATTTTAATATAACATAATTTCAAAACAGCGAGTCAGGTTAAACTAAGCAGGCATTATTTTATATTTATTAAATCGAAGATATAAATAATGATATCTTCGGTACAGAATTACTAAAATTAATATGTTCACTGTTTCAAGATACATTAGGCATATTATCACATATATAATAAAAATGAAATTTCATGAATTAAAATTTATAAAACAACATAGGGATCACTGCACATGAAAATAAAAGATAGGTTCTGCTTAACAAAAAGGGATTATTAATTATACATTTTAATATACCTGTATTAGAAGTTTTATAGATTTACTATTATAGAGGTTTAGACAAATATTTATCAGTGGTTTTACATTTAATTTAGATAAAAGCTTTAGAAGTTAGGTTCAAATGTTCATTTAAATTTAAGAATAGTCATAACTTTTAAAGACAAAAGTTAAAGTTCATTTTAGAGTTCTTGGCAGTGATCTTAGGATGATAACTATAGTTTGATAACACATTGTCTATTGGCACCACTTGGTGATGAGTACTTTAGAAATTCTGGTTCTCAAGATAGATAACATTCTTCCAGTTGAGATTTCATAAAGAGGAATGTCTTCCATCGCTATGATGGCTATGTACCACTTCAGTACATAGGACAGAGATGGAAATCACCATTTCCTGGGCTTGGGAAGCAGTAATTCTGGTCTGCCCTACTTAGCCATGTTAAAATTCAAATTGATGTGTAGTATGGTAGCAGACACTTTCTAAAACTTTACAGAGTATTTTTACATAGAAAAACTACCCTAGCCTATTTATACTCGCTTGGGCTCAAGTTATAATTTTAATAACAAATTTTCTTGAATATAACAAGCAATTAGCATCTTTAAACTTTTATATTTTAAGTTACCAAAATAATTTCTATCTTGTTTTATCCCTCGAATAGGATGTTTTGCAAGATTCAATTATTTCCTTTTCTCAGAAGATTTTGGCAATAGTTACTGATGGTTAAATCTTGTTTGCAAGATGGAATATATTTTTGACAACATTTATGGTCTAGACAAATTTTCAGATTTAATCATCACATCATACCAAAACAGGGGTACATTGCATGATTTTATTTTGTAGATTATTTTAGAACAAATTTAGAAAAACATTAAATGATCGAATTACATGACGCTATATATGTATGATGTTGGTACATGGAATACACTTATACATACGTGACTTAAGCAAATTAAATACAAATTGACTTGTGAAATGAGTTAAACTATAATTTATTTTACTTTTAAACAAATCTATTGCTGTAATATATCTATATCAATTAGATTACAGATGTTGGTGTTGGCATATATATATATATATACACACAAGTATACATGTACAACCCTGTAGCCATTTTAAGAAGTACTTTTGAAGGGTTTAAATCAGGCATAGATAGTGGTTGGAGGAGTTAATAGATCAAACGTATGTGACAGAGGAAATATATCGTTTCAATATATACAATAAAAATATATATATGAAGCTAAGTTTAAATATATCTAAAATATATATATGAAATTATTTCATGTGTTTATATTTAACTCATCTGAAAAATGAAATGACTTTAAAATGTATGGATAGGGAAACAATGTGGTCCGACTTTTTGTGCTAATGGATGATTGTGATATGGTAAAAATGCATTTACATTTTTTGAAATTGTTTTTAGTAGTTTCAACTATTAAAAATCGTTTCATTTTGTATCAAAACAAAATCTGACTGAACATTCCTTTTTTGTTAAGAAAGAGGTAATAGGGATTTTTTTTTTTAATTAAAAAAATAAATAGATTGTGGTTACTATATAAAGTTATAGAAAAAAGTGTTTTTTTTTTTAATTACGAGGCTTTAGCTTGGGGACTTTAAAACAAAAAAACAAACTTTCTGTTTTTTTATGCTTGCAAATATTTAATAGCTTTTGAAAAACTAGGAAAAGATTAAATTAATCAAATGAAAGACATATTAGATAAAATAGACTTTTTAAAATAATGTAACTTAGTAAAAAATTAGTATTAAGAACTTTAAATAATATAATATTCAAATCATAGTATATAAATGCACAACTTTTTGCAAATAATATTATGAAAACTGATGATAAATAAAATGCTAAAGATACAATATATAAATTGATTTATAAGAATAATTTTTTATTGGGTGGTTTGAAAGTTGCATTGGAGAAAGGACTTGATTTAAATTCTTTATTAAATAGTTCAAATCAATCAGTTGATAATAAATCTATTTCTGCTGTAGTTTATAAGATTCCTTGCAGCTGTCATAAAATTTATATAAGTTAAAATAAATTAAGTCTTAATGAAAGATTTAAAATTCATATTAAAAATAAATATTAAAACACAGTTTTGTATATTTATGAACTAAATACGTCATAAAATATTTGATAATGCAGAGATTATCTTTTATGAAAGAAGTGAAATTTAAAAAAAGAGCAAAAGAAACTCTGATGATAAATTTTCTTGAATCTGAGGCTATTAATCTCATGAAGACATCATTTGATTTTAAAAGAAATTAGTTCTTGAAGTAAATGATGGGAAAAATGCATCTAAGAGGTTGGTTAGTTGATTTTTTTTCATGGAACATTGCCATCTAAAAGATTGTAAATTTTTGTAAATGTATAAGAAAAACAACATTAATATATTAGTATTTATGTACATAATTATAAAACACCCAAATATAAATAATATATTCCAGATGTATATCAAACTTGCTTAAATATATATAACACAATTTAATAAAACCATACATATGCATGCAAATTTGTAATTAGCTAATTATCCATCTCAGTGCATAGAGAAAAACAATAATTATTTTGTCACTACACAGTATTTAGTCCCAAAACAGGGATCTCTTTGGGTGATCTGTGCCCCCCCCCCCATATGTTAGTATGATAACTTTAATATTTAAATTAGAAATGTGTGATTCTATTCAAGAAAGAAAAAATAAAGATTAACTCTTGAAAAACTCATAGTATGCCAAGGTTAGTCCATGAAGCTAATATATATATATATATTAATTAATGATTACTGTATGAAATTATTAAAATTGTAAATACATAATTCTAATCAATAAAATAAATAATAATAAATTTCTTGAAAAAAATGCATATTTAAAATAAATGTATTATAACTTAAATATAGTATGGTAAGAACTGAACAAGCTAATTACTATATACACAATATAAATGATCATTATATATAATCATAAAACATATCCTTAGATATAAATAATATACCCAAAACATATGTCAAAACATATTTAAATGTATGTTAACAAAGTTGATTAATCAAACTGCACATACACACACACACACACACACACTTATAAATGATTAAATAATTAATCATTCATATCAGTTCAAAAAGAAAAACAATGACCATTTTATCACTGTATAATATTTCATCCTGGAACTTATCTTGTTAGATAACCCTGGAAATTTACATCAGTCCCTTCTATATTTATATCAACAAAGTGACTTTTAATATTTAAATTAGAAATACACAATTCTATTCAAGAAAGAAAGAAAGGAAAAAGATTAAAACTATTAAAAACCACATTTACATATATATTACAAATACTAGAACAAAAAGAAGAAAGAATACTACAGTTAATTTTCAGGATTATATGATGAGAAGATCCCTGTTCGGTAATGAAATATTTTATAATGATAAAATGGTTGTTAGTTTTTCTATGCATTGGTATGGGCAACTAGCTATTTATTCACTTACATATTTATGTGTGGTTTGATTAACCAATTTTGTAACATGGCCTGCATATAAGGTGTCAAAACAAATTTTGAAATAAAAAACCATATATAACATAAAATTTTAATGTGTTTAAATAACGGATACAAAAAAAAGTGTAAACAGAAACAATATATATTTATTTATAAACAAATCTATTGATGAAATGTAAAAATAAACTGCATATATGAAAAGTAGTAACAATATTTTCAATCTGTCAGTGTGGTTATATCAAAAGATAAATAATATTGTCAAATTTTCATTTATTGCATGACATTTAAGTATATGCACATATATTAGTTATATATATATATTTAAAAAAACAACAACAAATTCTGTATGTAAATATATGTAACAGTTCATTATATATTGATTGGAAGATCATGATATTAGAAAGGGTATTAAATAAGATAGGTCTCAAGCATGGTTGCCATTTATCATTACTAATTATATTATTTTTAAGGAAATTAAAAAATGAATTACAGAAGATATAATTCTTTTTGTTACTAACAATGAAGATATGAATATATGTAAAAAAGATAATACGTATTAAATTTAGTAAAAAAAAAAATCAACCATAGTGATAATTGATAAATTAGATAAAAAAAAAAAAAGAAAGAAAGAAAAATGAATAGAAAATGGGGAAATGCTGCACAAAAGAAGTTGGGCAAAACATTTATTTGGTAATTAAAATAAGTAATAAAATTGAATATACAACAGAATGAGAAAAAAATTTGATAATTAAAACAAAAAAGAAAAAAGAAAGAAATAAGAAACCGGAAATATTTTCTTGTAGTTAGTATAATAAATAGAATTTTATTTAAAGGAATATCTGTATCTGATCTTACTAATAGAAATGTTGCAGTATATCTTACAAATGAATTATTTATAGCATGTTTGTGCAACCATTTTAGTGTCTCTGGGTCACATTGGAAGAGGAAGAGTAGACTTGCCTCATACATTAAATACACAAACACTATTAAAAACTGATAAGCAAAAAAAAAAAAAAAAAGATTATGCATTATTTTTATGATATCTGCCAACAAATAAGCAACAAAAGTCTACAAATAATACTAATTATACAGCAATCCATTTAGAAATTCTTTTGAAATCATCAAGCAGGTCCTAAGTTTGTAATTATTAATATAGAAAATATATATATTTAGGTGTGATATTTTTTTATTATAAATGGCAAGGAAAAAAGAGCAATACAAACTAAAGGAATATTTGATATTGTATTTGAGAAATGAATTCATCAGTATCTGGTTTGTTAGAAGTAGTTCTAATGCTCAGTGATTTTAGTTCTAATTTCACTTATTAATGTGTTACATTCTTGAAAATAGTTGCTTACAAATGTAGGTACTGTCAAAAAATTATTACATGAACAAGGCATGATTGTGAAGTTAAGAGATATTTGTCTCTGGGAAAATAGGATTTATAAAAATCCAATAAACAGACATTATGTATTCCATTTGAAAATTGGAAGTAACATATATTGACTGAAAATGTAGTTGCAAATATAGTAAAATATTGTTTTCCCAGAGTCTTAAAATCTGTTTTCAAATTTTTTTATCAAATCAAAAAAGCAAGGCTGCATATTTTTCACTATTCACAGGATTATGTTTAGTCAACCTATCAAAATGTTTAAAATTGTTTGCCTTGATTTGACATTGCCATCAGTTTCATTTGAAATGCTGTTATGGTTTGAAATATTATATTGATAAATTGTTTTTTTATCTTGAAGATGCATGTTTAATTCAATTAAATTAGTGGTTAAAACCAGTGAAAATGCTAAATTTATAAGCCAGATTTTATTGTCAATTTCTAGCACAAATTTGTTTTTTGATACCATAAATGCCTTGATAATATGTTGTAAATCGTAAATCTTTTCAACATTTGATATTGATTTATTCATTTTTTTTCTAAAAAGTAATGATGGCGTCATTGTCAACATTAATGCTTTTAAGGAATTCTTGGAATTGGTAATGATTCAATCGGCCCTTATGAAATTCAGTCTTAATGATAATTTGTATGACATTAACCATTTTTGGGCATAAACTTTCTTGATCTACTATGCAATGATACTTCATGAAATATGAGTTATGGGCAGCAATTGCATTGTCTTCTATTAATTTTATAATTTTGTTTTATAACTATATCAGATACATTGATGATGGACAAAAAAAATCACTTTAATATTATTTTTTCTGCTTTGTAAAAAATCTCTTTAGTTTGTCTTTTAATGGCATTAAAAAGCCATTTCTTCAATGATATTATATTCATCATCAATATTTCTAATTAAAATGGCAAGTTGAGCTGAAATTATAGCATCAGTATTGTCATCCATCATCAAAGTATAAAATTTAAAATTTGTAGCTTTATTCTTCAAACTGTTTTTTTGATAGATTTTCCAATTTCTTCAATTCATGTGGCTATAGTCTAGTGAGATAAACTGATTTTAGAAATGTTTTTCTTTTTTTCCAAGGTAAATTATATTTGCCACACTTTCTATATATTGCTTGATAAACATACCATCAGTAAATGATTTTGTTTTTTTTACTTTTAAATATGCTGTCGCATAACTAGCTTTTACAATGGAATTTGCAAGAATTATATATATATTTTTCATATGTCATAGCATCGGCCGGGACGTGAACCCACACCCGCCTGCAACCAACTACTTGCTTGCAAGGTGGGTTTGATGACCTCTCAGCTAACAACACTTGACAAGAATTATATTTTGGGAAAAAAAATTGTTGAGAAGACAGACTTTTTTTTTGGCACTACTATTTGCTCCTTACAATACAATTATTCATATGCATTAAATTTGGGACTATTTTTGCATGTTCAAGTTATAGATTTTGAAAACTTGCATAAATTCCCTATAAATTAGCAGAGTGCCTACCATTTGTCCAGGCAAAAAATAGTCATCTATTCACTTTCCATTAAGTCATCTTCTTTCATCTGTATTATTATTATTTTTTTTAATTATTATTATTATTATTTTTTGAGATGCAGAAGCTATTCTATGATTAAAAAAAAATACTAGATAAAGAATTTTATGTACTTTTATTATGAAAATTAATTGAAAGGAAAATAGAAAGCAAAGATTTGGCCTCTTTCACACTTCTCTCATTTGATGCAAGACCAGATAAAGGACCAATTATAAGGGTCCTATTAGATGGACTGAGTCCACCTATAAATGAGTGCCAATCTTATAGAGCCTATTATAAGTCTCAACTATTATAATTGGGAGAATTACAAATCTATAATATGGGAGAGCTGATTGCATGACTATTTTTTTTATCTATCAAAACAATCCAATCAGCCATTGAGTATCCAAATGCTCATTTGTCAACTGATCACTAGCCCTATTATATATATATATATATATCGCATGTAAGGCGCCAAGATGTGGAAATATCCTTAGGGGTCAAATAAGAATGAATGCTTATCTGACTTTAAATAACTCATCCCTAACATTTTAATGGTAGGTTGAAATATTGATAATTGCTGCCTTGCCAAGTCCCCATGAGCACTCTGTCTGAACTTGGAAGGTACTATGCTGAAAGACGCATATTCTTATAAAATTGAAGCCATACACGTGTACAAATAACAAGAATATTCATATGTCTATTTTAGTCACATTGTCAACATAAAAAAAAATCTCAATGTTGTAAGTAGGTATACAATTTTGTGTTGGCCACATGTAGCTCGTGGGCAATAAGTTGGGCACTTCTGATTTTAGCTTTGGATAAGATTCTAAAAAAACATGAAGATATGTGAGTGCAACAGCATGGGTGGGAGATGAAGCTATACAAGATTAAGTAGAAAATTTATTATTTTATATGAGAAATGCCAAAAACAAATTAAAAAACAGTATTGGGAAGATTAACATTTATTATGAATGAAAATAATTTGTTTTTGGTTTAATTGGAAAAGATGTTGGAGCAATTGATTAAGTCAGGTAATAAATAAAATATGCAAGAGAATTAGATGGGGATTACATTGCAATCTGCCTATACAAAAAATTGTGATGAAGGTTCTAATAGTTAATTAGATATGTATTCAAGATTATGAATAAAAAAATTTTAAATAAAAAATGATGAATTCTATGGGAATTAAAAGCATGAAGTCCTCCTTTTCCTTATTAATATATCAAAATATGCACAAGATGAGAATATTTATAACAATAGAGGAAAATATTTATTATTTTAGAATAGAATTAGAATTCTAATCACAAATTGAGAAATAGGGAAAAGATTAAAATTTATTGTGTGATTTGTGTGCTATAGTTCTGAAAATCTTGAGGATTTAGAATGCTACAGTTAAAGAAAAATAGAGAAGTGATGAAATTATAGAATATATAATGAGGGGAAAAATTACAGTAAAAAATAGTTGATTTTTTTTTAAGGGATTGGTAAGAAATAACAAATAAAGCAGGAATACTATAATAATGGTGAAAATTAAGAGAATTTTTGGAAAATGGGAATAAAGAAAGACATTAAGAATAAGAATTTTATAAATGTATATATAAATTAATAATAGACTGCTTCAAATGCTGTTCATATATTAGGATAAACATATTGTTTAAGTTCTCTGCAATGGCAGCTAAATAATCTAGACATTATTTTCACTAAACAATAACAATCGATGGTTATCAATAATAGTTTGCTATTGCTTGTTCTAATTAATTTATTTTATTATAATATTAGAGCTATAACATATATCTTAAAACATCTTTAAAATTTTGTACATTATAGTTTATGTATATTGTAGCAGTCAGCTTAAGTATGTTTAAATTATTAAAATTTATTTTAAGTGATTTGGATGCCACCTGACATTAAATATCAGGAAATAGACTGACATTTACATATTTATAGATATTTAAATAAGATCTGAAAATATATTTTTTAATATGCAATGATGATGATCACTCAACAGCCACTATTTGCAGTACCTGATTAAATTACATAGAATATAAGCTACTCCCTATGAAATGAACGTGGAATAAATATGCAGATCAGACAATTTTATCCATAATGAAGTTAACATACTATTTAAACAAATAACAATAATTTATTTACAAAGTATCATAATTGTCAATGAAATATAATGTTTTTTTTTCTATATGATTACATTACAGAGCGTAACATAAGAATTTATGACATTTCTTTTTTTTTATAATTGATTATTGCTTTAATAAGCCATTTTCCCCTATCGGCTGTGCATGGTGGAAAACACTTACATGTTAAGTGTCTTAGTTTTATTTTGTAATTTTAAACATTAATCTTTCAATTACGTCTTATAATACTAACATGGTTATATAATCAAGCACGCTTGCCACATCATTAACTTCATAACATAATCTTACATATGTCTAGTATGGGATTACTTGAATCAAACAAGTTTCTTACAAGTATAATTCTAGGGATTGGCCACTTTTGGTGTGAATCCAGATGTATCTTTTGAGTTCAATTTAAAATTTAATAGTAACACTACTTAATTAACTTAGGTGGGCTTTTGGATCCAACACCATATATACAGAACAAAATGTTGAATAAATTTACTATATAGATAGAGTATATTTTAACCATTCAATTGTGATCAAACAGCTGCATATGCATTATAAATGATATATATTTATAAAGTCGATCTAGTAATCAGAAGGAGTGCTAATTTACATACAAGTGAACTCAGATCGACTTTTAAAATAAACCTTTAATTTAAAAGACTGATAATTGTTATACTCATTGTTTGAGCCAATAAACATTTAAGTTAAAATATTAATAATTATTACATTTATTATTTAACCCTTAGACTCTTTACTTTACATATTTCATAAACATGGACACTTTGCTTGTTTAAAGTAAACATCCCAATTATATTTTGTTAGAAAATAAACTTAAAATTGTTGATAACATTAGGATAGTCTAAACAGTTTTTTTTTTTTTTTTAAATTTATGCAGTGCAAATTCTATAGTTGGAATTTTCTTCAGTTTGTTATGAGGATTTTTTTTTTGTGGACTAACATTTCTCCCATAATGACTTACATTAATTGATTCCATTTGTCATCCTGTTTTTTTCTTTACAATTTGAGGTTAAAACATTTCCCCTCCACTTTGAATAGAGATTTCTTCTAAATAGCTTGCTCAGATTCATAAGGCACCTACCTAGGTTAGATTTCAGCAGTTAGCAGTTTTTCCTTTTTTCTGTTTGGCCATCCAAATGATGGTTTGATACAGCTTGAATAAAATAAGAATCCAGACTGATTAATTTTGAGAAAAATTGACTCTATATAAGATTTGATCTCTTATTTTTAAGATCTTTGATAATCTCTTATTTTCAACATTTTTGTCATTGCATTTTGTTTTAATTACGTGAATTTTAAAAACATTCATAATTATCTAATTGTTTTCGAATCTCATATATTAAAATAGACTTAATCTTGTTTATTAATTTATTTTTAATTTAATTATTTAAATTTTTTTTTTTTTAAACACTAGTATACTTAAATAAGTTGTTTTTCAATACATTCCATACATTCTTTTAATCTTTAATAAGAGCAACAATTTTAACATAATTTATAAGTTTCTAATAAATTTAAATACTTGTAACAAACTTATTCATCATCATCATCATCAACCATTATCAATCCACTGCAAAATGAAGTCTCTCCAAGTTCAATCCATCTCCGATCTTTAGCTTCTCTTCTCTGCATCACCCCTGCACACTTTCTTATTTCATCCATCCATTTCACATGTGGTCTCTTTCTGGGTCTTTTACAATCTCTTGGAATCCAGTTTAAGATTTCAATTGCCCATCTATTATCTTTTCTAGCAATATGTCCAGCCGAACTCCACTTCAGCCTGATTTTTTCAATGAGATCAGTAACACCTGTTTGTTCTCTTACCTATATATTGTGTTTTTGATCTCTTCTTACAGTATTTAATATTATTTTAAAATAGGATAGTTAATAATTCTAACATTTGAATATACCTATTATTATTGCATTTAATACTTTAAACAATTTGTTCTATTTTAGATAATTTTCTTTAAAACTTTTGAATGCTATTATTGTTAGCTGTCCTAACAACAGAAAAACAGTTTCTGTCATGTGTAAGACCACATGGCTGACAGAGAAACGAATAAGATATTTACAAGAGATGTTATAGAAATAATTTATTTTGCATTGAAGTAATGCAATATTTGATATTGACAATCAATTTAATCATTATTAATTTATTATAATGTTAAAAGGAGGACATTTTTTTTTTTTTTTTTACAATTTTTCTTAACAATATTTTTATTAGTAGTCTTTTTCAGTATGTAAATAATATAATGTCACCTTCAATCCTGAACAGGACTGCTAATCTTGAACTGGAAGAAAAATAAAAAGCCATGTAAAAAATGGAATGTTTGTTATAATTTTAACATTATAATTTGTAACCACCTATGTTCATAATATTAATTATTCATGAAATAATTTTAATAAAGTGATTTTATTATAATTTTTGTTGTTGAATTGTTTATGTTTCATTTTATTTGTATGTATTTCAAATGGCTTGCTAATGTCATATATATTGATGATTCATTGTTTATATTACATTTATTTAGAACAACATTGAATGTATTTATTATACATATGTATAATGACCAGAAGATATATTAAATTATTATAGCAATTTTTTCTATTTTTAAAACTTTTTAAATTTACATTTAACAACTTCCTCTACAGGTTTATTAGCTTGAGATTATTATTATTTTTGTATGAAAATAAATAATTATCTTCTATGTCAAAATAGTTTTTATACATTGTAACATTTGAAATAAATTTAAAATTCTATAACTACATTATTATTATAGGACTACTTTTACATATAATTTATTTTTAATTTAAAATGTTATAAATTGAAATATAGCTTACTTTTAATTTAGGCCACTTTAAATTGTTTTATATATAAAAACATTATTTTAATAATTATTATAATTTAAATTAAATTAAATATATAAAGATTAAATAGCTCATTGCAAGACAATTGCCTGCCAAAGTCCTATTTACAGAAGCTATTAAGAAAAAGGCATTGTCTGTTTCAACAACTACTAGCTGGTGACTGTTTTTATTAGATATCATCCTTATTTTAATATTTAAATATTTTACAAGCATAAAATGCCCAAGCCTATTCAAAATTTTTTTTTCTAGTCTGGACTTAAATATTAAATTATATCCACACATATCATCATCATTTTCAACAGTTATTAATTCACTGCAGTATGAAAGTCTCTTCAAGTTCAATCCATTTTTTTCAATCTCTAGCCTATTCTCCATATCACTGCAGTATACTTCCTTATTTCATCCATCCATCTTCTGCTATCTTTCTAGGTCTTTTACAATCTTTTAGAATCCAGTTTACGATTTCAACTGTTCATTTATTATCATCTTTTTTTAGCTATGTATCCAGCTCAATTCAACTCCTGATTGTTTTCTTACCTATGTAATTTGATTTCCATCTCTTCTTATTACTCCTAACATGCATTTCCCCATACTTCATTGAGTAGACTGAAGTCTCTGTATTGCTGTTCTGCTAAGTGTCCAAGTCTCAGAATCATAAGTAAGAATTGATAAAACACTTTCATTAAAAAATCTTTCTTTTCAAACATATAGACATATTTCTTTTAATATTGAGTTATTTCTACCAAAACTACAATCACGTTCAATTCTATGATCAGTTTCATCCATTATGGTTCCACCTGTAGTAATAATTTGACCAAAGTATTTGTAGTTGTTAACTTTTTCAAACTCATCATTATTAATCTTTATTTTTTGAAAAAATCCATTGAACATTACTTTAGTCTTTTTAACAGTTACCTTTAATCCTACTATCTTACTTTCACCTGATAATACTTCCTGAAAATCTAAAGCATTATTTACAAAAACAACTACATCATTTGCAAAATCTTTGCACATATACTAACAATTAAATATATGTATGTAATCATTTGATTTTGAAATTTACTTGAAAATTCGACAATTTACTAATATCACATATCAATTAATTTTCAATGCCATGAAATGTATACTGTATATATTTGTGATGAATGTTATAAGAAATTTAATGAATATATATTTACATTTGTTTATGTGTATACTATATATATATGTTAATATAAGTAAAGATAGTTCTATATTTAAGTAAGTGATCTGTTACATGACTTTTTGCATAAATTGAATTTTGTATGAGTCAGATTTTCCCTTCTGTGTATGTTTATCAATATCTATGGTACAGAATATGGAAATATTTTTGAATATATAAAAATAAGCATTACCATATATCACAAGACCTGTTCATCAACATAATACATAAAAGAAATAAGAGATATATTGATTTGGGGATCACATTTTTTAAAAATTATTGCATTAAAGCAGGGGAGGGGAATCTTTTTTCTGTCAAGGATCATTTGGATATTTATAATCTCATTCATATGTCACACAAAATTATTGACTTCAAAATTAGCCTACTGTATTTTTCAAAAAATTTAATTAATTTATCTCTAAACCTTAATGCTGAGCAATCTTTTTAACTGGCAGGACAGTTTCAACTTTCCCCTTTTAAATGAGAGCCATAATTTTTTTGTGAATTAAAAATAAACAAACATAATTATTATTAATGACTGTTCTACATTTAATTACATTTCAATTTTTCCGATTTGCCTTGAACCCATCTTCATGACATATATTCTTAAATTTCTTTTTATATTTTGGATAGATTAATTCTATAGCAGCTAGGATGCAATCTTCTATAAATTCCTTTTCAGAAAATGGTTTCAAATTTTCTGCGTTTCTTTTTTGAAACGTGTTAGCAAATTGCTAAAGATTTTGTTGTAGTCAGAGTGTTTGATAAATAGTGTCTCTTAATAATGTGTGATTTTCTGTGTCAATTTTTTTATCTTACTCCTGTAGCCATCTTAATAAAAGTAAAATTAAATGCAAAATAATAATAATAAAATAAAGTAAAATTCCAAGTTTTATTTTCGCTAGTTATATGTTTTGAAAGTGAATATCACTATAAAAAAAATCAAAATGCTCTTGGCATAGATTAAATCAGTAGTCAGATAGATTACACAATAATAATTTGTTTACAATATTGTATCTTTGACAGAATGATATAGAATTATTATAATGGTTAGAGAGAAAAAAAGATGTGGTTGAGAAAAAAAACTTTTTTACTTAATTTTTAATTCAATATTTGCAGTGCACTGTGTGTGTTTAAATAGAAGTTTTATATAGGTCCATTTTATATACATTTGTGAAAATTTCTGAGGTTTCCTACCCCAGCATTAAAGTATGCCAAGACTTGTTTATGATACTCTAGATTTATGTAAATAAAGAACTTTTACTAATTTAATTTGGATTTACACATTTATCAAATATCATATCTATAATTATTTTTAAATAAGCATCCTCTATATATATTATAATGGTATGGGGGAATCAGGATGGTCTAACCTGATGTGAAGGAAAATTTTCTCCAAGCTATAAGTAGTTCAAACAATGAAATTTAATAAAAAGGGTAAATGATTATACTTAAGATATAAAATATATTAAAGTAATGTTTAATGGAAGATATTAAAGGAATGTTTAATATCACAAAATATGTATGAAATATTATATTACAAAGATGTAAGTAATTTTATATATATTCAGAGCATGAGATCTTGAGAATGCTGAGAGATCAGCCCAGTTAACTTCTTAGAGTAACTATAGATATAATCATAAAATAAATCCAGCATTATTAATAAGTAAAAATCTTCTATGACCATGAACAATCAATAATCAAAATAAATCAAGTCAATCTTGTGACTGGATTTGAAATGGGTCTGCTGTAGTCCAGGCTAACTATTGACCTTTACTAGTTTAGGCAATTATTTAAACATTAATTTGGACACCAACTAAGTGCTCATCCATTTGAATATATAACCATACAAACAATAATGCTGGGGTATTAAAACATGCTGATCATCATCAGTGTTCTGGCCAACTATAAACTTAAATTCTAATAGAGGCTAAACTAAAATAAAATGTAGTTTAGGAACATGAAAGAATATACTCTTAGTACCAAACAGGATATGTGGTTGCCTCTAAGCACTAACATACATCCCCTTTTATATATCAGACCATTATACTTGAATTTAGCTCAGAGAACACAAGCTCTATAATTATTGTGACCAAGAGATGATGTAATATAAGCTAAAAAAACATTTAGACTTAAGTTCACTGGAATAATTTTTATAATGAAATCAAGTTTATTAATACAAAAAAAAATGATATTAAGGTCTCTGGAATTTGGCTATATACTTAAAAGCCTTCTGATTTTGATTAATATAGAAAATTTAAGTTATTACATTGTAATTTACATATATGTTCATATAAAACACATATATTCACACACAGATATGCTATATAATTTCTGGACATAACTGAATAGTCATAACATAATTATAAAAATTTTAAGTCACATAAAAATACTATAAATGATTAAAATTTATTTATACATATCTATCTGATATGCATTGATATATGCACACAGACACGTGGCATTATCATTTCTAGATATGTTTGCATTGTTATAAAATAATAATAAAATAAATAATTAAAATTTTAAGTTGTATAAAAATACTATAAATGATTAAAATTTACCTATACATGTCTATCTGACACATATTGATATATATACACAGACACATGACATTATGATTTCTGGACATATTTGAATTGTTATAAAATAATAAAATAAATGATTAAAATTTTAAGTCGTATAAAAATACTATAAATGATTAAAATTTACCTATACATGTCTATCTGACATGTATTGATATATATATATCCACACAAATACGTGACATTATAATTTTTAACATATTTGAATTGTTACAGAATAATAAAACAAATGATTAAAATTTTATTAAGTTGTACAAAAATACTATAAATGGTTAAAATTTACCTATACGTGTCTATATGACACTCGTTGATTGATATATACACACAGATGTGCAGTACATTGGATGGATATATTTCAATAGTTATATAAAACAAAATTTGGTTAAAATTTTACATATATGTTTGTGCATGTGCATGTACACACTGACGTTTACATATTTTAATTTGACACAATAATAAAAGTTATTCAAAATATACTTTCCATAATTAATTCCTTGGTTAAATACATTGAGAGTATGTAAAATTCACATATACCTGTGTAACATAAAAAAAAATAGTATGAATCAATTATTGATCATAAGTTTTTTTTTTTAAAATACTATCAATTTTTTATTTTTTATTTTTGAGAGGTTACTTTAAAAGGATTTGTTTTTCGATTTCTTCTTTTTTAAATCAAAAACAGCCTTTAACAGATTATGTTAATTAATTATAACATCTTTAAATTTAGATTTTAAATGGTTCTTTTCCCTTTAGTTTCTAATCTAAAAGATTTTCAAAATCCTTCTTTTTCAAAATAAAATTTAAACTAATATCATTCTAGATATACATATTAGTATCACAGGTTAATTAATTATAATGCCTTTCTTTAGAATATAGAATTGTCCTTTACTTTTTTATTTATTTTTATTTTTTAATCCAAGCAAAATTATTACTTGCACTTTGAGTTTTATTTTTAAATGTCATTTTACTAAGATAACTTACTGTTACATTTTATATGTTTATCTGTGGTTCTCTGATTATAGATAAATCCTTTAGCAAGCTGAGAGATTTTCTTGGTAAGCTAACTTAGTGAGACTGGTTTATAGTCATCATCAGGGAAGTCAGGTCAGCGAGAAGTGGGTCTTCTAGGTGCATCTAGACTCCCACACAGTGAACCAGTAACAGCTGCCTCCTGTCTTGACTTCAACTAATTCTAATCCATGGCAGTTATCTGTATAACTCTGGACTAATTCTGCTAGCCAACTGTTTCTCAAAAAAAAATTATTAGCCAAAACTAAAAAAAATTGTTAGCCAAACACTTTTCAAAAACTACTAGCCAAACTATTCTTTTAAAAAAGTATTAGTCAAATTAAACTAATCTTTTTATCAACTCTTTATGCTAGTGGGGTGACAAAAATACATCAATCAAAAACTTTTTCTTCTCTTGATTAAAAACAATTTTAAACTCTTCCAAAGTACTTTTAATTAAAAGCTACATTCGGAAATTTTATCAAAGATTTAAAAAAATAGATAGTAGAAATTTTTACAATTATCACTTTAACATGCTTGTTTTTAATTTCAAAACCATAATTAAATAAAAATATTTATCAGACTTTTTTAAATGTTTATTTAAAACAAAATTTTATTTTAAATCCAAAATTATTTAATCCTTTACAGTTATTATTATTCCAGGAAGTATAGAAAAATATCTACAATTTAACTTTTCCTTTCAATTTTTATATATATATTTGTGCACACACACTGTTATTGTGTGCCATGTAACCTAATTTTGCAATATATATATATAATTGATATTATTAAAAAGAGGACACTACATATAAAGATTATTTGAAGAAAAGTCGGAAGAAAAACGAGGAATATCAATTTGAAAAAGCAAAATTTCTAATATTAATTTAATTTTATAATGTTTTTTGCAATAAAGAAACATTAAAATTCAATAAAAATTTAAATAGAAATACTATTATCAATCTGAAGGTAATGTTTTGTATTACAGTAAACCAAAATATTTAGATGTAATGTATTGAACAAAGCAAAACTCTCCATGCAGTAGTGCTTTGTTTAATAACAATTATGTGCTAGTATGAGATAGTGATCATGTTATGTAATGTATTGCCATGTTGAAAACAGACTAAATAATAATTTTTTATTATTAAAAGTGACTTTTAATTTTACAGATGGATATATTATAGCTCTTTCCTAACAACAACATTAAAAAAAAAAAAGAATCTGTAAAGGAAAGCTGGATAAATTTCTGATCCACAATGGGCTATTTTACATCTTTTTAAAATCCCATGTACTATGAAAAATATAAAAATGATATATTCCAGAGATTTAAATTTCTTTTTAAAGATAGTGTTTTATAACTAAAACAAACTGTCTTTTTAAATAATGATTAGTCTGATCAAATATGTTATTATGTATAATAGCCACTGATATCACAATATATTTATAGTTATTTTACTTTTTTAAAACTATATATAACTAGAGATAAAATTTCTGCATTACTAACACAAATAAGTAAAAAGAAGCAGGTAAATAAGTCATTGAATTGCAAAAGTTTCTCTTAACAATTTGTCACAGAAGAACTGAAAAAAAAAAGCATTACTCAACAGGAATAATAATTACTAGGTGATGATAGTTCAAATATTTTTCAATTGTTTTATCATTTAGCTAGTAGTAATCAGATATCCATTTGCTAACTGTTGTGTTTGGTTAGGCTTGCAGGTTCATTTCCAAACCAACACACATAAAAGATTAATTATTTAGCAATTAATATGCAAAATTTATTAGTCTAAAAGATATACACACGTTAGTTGAACAAATGAATAAATATAGTTGATACATTTGAATACTGAGATAGTTGAGTGGAGTATGGAACTTGCTTCCAGCTAATGATTAGCCTGCTTTGTGAGTTCTGGTAAGATTCTTCCAGCTATGTAGTTAGCTTGCCTCGAGTTGGCTCTAATTCAGACTAGCAGTTTCCAGTCCGTAGGTGGACTTGCCTCACTGCGTGGACATCGAGATAATGACTAGATAAATACCTTTGCTGATGGCAGAAGGTTTAATGGAGAGCATGTTTTGTTGTTCAGGTTAACAGAAGTAATAGCTCTGCTTTGCCTCCAAAAGGCTGACTATTTATTGGCAGATCCCCTACCTTACTGGAAACACGCGGAGTCAGTGCACAAACCCCAGGGAAGGTTTTAATCCCTTTGGATAGCAACTGGGTGCTAGCCAATCAGGCAAGGAATCTGGAATAGTCCACTTCTGAAGGCAGGGTCAGATATGACACTAACTAATATTGAATAGTTAGCTATGTAAATGAAATATCTTAATTCTTATTAGAATTTGAAATTCTTTTACCAGTCCATATTTGAACCCAAGGTGATGGATATTGGGGATGAATATATTAAGAGTATACTTTAAGAGTTTTTTTTAACAAAAACATAAATCATAGTGTTCTGCTTTTGAAATAAACAGAAAGCAGAAAATAATAGCATATTTGATTTAGATATCAAATTGACATTTAAATCAAAGTACACAAGTTCAGCAGAATGCTTAATGCATCCCGATATTTACATATTCTACATACAAGATATTTAATATCTAATAAATATTTTCATTCATCAGAAACAATTTTTAAGAATATATATTTTGTTTGGTGAGTCATATACAAGATTATGAAATTACTGTAGAATATAATAATGATTAATCATTCTTCATCATAACTGCTATTTGCATTAAGTAATATAATGTTTCAATGAACTTCTTGCTTAAAAGCTATGTAGCTATTGTGGTGTAGTACAGATCTAATATCTTGAATTCTTGAACTGAACTTATGAAGAAAAAATATTTACTAATTTCACCTTTAATATAAACAAGATTTATTTTCTAATATGTATGATATAAATTTATTGTAAAATTTTAAAGTTGTAAAAATAGCTCCATTAGAATACAATTGAGCATTTAGTGTATATATATATGGATGTATATGATCCTTGTATTAATTATGTTAATTTATGCATTATATCATCATCATCATTTTTAACCACTATTGATTTGCTGAGAATAAAGATCTCTCCAAGTTTAATTCAGTTTTTTGACCTCTATATCTGCAAACTTTTTTATGTTATCAATCTATCTCACATATTCACTTTCTTGAACTTTTATAAATTCTTGAGATCCAGTTTAAAACTGTCCACCTATTATCTTCTTTTGTATCTAACACAGCTTCATTTCAGTGTTTTAATTCTTTAGATTGTTTTGTTCTCTTATACATGTGTTTTGTTTTTAATTTCTTCTTGTTACTCTTAGCATACATCTTTCCATACTTTGTTGAATGTCTTGAAGCCTGTATTTCTCTTTTGTTAAGTGTCCAAGTTTTAATCCATATATATGAATTGGTAAAACACCATCAAAACTTTTCTTTTCAAATACATATTTTCTTATAATACTTACTTCTACCATGAATACTCCATCCAATTTAATTCTATGATCAATTTTATCTATGATATTCCATCTGTATTAGTAACCTGACCAATATATTTGTAGTTGTTAACTTCTTTTAATATATGTTTATTAGTCTTTATTTTCTTTTCACAAAATCCATTGAACATTCTTTTTATTTTTTTAACATTTATTTTTATTCCTACTTTCTTTTTATTTTCATCTGATAATTCTGGAAATATTTCTTAAAATTGTGTGACATTATTTTCAAAAACAATTATATCATCTGCAAAATGTTTATGAACTTAAATAATCTGTTTATTTTTTATTTTTTAATTCCCTTAATTTCCCATTTTAATTCACAAAGAAGTTCATATAAAACTATTGTAAGTAAGAGATGTGTAATCATCCCATTATTCTGTACCCTTGCTAATGTTAATTTTCTTAGTGTCATTATGTAATTTAATCACTACTTTATATTTTGATGATCCAAAACTTGATCATTGAGGAAATACTTATAGAATCAAATGTTTCCCATAATTTACAAACACAACTCATATTCATTGATTCTTTCTATAACTTTTCTCAATATTTGGATCCACTTACTAAAATCAAATTTTGTTATCAATGAGATATAATTATCTTAATAAAAATCTTCTATAGAACTGATAGAAAATCAATAAATTAAAGATAGCCTATAGAGTTGATAGAAAATTAATAGATCTATAAGTTTTAATATCTTCTTTATCATCTTTTTTAATTATCAATATTACTATTTTGTTCTTCCAATTTTCTGTTACATCTTTATCATTCAGAGGTTTGGTATATAATATTTTGTAATAATTTTTCTATTTTTTCACCTGTTTCTTTTAAAATGTTAAAAATAATTCCATCATTGCAGAGCAGTAATAGAGTATCTAATTCTGAATCGTAAGTTCCTTGGATCATTTCCAGTTCTCGCATTTTAGGCATTAAATTTTTTTTTGGAATTTTCTCTCTCTTTTATAGCATTTCTTGCCAATTCACAGTCATATTTTCATATATCATTATTAACTCATTTTTTTTATTTTTATCATTTTATAGAATTCCAGATAATCAATTCTTTTAAATGGATCATTTGTGAATATTTTCATATAACTTCTTCATACATAGTGTTGATTCAATTGAAAATTTATTGGTAAATTGTTACTTTGTTGTATGAGCTATCTTTGTTGTAATTCATAGTAAAGTATCAATTAATTGATTTAAAGTAAATTTGAACCATCTTCAAAGTTTTAATTTAAATTCATTGGTTTTTAACAGTTAGGAATATCGACTGTGAATACTATCTTTTTTAATAGTTTTTTTATCCCATAAAATGAATAATCATCTCTTATATTGAATCTATTAACAATATTACAATCTTGAAATGCATATTTTTTGTTAGTCAAAATATAATCCAATTCTGCTATACCTTTGTTTAGATATGTCTATATTCATTTATATCTAACATTTTTCTCAAATAAAGAATTCATAATATTCAATTTTTTTTTACAAATTCCACAAGTCTATATTTTCTTTCATTTTTGTTACTGTAATGAAATTTATCCAGTATTTTCATGTTTCAATCATCCATTACTTTTAACATTAAAGATTCCTAAAACAATTTTAAAATGTTAATTGGTATGATCAGAGCATTTTGTACATTCGCCTAAAAATCGTCTACTTCATCACAATGAGAACTTGTTGGGGGTAAAAACTACATTTTCTATTTTCCATTAAATTGAATGACTAATCTTACTATTCTGATATATCTTCAATCTCCCCAATGTTTTTTATTTATATTAATCCCACTACATTTATGTCTTTATAATAAAATACAAATTGACTTTTTAAATCAGTTATCTCTCCATCTTTTCTTTTAACTTCACAAAATCCAACAATGTGCCACATAATATTAGATATTTCTTTTTCCACTTCTTATAATTTCCTTCACTTGGAAATAATTGGTAGTTCTAGCTACCTAAATAAAAGTCATCATTGAATAACAACCTGGATTCATAATCAAAAGATTTTTAGCATATTTGCCTTTAGCTGTTAATTGCTGCTTTGGCTAATGAATTTTACATCTCCTGAGGGGCATAATTTAGTTTGTTTGCCATATCTATATATAAAAAATAACATTCAGACCCACATTCATTCAGCCTTCAAGAATACTACTCATATTTTAGTTAAGAACTATCAATAATTGATGAGAAAAAAATTGCTTTCTTCGATTATAAACTTAGAGGTGAAAGCCATAAACTCATCATACTAGTTGATGGTTGTTCATGAGCAGCCCGTCCATGTTCCTTCACCATATAAATGATCACATAGTAATAACAAGTTTGCAATGACAGAAAATATGGACTGGATGTTAAGAATTTCTGTGGTCATTTCTTTTGAAGTCCCAAAGAGGAATTAAAGGTTCTTTTTTCAATCAATAGCAAATTTTCTTTCTGAAACCATGCAGTATATATTCTATAGTGATAGCCAATTACTTTGTTAATTTGTTACAATTATATATGAACTTATAATTATATATTTCTGTAATAATAATTATTATATATTTCTGTTATTTTTCTTACAAGAATCACTTTCATTTTTAAAAATTTTTTTATTTATGAATAAAATATAAAAATTTAAAGCAACTTTGGTCATAGGTCTCTTCAATTCTTTACAGAAGAATAGTAAAAGAGATTTTACCAATGCTGAACAGTAAACAGTTTCCACCCCTTGTTTCTCTGCAAATTAGAGAAGGTTTTTTTTTAAGAAAGTGAACAATGGCCAATTGTTTTGTATTTAAATGCTAGGTAATCAAATGATAAACTGGAGATGATATTCTAGTTACACATTGCTGGATCCATCTATTAAAAAATTTAAATATTTGGGAAACTAATGAAGCAATGAATCCGGAAGTCCGATCCATGTTTCACAGCCTCCTATAAACTTAATTAGTATTGTAAACCTGAATTAAGTTTATAGCCCAATATCAGCAGGGTTTTGCATTAAAGCTAAAATTAATTACGTCTATTAAATTTGTATTTGCATTTAAATATTTCGTTTTAAATAAATTCCGTTCCAAGATTAAATTGCTGTTTAAAAAATTACTTGTAAAACCTTTTAATCAAACATATATATATGTCAAGCGTATATATATATGAGTTAATGCAAAATTCTGCTGAAATAAAATGCTTATTTTATTAAAAGAAATAAGAATATATTTTTCTTTTTAAAATCTTGTTAAAATATGGCGTATGATTTTATTTTGAGATAAGCCCACCAACATTTTCTAAAGGAATGTATGTTTTTAATTAGTTAGCCCATTCAAGGCAAATTAAAGATGGCCTTCTCTTTTTTTTTAATTAATAAAAATTCAAAGTTTAAAGAAAGAAATTTAGAATAAAAAAGTAAAAGTTATTTTTAGAAAATGTTACCTTGAAACAAAGGAGCGTGGGGGGGGGGCTTATCAAGATCTAAGATCATACGCAAAACAATAGAAGGTAGCTTACAAAAAGGTATAAATAGGAGAGAGAACAAAAGACTTGGCTTTTCAGAGTTTTCTTGGCTTTTTCAGAGTTTTCTTGCTGTCAGTCAGATTTCTCTTGCGGGAATTCATTCAGATTTCTCTTGCTTGCTTTCAGTCAGATTTCTCTTTGGAGAATTCATTCAGATTTTCCATTCATTCGTTATGTTGACGATTTTTTATTAGTAGGATTGGCGATTGATTAGCTCAGTGGATCCTGTGCTGTGAACCTCTCAGATTTTGCTTCTCATTTAGATCGTGCTCCAAAAAGTTATTCAACTGTCATCCTCGGAATCATGGAGAAGTTTTAGCATGCAACGAATTAAAAGTCAATATTTTGATGGAAACGAACATGATTGGTGGTTAGGCAAATAGCTTTGCCTGCCGCCGAGGTCCTAAAACCATCAAAATGCTGTAGTATCCAACCAATATTAATCTGAACTCTGTGCCATGTCTGTGGGACTTTTCTTGAAAGAATGCTATGTATTTCCATTTTTCCTTGTCCAGACAAATACCTATCAACGGACGGATCAAGCCACGAATGTTGTGGGAACAGGACCAAGGAACCAGGATGGTAATCGTATTTCTCCTCATGAACTATTTACTATTCTACCCTTTTTGATCTTACCTTTCTAAATTGCATTATTGAATTATGTTTCTGAATTGTTTTATTTAATTATATTTGTAACTTAACTATTTCTATTAGACTAATCTTAGAGATATATATATATATTTTGTGTGATCATCTATCTATTTATATTTAACCCTTTTCCTGCGCTATTCCTCTTTGCTAACATGTTATCAATATTTCATATTCCATTGCGGTGTAAGTAAAGGTTAATTTTTCATTTAAAATATCTTCCCAATTTCATTTATGATTGTAAAGTAAATACGAGTCAGTTTCCTTTGTTTGCCAACTTGATCTCCTCGATAACGCCTCTTTTGTCCTCCATTAGCTCATTATGTATATCTTATTTAGCTATATACGTCTTAAATAATTTTAAACTGTTTTTAGCGCAAAACAATTAGAAAATGCTTTGCGAAAGATTTTTTTATTGTGCTTTATCGAGGAGAGTCGAGTTGACAATTTTATTAAAATTGGGAAGAAAAGACTTAGACCGCAAAAATATTATATCGTTACTATCTGTTTTTATTGCCTAATTAGTTTTTCATTAATTCAGGGGAATAGCGGAGGCCATTAAAACATTATTAATATTTTAAAAGTTATTAATTATTTAACTAAAAAGCTTGAGTTATCTAATTTTATTTTAATGCTTTATTTTGCTTTTCCAATGATCTAGGCACACAAAACATATTTTTCATAGTACTTTTATGCACATTTCACTGTTTAGTTCCATAAGATTTCTTGTCCATTGTCTCTCCCCTGATAGTAAGCTTGGGCCGGGTGAGCAAATAATTTATGTATGTCTCAGATAATGTTATTGGTTCGTAATTAGACTCGGTAATAGGTGAAGAGGCAGAGGTCATAGTATTCTTGATTTAATATCTCGCGTATGGGTGGCCTCGAGGTACTTTTGCCTAGTATTCAAACTGAATTAAACCAACATACATCATCTGACCGGTACACTAATATCATAAGAAATATAAATCAAACTAAAATTTGTTTTATATTTTATTTTCCTTTTAATAGTCTTATGATTCATTTAACTTGACTTGAAAACAAATAAAGATGGTCATGAAAGAATATCAATCACTGATCATTAGATAAGGTAATTTAAGCAGAGATAAGATTAATTAAAAATTGCAAAAGGCTATCAGTCTACTGACTTTTTTCAAAAATTTTCTGCTCTAATTGTTAATGCTATTTGATTTTCTACTATGGGAATATGTAGTAGCCTCCTCAGAAGCAAGTATTAATAAATTCAAGAAGAATGCTATTTGTTAAAAATCACCAAATTGGACAGCTTTTCAATTGTTAATAGAGTGAAGATATTTTTGCTATTTTTTTTTTTTCAATGTTTTGTGACAAAGTATACAATTTAGATGTAAAACTAGAAAATCAAAGCTTTAATACCTACTCTCCTACTAATAGTTTGTAGACTGTACAGAAAGCATCATTTTATACTTTTTCTGTAACATTCATTGTTTGAAAATATTATGGCATAATTTACTTTAACTTAAAAAAAAGAAGAGTAGATCTCTATTACAAATTTCTAGTTACTATAAGTTAAGACATATTAAACCACCATATAGTAGCTTTTTCAGAAACATAAGGTATGTTTTTGCTGGAAACAAATTGCCAAACACATCTGCTATAAATAAAAACTAGGGATATACATTAAATTTGAATAAAGAAAACAACAGCTCTTTAGAGTTGAAGAAATCTATGATCACATTTATCTAAAGTAATTTTTGTTATTGATATATATGTATTAAAATTTTATTTTTAAATGCCTTTATTTAATATACTGTTTTTTTTTTTTCTGTCGGAGAAACTTTGTAATTCAATTTTCACCATTTCCCAATTTGCAATCTAGTTGAAACTTTACATATATATGTATACCTGATGATAGTACATTTTTTAGAGTATAAAGCAAAGGAAAAAAAATAAAAAATTTAAATTTTTAATTTTATATGGGATTTAATATTCTTTATACTGCCATTTAATGGTATTATTATAGAAAGAAAAAAAAAATAGTGAATAAATTAAAAGGGGGAAAATAATTAAAACAGAATATTATTAATTATTCTACATAGCAAAATTACATTTTCTTAAGCAAAATGATAATTAAGAATAAATTTCTGAGAAAAAAAGGTAATTAATGTTGATGTTTTAACAATGATATATTACATTATAATTTTTTTTCACTTATATAATTACAAAGATGTAAAATTGTAGGAGGAATTATTCTTCACACATGCACTTGGAAATTAACATGCATTCTCCCTGGTGTATGATAATTTTTTAGTGCATGTGTGAAAAGTAGTTACTTTTACAATTTTACATATATATAAATCAGTGTATTATTAATTTATATTAAACTTTTCTATATAATCTCCTTATCCTGCAGTCTTCATCAGAGCTACAATATTTAAGCATATAATCATATAACCATTATTTTATATACATATCTATATATAAAATATACATATCTATATATGAAATATGTATATTGGTGATTATTTATCTTTTCTACATATGTGTGATCATGTGTATCAGTTGTATGAGATAGTGTGGATAGTTGAAGGTGCTTGAAAATCTGAGTTCAAATCCCCTATACTTATATCTATATGCATATTTTTTTACATTATTATTCATAATTACATCTAATTTTCTACCTAATTTTAGCTTTACATCTTTTAATTTATACTTATTATGTATTTATTATTATTTTTATTCCATCCTATTTTTATTTTTACATCTAATTTATCTATCATTCTACTTTCATTCTTTTATATTATTATACATTTCTATTTCACTTTTCATTTCCAATCTCTTTTGTTACCTTTTTTTATTATTTCTTTTTATTTCTTCTATATCTTTATTTTATATATATATTTTATTCTTTTATTAATATTCATTATACTTACCTCCCATATAACTTTCATCCTTTCTTCTTACAATTGTAGCTGATTAATAATTTAAAAATAATTTAAATAATTTAAAATTTATTTTTAAATTTTTTTTAGCCTCTTTTTCATATATTCCTTTAATGTAACTCCCTCTATTATCAATTTTTTAAACTTTTTATCCTATTTTTTAAAAACTATTTTCATATATAATTTTTATTTTAATAATGGTCCCCCCATCTCTATTTAGATTTGGCTTAATCCTAAATAAAGGAAAAATTATATAAAAATTGCATTGGAGTGTATTTGAGGAAAGGATATAGAAAAGTTTAATATATGAAGACAGTGAAAAGAAGATAAATATATTATTAATTATTCAGTTACAAAGAATATTTTGTAAAAAAAAAAAAAAATTACATATCCTACATTATGTGTAAAATTCTAAATTTTGCTGAGACTTCATAATTTTTTTCAATGTCATTATATTATTATTAAATGTGGCATGATATAACTTAGAAAATGGCCAGCTAAGCTTGAATGAAAGAGGTGTATGTCATCTTAAGTTTATGAATAATGGGAAGATTTTTGACTCTTTAAATTAAACCCATTTTTATTAATTTTATCTAAGTTTATAAAAAGATTTATATTTGTTTATTAAATAGATGCATTTAAAAGTTATTTTGGCTTTAACAAATAACTTTTAAATTTGTCAATAAATTTTTATTTTGCTCTCTAGTTTTTAAAAAAGTCATAAAACTAAAAAGTAGAAAAAAAATATATATATAAATTATAAAGAAATAAATGAATATAAAATAACTTTAATTTTTACAATATTTTTGGTATAATGTTATTAAAATAATAGCATGCAGTGAAACACTAAGAGGATATTTCTAAACACATTTTTATTTTGGTAGCACAATATCAAGAATACTATAAAAACTGAAGGAAATTTATTTTTTACTCTAGTGATTAATGTGAATAAAAGTGTTCCGTTTGTCTTTTTTTTTATTTGTTAAATACATCTCTAAAATCAAACAGTAATTCATTTCCATGGAAAATATTTCATATAATTAAGTATTAATATACATAGTAATCTAAGATTTTTCTGGATCTCATGATTTTCAATAATAGATTTACATTATTATTTGCAAATATTTCAACTTAAATTTGAATTCAGTATGTATTTAAGATTGTTTGACATGTCTGAAGTTTTTGAGGTTTTAGAACTTCTATTATGGATGATTTAATAATTTTTTTTTTTTTAATCAGGCATTTTTGGTGACATAATATTAAAAAACAAAAGAAAAAAAAAAGGATGTGAAAAACTACTTTCTTTTAGTTTTTGTAATTTTAGCTCCATTAAGTAATAATAGTGGCATTTGTTTCAGGAAAGTGATTACTATTATTCTTCAATACAAATTTAACCTATTATGACACAACTTGTAAGAATGGCAATGAAGTTAAATTTAGCAGTTTTGATTGTTGTAGCATGTTATGAAATTACGCAAATTTATGTATAGATTAATTTAAAAACTGTTTCAAGTTATTTTTCTCATCTTATTTATTATTAACACAATATTATGTTAATTTGTACATTAAATCATCTAAGAAGTATACTAGAAAAAATTTATTCTATTCATTGTTGTTACAAATGGAATTGTTTCTCTTTAGAAATTAAGTTGCACAATACTAAGTTTAATAAAATTATAAGTTACTTTAACATTTTTTAATAAAATATTTTAAAAAAAAATTAATATGTATATATTTTTTTTGTTCTAGAATTTCAGAGTGTAATTATGGGTTTGAAAAAAGAACATAAAAAGGCCTTATCTGAGTTAGAGGTAAGCTTTTATTAATTTTTACATTGAATATTTAAATCATTAATTTATTTTCCATGATTTAAAAGAAAAGTACATATACAGATTGAAGTTGGAATTTTTTTAAAAACAGTTTTATAGAAGTTTTCCAGGATTTTATTTGAACAGAAACATTAAATAATTGACATCGAGTAGGTAGAAGTTTAAAGCAGGGCTAAAAAAAAATATAGTGAAGGAACATTCAAAGTTCATTCTTATTTAATATGGACAAGCAGAGTGATTAAGCAAGTTTTAAATATTAATGATTTTGCATAAGAAACTTTGAGAATGGATTACAAAATATTCAAGTAAATGATATTTATTAAAAGTGAATTTGAAAAAGGGCAAAGTTAAAAGAAGTATGAAATAGTATTTATGGTTAAACATAGTATGATAGATTGTTTTACTAATATAATCAAAGTAAAAGAGAATTGTTATTGATATGAAATATATGTTTATTAAGTTAATTGACTTAGAAGTTTAATTAAATATTCAATAGTTTGATATATTATTATTGTATAAAAAGAATGGAAAGAATGGCTATAAGATTAAGATAAGAAAAGTATACTTGAATAGTGTATTTATGAGCATTGTCTATTATATGTTTAAAAAATAATAATAGAGGGTTTTATGATATAATAGTTAGTTCATAATATTCAGCTTCAAATCCAGATTGTAATGGGAAACATTCTTCAGGTAGCTGAGGTTTCCCCAAAAAATCTTGGAAGCTACTTATTCTATATTGGATGTAAATGATTATTAGCTATTTTGATTTGGAAGGTAAAAGTTCATTGACTATAAAAATGAATGATCATAAAAGAATAAAAAATAATAATACTATGATTTATTTTTTCCCATTGCTATGGAAAGTGCTAAATAGTTACAAGTGTTGGTATAAATCAGGAGTAGGGAATCTTTTTTTTTGTCAAAGACTATTTGAAAATTTATTATATCATTAACAGGCATTTAAAATTATTGACTTAAAAAATTAATTTGCTACATTTGATCAAAAATTTAATTTATCTTTAATCATTAATATTGCACAACTGGCCAAATTCAACTTTCCCTTTTATAAATGAAGGCCATAATTTTTTTTTTTGTGAAATAAAAATAAAGTAATGTCATTATTATTAATGTCTGTTCCACACTTAATGACAATTTTTCCAATTTGCCTTGAACCTATTTTCATGAATACTTAAATTTAGGTTAATTCTACAGTAACTAAGATGCAGTCTTTTATGAGTGCCACTTCAGAAAATGATTTTGAATTTTTTTTTTTTTAAAATAACTTTCGTTCACAGAATTTTCTGACTTAATTGTACTTTTTATAAATCATGTTGGTGAAGCTTCTTTTCAAGTTTTCTGTGTAATATTTCTTTCTTCCCTAATAATTTTATTGTAATCAAAATCTTTTGATAAATGCCACTTCAGAAAATGATTTTGAATTTTCAAAAAAAAACTTTCATTCACAGAATTTTCTGACTTAATTGTACTTTTTATAAATCATATTGGTGAAGCTTCTTTTCAAGTTTTCTGTTTAATATTTCTTTCTTCCCTAATAATTTTATTGTAATCAAAATCTTTTGATAAATAGTGTCACTTAATAATGAGTTCTTTATTTACTTAAGTATTTTCTAGACATATCAGGCACATTGATTTATTATTTCTTTCTATTAAAAAAAAAAACATTGGTACATTTCTTTTGAAATATGCAATTTTCTGTGTCAGTTTTTTTTATCTTACTCCATGTAGCCATCCTAATAATAATAAAAAAATTAAATGAAAAATAATAAAATGAAATAAAATTTGAGTTTTATTTTTGCTAGTTATGCGTTGGTCTGTGAAAATCACTATAAAAACAAACAAAGTGCTTTCAGCATTGTAAATTAAATCATAATCAGATAGATCACACAATATAGATATTTTGTGGGAACATTGTCTTCTTATAGAATGAAGGAGAACTATTATAAAGGTTGAAGAGGAAAAAAGATCTAGTTAAGAAAATAAATATTTTATTTAATGAATAATATTTCTGTAGTGTAATTTTCACTACACCACTCTATCTTGCATGAGAGTGGTGACACTACAGAAATATTATTCATTAAGTGGATAATCTCTAGTCTAATGAATGACTAATAAAAAATTATTAATATACTTTCAAGTGGTTTATGTCAAAGTTGTGAGGATAGTAAAATTGACACTTGTCTGTTAAATTGTAATATTTAGCTATATATATACTAAACAGTGATAAAGATAAGTCTATAAAATTGTGTTCTTGGTCAACTGATGAGTGCTGGTTCAGCATGAAATGTGTATCCTGGTATCATAAATCTTTTTCACATATCTTTGGTCATATGTCTATGATTACACCCCTTCACAAAGTGTTAAGAGCAGATACAAAACAATCCCTACTTTGCATGAGAGTGGTGTAGTGAAAATTTCATTACAGAAATATTCATTTTATATAGATTTTAGAAAATTTCTGGGGGTCAGATATGGTCTACAGGCCCAAGGTTTTCACCTCTGGTATAAATAAACAGGATTGGAATGAATTATGGTGAAGCCTATTCTCTTCAGAGTTGAGAGGATGAACATGGATTGAAAATAGAAATATTTAATTCAATCCATATATCGACTTAATATTTCAATCATGTATGTGTCTATTTTGAGATTATCCAGATGAGTGTAATAAAAGAATTTTATAAGTACATTTGAAAATTAATTTGTTATAGTGCAGCATATTATAAAATCATGTTGAGAAATGTAAAGAAAGCTTTTGATCCAATACTTGAAGAGGGAAGAAATAATAAAGGATGCCTAATGGTAAAGTTTGAAGCAACCAAAATGTTGATCTCAATTTTCAAGATCTTTAAAAGAAAATGATGTAAAAATAAACTTAAAGGCGAATCTAAGTTAAATTGAACAACTAATAAGCTTTATACTACACTATTATTAGTTAATTACTACTACCACTGATATAAATTAAATATGATTTATCCACCATGTTTAGCATGGTTGTAAAGATGATGACTTGAAAGCTAAGGATCTATGGATTATATTTCAAATCTATTACTTTCTGTGCTGAAGCAGCAAACCATTTAATTGTTCATATGTTTATTTCCATGTGTTAAATAATATTATTCAGACATTACTGTGTGTCTATAGTGACCTTATGATATTTAAATATATATTTTAATTTAAAATTGAAAAGATGTAATAAAAATTTTTGTTTCATGCTCTATGGGATCATAAAATAATTTCATTTAAAATAAATTTGGTTTATTTTAAGATTTGAACAAGTTCAGAATCATATAATTCATTTTTCAAAAATAAGGTCAAAATTATTTTAATAAGCAAAATCCAAGAGGTTAAATTAGACCAATTTACTCATGTTTGTCTAAAGTTTTGTGATAGTGGCATTTTAGTAGTAATTATATGTGGAATTATTTCCATTATCTAATATTAAATATCGAATGTTGTTAAAAAAATTCAAACTTTATTTAAACTTTCAAGTATATTCAATTACTAGTAATAGCATGTAGGTTAGTATATAGCACAACCTTTTGAGTAGTATTGTTCTTTTCATTTTTTCATTATTATTGACTGATCAATAACAGTATTAGCATGGGAATCGAACCTGAACTTTTAGATTTTTGAAATATTAAATTTTAAAGTAATGCTGTAACCAACTGAGCTGTTCTGCCAAAGGTGTCATTCTTTGAAAAAAAAAATACAGCATATATTAATAGAGCTAAATGAAGTATAGATATGTTTCAAATTTATTAAATAAGCCATTGCATTAAGCTTGATGTTTTTACTTTATGAAACAGTTTATGTAAATCTTCTTTACTTAGCTGTAATTTTACAGATTGCATGAATAGAATAACTTCAAATATTGAATTTTTATAAAAAAAAAAACTATACTAATTTTTTTCTTTTTACTATTTCTAAGAAATTGAGAAAGAATTTCTAGCTTTGTCTTATTTTTTTCAATTTATATTATCAGAATCACTTTTAACCATTATAAATCTACTGTAGGATAAAAATTTCTCTGAGTCTAATTGTTTTTCTGTTCTATAGTTTATTTTATCCACATTAGTCTAACAATGTTCATTTTATATGTAATTTCGTCTTCATTTTTTACAATCTTGTTCAGTCATCTCTGTTGTATATTGATAAATATTTATTAAAAATTTGGCAATATCCTGGATATATATTTTAAGCATTTTCAGAATCATGTGCCTTTTCATAATCTGTGAATTCAATGCAGAATGCAAATTCGTTCTTATTAATTATTTTTAGGACTTATTTTTAAAACTTTGATATGATCTATGGTGCTACAATCAATTTGAAATTTAGCTTGTTCTTTTGGTTGGATTGAATCAGTCTAAATGATTTGTATAAACTTTATATAGAATTGATAAGTTTATAATTTCTTTTTATTTTTTATATAGAGAACCTTATACATAATTCATCAGTTATGTGAAATTTATACATTTCTTTTCTTTAAAAAAACCTTTTGCTTTCTTGAATTTATTTGTATTTTTTTTTTTTTTTTTGTAAAGGAATCTTAGTTATCATTGTGTTAGATATAACAAATTAACTTTTGTTGAACTTTTAAGATCACTTTTAGTTAAAACATATCAATTATTTGGCAACTGCAAAGCTTTCAATCATTATGATATTGGAAAAGTTTAAAAGAATAATAATCTAAACAGGCAAAACTCTCTATATAGTAGTGCTACTTAGTGCAAGCCAGAATAATCAATGGGCCAGAAGGCTTGTGCATAAAATCCCTATCTGGTGATCATATGATGTTTAGTGATTTAATAAAAATTTAAATGGTTTATTGCTAAAATCCTCCAGAAATTTTCCATGATAATGAAAATAATTGTTGGGAATTCTATGATTCTGGTGGCCTTTAGTGTTAAAACCTTTTCATTATATAGATTTGATCTCATTACAAATAAAACATGTGGGAGGTCAGTCAACATTGATTACTATGGTGATTTAAGAATCCTCTAGTGTAAAGAATAATCTTAATCTTATAAATCTAATTATATATTTTTTTAATTTATGCTGGTTAAATATTTTATGAATAAGTAATAATAAAGAATATATCTCAAACTTTGTTATCTGATCTGTGAATATATTAGTATCATAATGATCTTTTCTTATTAAAGAATATAGAATTTGGATTCTATAAATGTATAAGATCTATTGATTAAAAATGATTAAAATTTGTCAACACAAATATTAATTGCTAAAGATAAGAAATGGACTTAAAATATTGAAAAATGCTCATGTTGAAAAATAGTTGGAAATTGTATTAAAATAAAACAAAATTTAAAATCAAAAAATCCAACTTTCCAATTTTTTTTCCTAAATGTATTCAATGTATTAAATTCATAAATACTTCATCTGTTCATTTCTTTTCAAACCTTGTTTTATTTTGCTGAATTCATAACAATTATTTCACATAGATTATCAAAGCTTTGGCCATTTTTATATGACAATTGTCCAAGTTACATACAATAAATATATACAAAATAAAATCAGAAACTCTCAGAAATTTTGTACTATAGTTGTCTAAAATTTTAAAAAATCCATTACCTACTTTTTATATTAAAAATTATATATTTATTATTTTTCTCTCTTATTTTCCAATTATTAAATCAAGTATGCTTAATTGTAAAAAAAAAAAATAATTATTAAACTAATCTATTAATTATTTATTTTTGTTTAAAACAGGCATTTCTATATAAATAGCTTCTTTAACCAACATTTCTTGATAAGATCAACATTTTTAATCATCCTAATTTGATGATTAAAATGTTTAAATTCCTTAGAATGACAAAAAATATTAAAATTCTTATCTCTTAAATGTTACTTCAATCTAGTTCCAATCCTGTTCTTTGTGGTTCCAATATTATTTACATTCTTAATGTCATTTCTACAATCTCTTTATTCTATTTTATAAATGCCCTTCATATTATCTACAGTATTTATTATTTTTCTTATTTTTTCTTTTATACCCTGGGTGAAATTGATTATGATTTTATTTTATTTTTTAACTGTATTAAATTTTTTTTTTATTTACTCTAAAACTTACGTAAGTTTTTTTTTTTAAATCTAAACTTCATTCTTTTATTTACTTTAACATTTTATTTTTTAATTTATTTATATTTTTATCTTTTAATAGCTTATTTATTAATTTCTTTGGATAATCATTGTATTCTGCTTTCTTTTTTGTAATGTTAAATTTTTATTGTAATAATATTTCATCTGAATACATTGCTATTGCTCTTATTATTTTAATTATAATATTTATTTCATGTTTATCATCTATATCCGATCCCCAGTTTATTATCAATCTATAAAATATCTCGTTCCTATGAATATCTATTTTTAATACAGAATTCTCAATATGTTTTAACTCAAAAAATATTTTCTTAATGATGACAGTTAAATATTTTGATAGAAACATTTACTTAAATTCATCTTTCAAAAATAATTCTTTTTACTCTTTCTAGAGCCATCTAGTGTAAGCTTAAGTGATCAGTACATATTAGATAACTAATATCATATTTATATCCTTATCTTTAATTGATCTTCAAATTATTTAATCAAATTTTTAAATTTATTGTTATCTTGAAGATTGCCAAAGGTTCTGTTTTATTGGATTTGATTTTGTTCTTCATGGTGCAGTATTTTTTTTGTAACATAGATTTAGCTTAATCTAAAACTTGGGTTTATTTCTAGCTTAATTTATTTTATTGATTGTACCTTGTATTTTTTAAAAAATTAGAAATATATGTATTCTAATAAGGTTTGTTTTTCTATTTTTTAAAGGAAAAGCAACAAGTGTCTTTATTCCAGTTAAGAGGAGAACATGCTGCTGCCATTTGTGAGTATGAAGAAAAAATCAAAGCTCTGGAACAAGAGTTAGAAAAACGTCAGATTTTGCAAGCAATTGATGCTCTAGTTTATGGAGAAAAACCTACAAAAATAAATACTGGAACTCAAACTCAACCTCATATTACACCACCTACTCTTCTTTTAGCTCCGCCTCCTTTACCTCTTCCTGATGATGTGGCTCCTGGGCCACCTCCAGCTCCACCTCCAACTCCTGGTGATTCAAATTTAATAATCAATCCACCCAATCCTGCAGATTCCTTACTACTTCTTTCTTCAACTAGTCACATCTTACAAAAGGACTTTAAAACAATGGATGATAGAATGTTAAGTATTGATAAAGTTTCGATGGATTCTGGAATTGCTTCAGAAAGATCACCTGATGATTTTGTTGTATCACCATTTTCTTCTCCACTGCCACATTCAATTTCAGATGGCCCATTAATTCCACCACCACCTCCTCCTCCACCTCCTCCCCCTCCTCCAACATTTTCTGGTGAATTAATAATCACTCCAGATGTTGTGGAGAAACCTTTTAGTACAATACCAAAACCACCTCCACTGCCATCAGATATAGGTATTCTTTTAAATTCAGATATTTGCATCCCTCCTCTTCCTCCACCACCTCCTCTATCATTACATCCTGAAAGTGGCCTATCTATTCCACCATTGCTTCCAGGCATTCCTCCACCTCCCCCACCACCTCCAGGTAGTGGACCACCTATTCCTCCACCACCTCCAGGCAGTAGTCTCCCTATTCCTCCACCACCTCCAGGTAGTGGTCCACCCATTCCACCACCACCTCCAGGTAGTGGTCCACCCATTCCGCCACCACCTCCAGGATGTGGCCCACCTCCTCCTCCATTACCACCTGGAGGATTTTCAGCACAGCCAACACCGCAAGTTCAAAAAGGTAAAATCCTTGTTAGAACATTCTATTAATTATAAAATTTAGATAATAATTTACTTCTATCTATCTATATACATGCACACATAAAATCCCAGTTTAATAGAAAGTCTGGTAGAGATTTTAGTTTTTGTTTCTGAAGATTTTACTTTCATTTAAATCATCGGCTATATCTTATTCCATGGAACCACAAAACAACTATAAAATTTTGTAAAAAATGATTAAATTAATGCAGCCACCAAGGATTTAATTTAGGGAGAGAGTTTGATGAAATGATTTTGTATGCTTTATAACTAATCTAATAAGTCTGATAAAGTTTTTTAAAATTTAAATTAGGAAATTAGTAAAGATTCTCCACAATTTTATCAAGGTAATAGAATCTACATTGTCTTTTGATTGTGAATTAATATACTAACATCATTTTATATATAGAAAAAATATTGCAACATTAACTATAATCTTTATGCATTTTTGATGCTGAGTATTCTTGTTAAAAGGTAACCATTGTATTCAAAATAAAAATTAAAGCAAAAATACAAAATTATGCATTTAAGTGCTCGTGTTCCAAAATGCACTCTGCTAGATTTTCTTTTCATTATTGTGATACATTATTACTGAACTATGATTTTTTAATTTTACGTTTTTTTTCCATTTTGTTTAATGCAATTCATCTTTACTATTGTAAGTTAAAAACATGACCAAATATTCATTTGTGTTCTAAAATACTGATAATACTGTTAATTCTATTTAATTATATATATATAAAACTCTGGAATAAACTTTACAATATTCAATATACCAATATAAAAATAAATAAATAATAGCGATAGCCAGTTTATGTATGTACATCATACTGAGTAATTACTTAGGGTGGCAGGCATGCCATAAGCTGGATGTAGCTGTTATTTATTTATTACTATATTGGTATATTGAATATTGTAATATATATATATATATTGTACCTTGAAAAGATGACAGCTAAGTGATAATCATCATCAAAGGCTAACTAATCAGCTAATTGTAATAATATTTGACTAAGCTCAGTGAGTTAAATAATTATAATTATTTATGCTACTGAGACATGTGCCACAATAAAGGGAGCTACAATGATGACAGATGGTCATTACCATCTTTAAATATATATAAAAAAATAGAGAAAACTCAACTCCTCTTGTACAAGATTTTAAATCAAACAAACTTCCCAATATTTAAAGTACATCTCCCAAGTAGCAAGGGTACTATACGTATCATCTATGATAATAAAAGAATTTCTTTTATTATCCCCGCCTCTCCAAAATACTTTATAACAACTATTAGTTACCAAATAAATCTTATTGCCATGTTTTAATCTGAAATAATTCTTATAAAGTAAGAGTTAATGTATTTTCTTATATTATAATTAATATAATTTGACTTGTTGATGCCACTCTACTGATATTTGGCAAAATAAATATGATTCAAATAATCACAAAAAGAATATGTGATAATCTCAGGGTTCTTAGTATAATAATTTCAAGTATTAATTGTGCTATCATGCTAGCTGAATGACATCCCAGTAGATGTAGGAGACATACACTTCACCTATAAGCTAATGTATCCCTTATACACATAATAATAATAGTCACATGATCACCCTCTCTTATACTAGCACATAATTGTTATTAAACAAGGCAAAACTCTCCATATAGTAGTGTCACCCTGTGCCAAACAAAGTAATCAATGGATACCAGAAGGCTTGTGCATAAAATCCCTATCTAGTGCCTACTCATCCAATATCCCCAGACTAATTTCTGGCTTGTGGCCATCGTCAGTGAGGAGCCTTGGATCTGAGAGCACTGCACCTAGATCTTAGGATCTAATGCAACCCTCCAGCAGCCACCTTTTAGCTCAATAGCTTATATAATCATATGGGTCTGAACTCAGTTCAGCATCCATACATTTTGGTGTCTTTGGCTCTTTAACAACCATAGCTACCACTATCCTATTAGGCAGGATTGGTATTAAACCACTAAACATCACATGACCACTATCTCTTATACTAACACATAATTGTTATTAAACAAGACAAAACTCCATACAGTAGTGCCACCCTGTGCCAAACAGAGTAATCAATGGATGCCAGAAGGCTTGTGCATAAAATCCCTATCTAGTGCCTACTCATGCAATATCCCCAGACTAGTTTCTGGCTTGTGGCCTTCATCAGTGAGGAGCCTTGGATCTGAGAGCACTGCACCTAGATCTTAAGATCTAATGCAACCTTCCAGCAGCTACCATTTATCTATACTTAACTATAGAACTATGGAAATGAAATTGAAAACACAATAATATTTTCAATCTAAGTTCAATAGCTTATATAGTCATATGGGTCTGAACTCAGTTACATTTTGGGGTCTTTGGCTCTTTAGCAACCATAGCCACCACTATCCTATTAGGCAGGATTGGTGTTAAACCACTCAACATCACATGATTACCAGCTCTTATACTAACACAATTATTATTAAACAAGGCAAAGCTCTCCATACAGTAGTGCCACTCTGTTTCAATTTCATTCTCATAGTTTTGTAGTTAAGTAGAGATAAAAGGTGGCTGCTGGAGTGTTGCATTAGATCCTAAGATCTAGATGCAGTGCTCTCAGATCCAAGGCTCGTCACTGATGAAGGCCACAAGCCAGAAACTAGTCTGGGGATATTGGATGAACAGGCACTAGATAGGGATTTTATGTACAAGCTTCTGGCATCCATTGATTACTCGGGTTGGCACAGGGTGGCACTATTGTATGGAGAATTTTGCCTTGTTTAATAATAATGTTAATTATAGAAATATTTAATTTAAATAACAAATGCATGAAACAATAAAATTTTGAAGAAAATGACATTTGAATATCAAGAATGAAAGGATGTCTTTTATATCTTTCTGATACTCATCAACAACATAATATTTAAATTATCTTCAGGGATAATATAATTCTTATATGTATAATGATCAAATAATATGCAATCTTCAAATGAAATTCAATTTAAAATAAATAGAATAAGTAGTTTTGTCTCAAATGCAATCTGAATATTTGGAATCACCAATCTTATGAAATTTGAGATTCTTCAAGTTTGGATCTGTGTTTTAAATGAATTGCATATCTGATTTTATAACTTAATTTGTGAATCACCAATTTTAAGATTTGTAATTTAATATTTCTGCAACATAATGAATAATTTGTGTACCAAGATTTGAACAAAAATTTCTATAGTATGATTAATAAAATTAGGACTCAAGAAATCATATAGAAACAGAGACTAAAATTTGACAACAACAAAAAATACATTTATTACAAGTAAATATCAATTCTACCTTTATCAAAAATTTATACAACAAATTTCACATTAAGGTCATTTGCAAATATAAGCACTGTTACAGAAGATGCACTACTAGAAAATTAAAATAATTGCCTATCCAATTGTAAATTTAGACATTATTTATAAATTTTGGATAGTTTTGTAAATTACAATTTGTAACTTTTGGTTAAACATTATTTATTTCTTTAAAATATTTATTTTAAAACAGATATGAATTTCTAACACATTCCACTACTTAAATACATATAATCCTGACACTATTCTGAAATTATAATATAATCATTTGCTAAGGTTTTAAAATAATTTAAGATATCTGGAATATAATTACCCATGTCCAGCTATTTATTATTGACAGGTATATTTACCTAATAATCACTTAAACTATATGATTATATGATATTATGCTAGTAAAGTTGGAAATTTAACCGTTATATAATATCTGGCTAAGAAATTTTAGAATATTGCATAAGACACAGCCAAGAAATGCTATCTAGTATCATTGTTAACTTTATAATAATAAAATAATAAAACCTTTCAGAAGTCATGTGTACACAACATTCCGATTTTCCAATGTTCATAAATTAATTAAATGCTTAATTGCCTTACCAATCCATTGGCAAATTACTTCTGTATGGTAGTGATGGTGATAATGTATATGTGTACTCCTTATTATGCTATGATAATACACTAACTTTAAATTGCAAAATATATTTGTTGGATTTATTGTAATCTGTTGGTAAGGCACAACAGTACAATTAATACATTAGTTACCTTACTATAAACTCTGGATATTAAAAGTGTCCCTGAAGTGACTATATACTTCAAATTTAAACTTATCTACTGCCATTACTATCTAAATATGTTTTGTCATCACCTAACATGGTCAAAAATAAATATATTTTCATGAGGGTGAGGCTTCTTAGAGCCATAACCACTATAATAGTAAATAAGCAATGGTATATTCCAGTACACCTTCTTTGAGGCAAATATATATGGGTCATTCTAGCACAGAAAAATTGGAATATAAACCAAAGAAAATTCTACCTAAGGATCCCATTATCCTAACTTAGCACGAAAGACAATAATGTAACATTGGAAAAATCCGCTTATAAAAAATACCTATAATTGGAAAGAGTGATTCTCAATCCTCTAATAATAATATGAGAACTAACTGCATCCCACAAACATTAAAAGGAATAACCTCTATCCTTGGCAAAACAATGGTAAGATAAAAATATCACTTAAACAAGAGAAATAATTTTCTATCTCTAAAATATATATATACTGACTAATGTACAAAACCAAGAAATTAATATGAGTCAAAGTGACTTTAAAATACTTTAAATAGCATAATAATATATTGCAGCTAACAAGAAATACACACATATAGATAATGGTAGCATAAGATTTCAAAATATTGGACATGACTGGAAAATGCATAAACACTAAATATAATAGAAATAAAACATATTAATAATAATTTTATGATAATAAAATACTATATCAGTTGTGCCCTTTATGAGCTTTTGATAAAGATCAAGTGTTGGCTGTTTTTCAATAAATAACTTTATAAACTGCATAATATGCCAAGTATGTTTACCTTAAGCAAGAAAAAAAATAAATGCATAAATTTTACCTGACAATTCACAAATAATTTTGCATAATAATAATAAAAAATAAATAATGATAATATATTTTTTTTACACCCATAGTTCTTTAGATGACATCTTCAGCTTTGAGCTATTTGATGAGGGAAATAATTATTTAAAAAAAACGGTAATAGTATGAATACTGAACCCTACCATTTGATGGCACTCTTTTTTACCCAATGCACATCAATATACCGATTCACGGGCCGTTGGTTTCTTTACAGAATACTACGGTAAAAGAAATTATTTTTTTTCACTTTCTATACATAAAACTCGTATAGTTTTTTTTTTTTTCATTTTTAACCTTTTGAGTACTAATTACTTTATTGGCCGAGTGAGGTAAAAGTCAAAACTTTTAATTGGTCAAGTCACAAATTCAACGTCAAAATATATTCATCTTTTAATATTATATTCACTTTAGTTTTGTTTGTAAAAAATATGTTAATAATTTGTCAGATTATGAAAGTGAACGAAAGTTTTTTCAAAAATAATTTTCTATTTATAATTATAAAAATATTTCCTAACGGCAAATCTGAAACAAACATTACTGACCAATCAAAAAGTTTTGATGATGTTAGTATTTCTTTCCAAATTTTACATTGCGCGGATAAGTAAATAATTTTGCTAAAGTCTTAACTATTTTTCTAAAATAATTTTATTTTTAGCATATTTTATCAAAATAATTTATAATATGTCAAAAAATACGTCAAAAAATACTTTTAAAATGGTCTAAAACATTCGTTTATCACTTTCGAAATGAAAGAAAAGAAATCTTAGCAGTTTCGTTTTGACAAGCGACTTTGACAAGCGGCTTTCTTTGAACTTGATGGTTACAGCCAATCAAAATGAAGAACGTCCAGCCTACTTGTTTTGTTATTTTTTTGACATCAGTTTTATTGATTTTTTACTTGTAAAATAATTCAAGAGAGGACAGCATCTTGTGGAACTTTTTTTAATCTTTAAAAACAGTGCAAAATCTTTATCATAGGGTTAAAAGTAACAGAATTCAAGCGATTTGAAGCGGCTTCGAGTCATCTCGTAACAGTCACAGAACAAACACTTTGTTTTTATATAGTGTAGGGGGGGGAGTATGTTTGCTTCTAAATTATTAACTTTTTTTTTTGATTTTAAGCTTTTTTTAAATTTTGAATTATCAGTTTCTTTATATAATACTATGGTAAAAAAAATTTTTTTTTTTACTCCTTTCTATACATAAAACTTGTACGGGGTTTTTTTTTTTGTCTTTTTAATAAACAAACACCACTTTGTTTTTAGATGGTAGAGGGAGGTTGGTTTGCTTTTAAATTATCACCTTTTTTTGGATTTTGAACTTCTTTTTTAAAGCCTTAAACTATTCAGTTTTAATTAATAAACCAACAGTTGGTTTTTAGAGGGTGGAGGGGGGTTGGTTTGAATTTTAATTCTCGTCTTTTAGTATCTTTTGCCGATGTACTGGAAACTTCGCATATTAATTTTAAATGTGTTCGAATATAGAATACATATAAAGAGATAGATTAACAAAATATACGAATTATTGGAAGGGGGTTGGTTTGCTTTTAAATTCTCGACTTTTTATTGATTTTTAGCTTTTTTTTTTGTTGGAAAGCCTTATTAATCAATTCATTTTTAATAAACCAACAGTTGGTTGTTAGAGGGTGGAGGGGGGTTGGTTTGATTTTTAATTATCTTTTATTTTCTTATTATGAGGTGTTTTTTTTTTTTAAAAATATTTACGTTACCGAAACCTTTATATGATAGCGAAAAGTTCTTTCTTTATTTTTTTGCCTTTTTCAAAAAACCTTAATTAAACAGTTCATTTAAAAAAAAAGAAAACATTTTTTTTTAGGGGGGGGCGGGGAGTTATGGTTTGTTTGACTCCAATACGAGATGAGCCTCAAAGCTGTAAGTAACGGGATTTTGGAGCCGTCCAACCAACTTCCCTTATGCAGACCCCAGGTACGCTTGCAGGAGTGGCAATGGAATTCCTCAGATCCTGTAGTTGACTAAAACCATGCTCCTCCCGCAAACGCATAGCTTCGCATCTGGCAGGATGTTTGTTCTCTTTCTGGAAAACACAGCAGTGTCAACTTCTGTGGCCGGCAATTCACTCCCCTTCAACTAATTTCGAACCCCTGCCGACATTTTACTGTTCTCGCATGGATTCATGCGTAAACATGCATTTGCGCGTGAACTTGGCAGAACTCTGTTGAAAACCCTAACCTTTTCAGGTTATGTGCAATTCAAAATCATCGGGAAGTGTGCGTGGTGGCCTGACAATTCTTAATATGTAATACTAAATCCACTACGCTTTCTCAAAATTTTTCCACAATGAATTTTTTGATAGTTTCGCATCCTTCAAATACAGCCGCCATCAAATCAGACTGTAGCGAGAGTTGGATTGTGCTCACTTGAGGAATGCTGTCACAAGTCAATGGGCATAGTATTTCATTATGTAATCATAGGATACATCGTCCTCTAGGCGGCCTGTTACGTCGAATGACACTCTTGTAGTGTTAGCCTAAGTTAGGCACTAAAATGGTATATTGATGTGCGTTGTGTGAAAAACAACGCCATCAATTGGTAGGGTTCAGTATTCATACTATTACCACAAAAAAAAACAAAAAACAATGTGTCCATAGTTTTATCACTTTTTTTTTTTATAAAAAAATAATACTAATAATGACCTTCCTGGTAAAATTTATCCACACATTAACAACACAAGTAATGAAATTATTATAGTAAACTATGGATTTAAATCTCCTTTCATGATTATTTGGATGTTTTATTTAAAGAGTTCACTATAGCCTTTTTCCTGTAAAACTCCAGTAAGAAAAATTCACTTGTCTTGTTGAATGAAGTTCATTTCACGTGCATAAAATCTTAATTCATTAGGATATTACCATATAAAAGATATAATAATTTTTTTTATAACTTCTGCAGATGTTTTACGAAGATAAGATTTGCCTCATTTTATGACAGCATTTCACATTATTCTATAAAGTTATTAGTTTATTAATCTGAAGGTAATAACAGTAATAAATAAATCATTCTTTAAAAAATGAATAACTCAAACAGATTTCATATTTAGTGATACATTTAAAGTTAAAAGTTTTCTGTGTTATTTTCTCCCTTTGAATTTATACTTTTTACGTTTTAATTGTATTGCGTGTAATTATCAATTGTCAGAAATAATTTTTTTTTAAAAAATTGTTATCTCCAAGTTTTCAATTAGTAAAGGTCTTTTTCTGTATTTATGAAATTATTCAAGTCAGCATTCAAAACGATATTAGGGAGAGAACAAAAATCGTTTTCTTAATTACATCAAAATTATTGTCATAATGAGCAAGAATTAGTTTTTTTTTTAAAAATTTTAAATGAGGTTGAAATCAGTTTTAGAACCAATTAATAAATGGTTTAAAGTTTTTTTTCTTCTTGGTCAATATTAAAAGAAATTCTAAAAACTTATTAACTGTGAATTGAAACACAACTTAACTAAAGATTAAAATATGATAAGAATACTTTAGTACAAAGTTCATACAAAAGTTTTTAGTATGGACAAATATTACCTCGGCTTTCTCCTGTCTGAATATATAATTTTTGCACATTTTATAATAATTAATAAGTATAGACAATGTCAACTTTTATTTAGCATTTTTGCTAGCTTTTGAAATTCTCTTGACCAGGTTAAGCATGGAAACTCAATACCTTTGGCTATCTAACCAAACATTACAGTTTAATAAAATCAAAATTTATAAAGAATTAACACTATAAGTTTGAAAAATTTAAAATAAAGTTCAAGCTTTCAGTGCCTTGTAATGCTTTTTTAGATGTTGTTGATGAGGTCAAGGGAGAAGACGAAAAAGTGAAAGAAGAGCCTTTTTGAAGTGTGTGTCAGATATTTAGAGCTTCAATATTTTGATGGGCAGTTGGTTAGCCACACCTTTGTTTTATGACACCTAGTATTAATTTCCTACACCACAACAAGGAAATAGGAAGTAAAATTACCTAACGGAATAATCTATTTTAAATTCCACATGACAATTTGTAAATTTTCAGTAACTTTAAAATAACCCTTTTAACCTATTCAAAATCAATAAAATTCATGATAACTGTTTTATGCTATTACTTAAAAAAAAATTTTTTTTTTTTTATTGGAAGCTCATGTATTCATCTATTTTAAGTACCTTTTAATAATAACCTGATTATAAAATATTATTAGATAAATAAGTGAATTTAAACTAAATTCAATTTCATTTTAAACCAATATGAATGCATTCCAACCAACACATGCACCAGAAATTACGCTCTATCCTTTTAAATTTAATTTGTCTAATATTTAATCTAAGAGTTATTTCTTTAATAAACTAACTTTACTGTTTTTAATTCTTATATCAACATTAATTAAACAAATAATTGACTATTATAATTAATTTAATAATAACATTTTATCATTAATAGACTTATTAATTAGTCTATAGTTTTTAAAACACAAAAATTAGATTTAATAAGCCTTACACTATATATAAACTTTAAAATAAAGCATATGGGATTAACTTAAAACATTTTACCTTAACTAGCTTTAATTTTTTAACTGAATATGAGCTGAGTTCCAACTCTTACCCTATTCTAATCTTATATGAATATCTACTTATATTAAATATTAAAGTTATCTGTTACAATGATATTTATGTTACTGCTATTTCATAATAGATAATTATTCCAACCAACATACTATAATGGTTGGTTGTGACTTTCTCTATTTGCCATACCAGGGTGCCATAGGCTATTAGAACCTAGAAAATTTATAAAGTAGGCAGATATGTATGGGTAAGATTCATCTTTTATTGACTGATAGCCCTAGCCACCAGCTCATGGAGTAGCTGAGTTTTATAATATAAATTTCAAATTTATTTTTAATTATATATTTCAAAGTATTATTAATCAAGATAAAATAATAAGTCACTGACATTACTAATAAGACAAATATTTATTACGCACATAATATATATAAACAGATTTGAGGATTAGATTTTTTAACATTATTAGATAGATTTAAATCCTGATATTTTTATTAATATGCATAGATGGAAATTTTTATACCATTTAATATTTTATAATGTTAAGCATAGATAGAATACATAGAATACACACTTAGAGACTTTCAAATCATTTAACCTCAGGCTAAAAGTTCGCAGCTAAACCAACGATAGCTTCCTGATATACAGACGTAACCAATGCAACATGAAGATGTTAGCATAAAAACATGCTGACAGGAATGTGCGTTTGTGGCATGATATTATTAAAGAAGTAACCCTTGTCCAGTACAGGAATATGCATCTGTCTGTGAAGGAATCATATAAAAAAAGTATTGAGAAACAAAATGCTGCATATGAAGGGAGAGCGGTCCTGGCTGACTTATAGTCCTTATCCATAGAGTGTAAGAAATCAAATGTTATAGGGAATACCTGTATCACCAATAACAACACATTGGCTTCCTTTTTTGGGCCATGCATTCATTTGGGTACTATGCCCTCTATGCTAAAGTGGCACAAGAGAATGAGAATCTAATGGACCTCTTCATATCACATTGATATAAAATGCTGTACATCCTTCCACCAGCATCGATTCCACTATGTAACAAATAGTCCAAAATTAAGCCCACATAATCTAATCTAAACTTAACAAATCTATGCAGCCATCTACACTTAACTTTAAATTTAATAATTTTGTTAACAAAAATGGAAATGATTGATAGCAAACATTATACACAAGTGAGAAATATTAATAATTAATTTAGAGTTCTTTTGCTCATCAGATAAGAGCTTATTTAGAAGTTACGCTTAGGTTACGAATTGAAGTTTGTTTAAGATATATATTTAAAGGTTCATATTGTATATAAAAGTTTATACTTCCCAGTAAGTCTTGATGAATCCTCGGATTGTGGCATGTTATGGAAGTCCATCCTAGTTATCACATTTTGAATATTGTTCTTTTTGGAGACGAAACCACTGCTAGCCATTCATTCAGGAACCATCATTCGGGGGGACGCCTCGGCCGACACAAATAAAGGAAATGAAATTCATTGAGAGACCCCTACATTGTGGAGTTCGCAATACAGCTGCGAGATATTTTTAACCGGTCACCACCACTCAATAATCTTCATTATTTTTATATTCTTTCTTCCAGTCTTGATCGCTCCTGATGTTATTCCGATCTTATTGGCCATGATGGTTTTTCTTTCTGGACCATGTGTTTGTTGGTAACTGCATTGGCTAGTTTACTCCAGAGCGGGAAACACCATAATCTATTAATTTTTATCTCTTATCTGACTTTTGATCATTTAAGTGTTTTAAGGGCCTGTTTGCTTTACATTTATTACATTTTAATAGCACAATCACTTTCATTCTACTAAGATTTAAACATAATTTTTGAAAACTAATTAACATTATTATTTTCTTTTACATTACTTTTAAAATAATAATCTTTTATCTTTAGATTTTTTTTTTTTTTACTTTAACTTACTTTTATAACTATTATTTGAATTTGAATTTTTTTATATATCAATTTTATTTATGGATCTTTTCCTTTTTAATTTTCATTTTAAAATGATGTAGCGGCATATGTTTACCATTACAATACATACTTGAAATAATCTAAGAGTTAATAATTAATTTTCAGTATTTGTTTAATAAGGTAACTTTGTTGTTTTTAGTTCTTATAGTAGCATTAATTAAAGAAATAATTGACTAATTATTATAATTAATTTAATAATATATTATCATTAATAAACTTATTAATTAGTCTATAGTTTTTTAAACATAAAAATTAAATTTAATAAGTTTTTACATTGTATCTAAACATTAAAATAATGTATATGGGATTAACATAAAACATTTTACTTTAACTAGCTTTCATTTTTTTAACTGAATATGAGCTAAGGTCCATCTCTTACCCTATTCTAATCTTATATGAATATCTACGTATATTAAATATTAAAGTTATCTGTTACTATGATATTTATGTTATTGCTATTTCATAATAGGTAATTCAGAGAGCAGTCCCAATACCTTAAACAAGCTATTAATTGATAAATGCGGTAAGAGAAAATATTTAAAATCTCTTATCTGAAATACTCTTATCCCCAGACCAATTAGTGTCACATTATTGCTTTATTGATAATTATAATAGGTAATTATAATTGCTGACACAGCCAACCTAAGATATTAATTAGACAGAACTTGTATAGTTTAGCTTATTAATATTTTTACATTACAATAAATTTTATTATTTCCTTTTTTTTTTTTAAGCAAAAACTTTAAATAAGGCATTTAAATATTACCATGGGCAAAGCACAGGGTTACAATATATATAAACATTAAAAGTCTAAAGTTAAATTAGTCAATAAAACAATCAGAATTACCCCAAATTCATAACTAAACCAGACTAACTAAAGAAAATAAACTCTAAATCACAGAGTTTATTTTTTTTGGCTAGTCTGGTTTAGTTGTGAATTTGGGATTATTTGATATATATATACACACACACACCTTTAACCTTACATTAATGTTCATTCTTGATTCACCATTAATGTTTTAATCCAAAGAAGAGTAAGTAGTTTGCACTGAACATAATGACAGAAACATAAAATTAAAGGTCTGTTGGTCATTGATAATGTTGAGTCAGAAATGGACAGAAAGTCTAATAGTGTTCAATTGAGCACATAATTTTATATATTTTGAATATAATGGTTCATTTTGACAAAGGTATCATCATTGAAAATGCATTAAGATTATAGTTAATGTTTTCTCTTTATATGAAATGTTGTAAATATTATACTCTTTAATTATATTTCATTGGCAGAGTTATCATAGTTTTTTTAAATGTCATTGATTGCATGTTTCTTTTTTTTTTTTCATGGAATCAAGGAAATTCTTAGGAATTTTTATGCTCTTATTTGTCAAATAATTAGTAGTTCAAATTAGTTGATATTTTACAATGTGAAATTAAATCAAGAATTTATTATCTACAAAGATTTTTATAATGTTATTTTGCAAAAGGTGCCATGTTTAATCAGGCTAGTTGCACACTTAAGTTTTTTTTATTTATTATCAAAAATACCTAAGTTTACCTGATATATTCTTAAAAGAAATCATTTATTTGTAAGATAAAATATAAATAAAATAATGAAATGGGTAATTGCACTGTAAGCCAAATGAAATTCAAACACTGGAAAAGTTAAAACTGAACTAGGATCACACATGGCAGAATAAACATGATATTATTTTTTACATTCTTTATACTTCACCAGAATATTTGATCCATTTGATAGGCTGATAACACATCACGTGAATGACTTGCAACATTAAGGAATTTGTAAAAAATTGAAACTTCTCAATCAATTTTTGAACTATATCTTCTATATTTTTATTTTTTTATGCAGTGAGAAACTTGAAATGACAAGATGGGATTTTAGTAGACTGAAATACATATACATCATTTTTGTGTCTGAACTTTATTATCTGCATTATTTATGTGACAAGTATGTATTTAATTTTTTTTTGTAGTGTAGCAACATAATGCAAGGTAATATTAATACATATGATTAAAGTTGAAAATATTTCCAAAATTTATACTCTGCCACTTCATTACAGATGATTCTATTATTAGAATGTGAAAGGATGTTAAATTTATCCCAGTTGTATCAGAAAATAGTTGTAACTTTTTCATATCGTAGATTTTCTAAATTTATTTATTTTTTTCAGAATGAAGGAAGTTATTGGTTATCAAAAGAACTGATATTCTAGATCTAAATCCAATAATTTTTTATTCTATACAATTTTTGGATATATATGTATATATATTTGAGATTATAACTAGGATAAATAATACCTTAATATCTTTAAAGCTTCAAGTTAACAGAAAAATGAAGCAGCATGTTCTGTATATAGACATATTTGTGGTTTACAGATTGGATTGCGAAACTCATTTCTTAAGTAGATTTTTTTCTCCCTCTCTTCTTTCTTTTTTTTTTTTTTGGTGTTGGAATGATCATACTCATTTACAAGAGACTTTATTATTATTGTTAATGTCTTTAATTATTTTGGTCATCTCTTTTTCTTAACTCTATTATTTTAATTCTATTGATATTTCACTTGAAAATTTGTAATATAACTAATATAACATGTGGAACTGATGTTGTGTTGATTTGAAATTTTGTTGTGGCTCATAACTATGAATTATATAGATTTATAAATAATGTCATAATTTTAAAGGATATGATGCTTTCCTAAAAACACTATTTTGAAACTAACTACTTATTAAACACTATCTGTGACAAATTGGTAATACTGTATATATATTGCTATGACGATAGTTTCTTTTGCACTTTTCTGAAATTTAGAGTATGTCTTTGAATACTATATATAAATTAATATTTAATAGTTTTATTATTTATAAATAGCTTTCAAACTGATTATATAAAATTTATTTTGTATAAATCTTTAGATGAGTATAAAGTTATTATAAAAGTTTTAGATCAGTTCTTATGTATATTTCAAAAATTATACGTACAATATAAAAAGCAATCAAAATTTTTATATATTAAAGATTTTCTATTTGATTAGCACACATAATACTATAAAAACCATGTTCAATTCTGAGCATGTTTCTGCCATGGTAGCAACAATTATTCAGATGAATTCACAGATCAATGGTAGAAACAAAATAAATGTGGCATCTGATATAATTGTATAAGAAATTACTGGATGTCAAAACATACACTTTGTAAGAGAAATATGGCAGGAGCATCTCGCTGAAAGTTGGGCAGTCATGTTGTCTATTGAGCATGGTACTAATTAATATTATTAATGCAACTAGGTAGCATAGCCTAATTGCAGATAATACAATAAAGAAGAAAAATCCCATTAAAATGCTCACAAGGCATTGAACAATCATTGTGATCTTTAGTAAATTGTGCTCCTTGTCATCATAAACATGAATTCTTGTCCTATGTGATGTGATATGATGTGATGTACTGTAGCTACTCCTTAAACGAAGTCAAGAATCTCTCAGCAATTATAACAAGAAAAACTTGTTAGCTACTTAATTTTACATTCCCCAGTCTAATTTTTCCCATATTCTGCTCCATCCCATTTCCACAACATAATCTTTGTCAACTCTACAGCCTTTATATCTAAATCCCCCTTATCTTTTTCCAAACCCAGCATAAAAACCAATAATCTACTTTCTGTATAATCACTTTTTTCATATTTATTTATTTATTTATAGTTGACTCAGAAAACATTAATATATTACTACATTGCAATTTTGGATAGTGGGCTATTGTTTTGTTTTTCTTTGATAATGTCCTTCCTGGTTTGGTGCAATGGTACAGTGGCAAATTCTGGAATTTGAAGTTTATAGGTCATCATCTAGCTATTTTACTTCATGTATTTGAACTTATAAATTCCTGAGAAATGAACTATTTGATTATTTTTTTAATACACTGTTCAGGCAGATTGTGAAGTTGTCTAAATCTTATGTAATGGTTCTATAATATGGTCCATGATAATTATGTTAGAATTTCTATACATTTTTTAAAATTTTTTTTCTACAGCTGCAAAATTTAATAATAATAGTAATTGAAGGTGAAATATATATTGATGAATATAACATATATGCTCAGAGATACAAAAAAAAATCAGAAAATTTAATTGCCTAGCAAGACATATCAGAACAAAGTTAATAGATCTAATTACTTTATCCACTAGGATTATAAATATTAGAAGGTAGTACAATTGATTATCTTTATTTAAAAGTCATTTGTAATTATGAATGTTTGTTATGATTTAGTACATTTCGCTGCCATATCTATAAATTTATTGAAATTCTTAAGTCTTCTGAAAAAAATTTCTCATAAGTTTTATCTGGATTTGAACTTTTTTTTCCTCAGATAGCTGGGGATCCCAAGTGTTTGATCGTATTAGTAAATGGATATTTAGCTGTTCTTAATTGGTGAATAAAAATCTCAGATTAGCTGCTCAAATGAATATCAATGAACTGATTATAAAACAAAAGCATAATTTTAATAACAACCTCCAGCTGAAGTGGAAGAGATATTATACTCTTATAAGTGCCAAACATTTAACTATTATTAACTAATTAAGTTATTATTCTCTAGCTATATGTAAAAAAAAATTAATTTATTTTTTAACAGTTTTTATTGAAATTTAAAATTTACACATGCATGTAAAACTTTATTTAGGCCCTAGAAAATCTCCTGTTGAGCCAAAGCTACCAATGAAACCGTTATACTGGACACGGATTCAGTTACCTCCTGATATAAAGACATCTTCAATTGTCCGGTCGTAAGTTAAAAATAATATTTTTATTGTATAATTTGATATGATTTTTTTTAATACTTATATATTTTACAGGTTGCATTAATCTTACATCATCATTTTTATTATTAGCAGCCTTTGCTGGCAACATATTGCAATAAAAACTGAATGATAGTTACTTATATTTGAATTACAATAATTTTTTTTTCACTGTTGGTTATGATCGTTTTTAAAAAAATTCTTACAAAAAGAAATAAGTATATATAAAATTCTGTATAATATTTAATCATTTAAAATTTGTTAATGAATTAATATAGTGCATGTCTTTATTATCCAGAAACAACTTTCTGATGTTAAGTGTGAGTTTTTAACTTAAATCTCTGGGAATAAAATTATTAAATTTTCAGTGTTTTTCATTAAGCATTATAAATAATAAGAAATTGTATTTTATAAAAATTTACAATCACTCTATTATATCTGGTGATTTGTTTTGCAGCTATTTTAGGGGGGAAAAAAATCTTAAAAATGATAATATGCCTAGTCAAAAGCTCAAATTGGGGAGAAAAAGCAATGGATATACCAAGTTTTGTTTACTCTCTACTTCTGGAAAATAAAATAAAAATTCCAAAAGTAGCAAATAAGTTCTACTCTACAATTCCTAATGAGTAGAGGACTAAAGATATTCAATAAAAAGATAAGGTAATCAAATAAAAAAAACAACCAAATAAGTTTAGTGAATGCTAATGATATTTTTAATATTTCTGATAACTTATGTAATATATATTTAGCATCTAAAAGTGTTTTTAAATATATTACTGGTAATATGGAAAACATAGTTAATGATCGCTTAGAAAATAATAAATTGATTTAAATTTGAAAAAATAAATATGGTATATTTATTATTATGACATGGAAAAATACCTATAAATAGCAATTATAGAAAGGATAGTTTTATATCAAAAAAAAAAATATTTTTTTTTTAGTCCTACTTTCTCAGGTTGGTTAAAATATCTGGAGAAAATGCTCTATTAAATAAGTAAACTTCAAAGCTCTTTTACCAACCAGAAGTTTTTTTAACAATAACTTATTGATACATAGAGGACTGACTACATCAATGTTAAAATTATATCAAAAATATTGTAATAAATGATTATGAAAAAAACATTCACTTATTTAAAGCGTATTTTAAAAATATTTTTCAAGTTTACTATAAAAATATTTCAAAGATTTTCTAATCTACATTATGCTATTGGATTCTTAATATTTCTTTCTGAACATATACAGAAAGTCAATTATAGTATTATGATCATATGCTTTTTACATATTTTAGAAGATATATCTTAATCTGTTCCAGTAGCAATTGATATGAGAGTCTACTTAAAAACTGTTCACTTTCAATTTTTTTTGGTAAATATAACTGTTAGCCACCATATAATAAACACGAATTTGACATTTATAACAATATTGTTTCCATCAAAGAAAGGTTATAAGCAAGTTAGCAGAACCATAATTCTAACATCAGTTAATTTTTAAATGGCTATATGGAAAATACAATACTGAATATGTTATTAATTTTAATTATTAAAGAGGAAAATTATGAAAATAAATGAATAAGTAAATTTATTAATTATATAAATAATAGGAATATAAAGATATTCAATATTACTATAATTAAAATTATATCATAGTGCTAAGAAAAAATATTTTAGACAAAATTTCAGCAAGACATATATTTATCCTACTATAAACTACTCTAGATGTGGGAAAAAATAGGATCTTTTTATATACCAAAATTTACATTTTGCTTATATTGAGGTTTATCATAAATTAACATATATAGTGTTTATTTACATAGTTTCTAGACATTTTTCAATTTATTAGATTATTTTATTATTCTTCTGTGTATAGGGATGGGAATTTCTCTTTTGTGCAGAATTTTTATCATTTAATTAATTATGAGTACATTTAGATGATGGACAGTTTTAATTCTGTTTTTGATTATTGTTTGATGACTCTTATGTATTTTGTATTTACTTAAATCTTTTCACTTTCATCTGCTTCTTTCTTTTTTTTTTTTAATTTGTGGTAAAAATATATCTAATGAGCTTGCCAATAGCTCTTAACAAGCTTTTCAGAATATCCCTAACCCCAGACCGGTTTCTGCTTCTGGCTTCTTCAGCAAAGTGCTAGGATATTCAAGCATTAGATTTAAAATACCAGGTCAATAAAAAAAATATATATATATATTTTCTTCTATGCTTTGAACTAGTATAATGCGTCAGCTTCTTATTTATTAATTCCTTTTATAAGTAATAATTTTTTTCTACCAATTTATTTCCCTAAGTTTTATAAACTATACTCTTTTCTTAAACTGTAAACATTTAGTTGGTGTGATTAAAATTGTAACAATTAATAATCAACCCAAATATATAACATCTCTCTTTTTTTATAAGTGATTTGTTTCCTCTTTTTTTTCTTTTTCTTATAGGGTCTTAATAGTCTGATGTTATATATACATTTTTATAAATTTATTAAAGATATTTATTTACCCTTATTTTTAATATGTAATTAATTACTACATTGAATACAAAATATAATATACATTTATTCATAATACATTTCAAAAATATTTTTATATGCATGGAATTTGTTATAACAGAACACCCTTATTGGTAATTTATGCAACCCTAATTTATATATTTTTCTTGCTTTTATCTTTTGCAATCTCATTATCTACTGCTTTCATTTTTCCTCCTGTTACCCTATATATATATATATATATGTGTGTGTGTGTGTATAATAATATTATAATTCAATGTCAGCATTTCTTCAAATCAATATCCGTAATCTTATAATTAAATATTTATGAATACAGTAACTAGATATATGTAAAGTATAACTTTAAAAATTTTATTCACTTAGGAGCGCTTTCGACTATCCTCATAATCTTTGCATAGAGGCAGCAAATGTTAAGATCATAGAATTGTGGTAAGGTTAGTCTTTCAAATTTTTATTGACAAAGAAGCGCTCCTAAATGGATAAAAAATTTTAAAGTTATACTTTATGTATATTTAATTACTGTATTTATAAATATTCAATTATAAGATTATATATATAAAATATAAAGAAAGAATGTTACTTTAAATAATTTATTTATATTATTCATTTTTTAAGAAATTATATAGAGATCAAAGTAATATGAGCTTAAAGGAAAGAATAAAGGTTCACAAAAGTAATCTAAAAAATAAATATCTTAGTTCTTTATTATATAGGCCAGAGAAGAATTAAATAATCTATTATCAGAAGTATATTTATTATACTGAAACTATTAACTTATTTAAGAATTGAGTTCTTCTGATATTAAAGGTAATTAGGATGTAATTAAGAATTATTGGAAATTTATTTAATATATATATATATTTGTTTATATTTATGTTCATTTGCACTTGAGAAGTCTGTCTTGGCAGTGAACCAATTTTTTTTTGTGTGAAATTTTAGTTTTTAAATTTAGGCCGTGTTTTAATTCTGAATTTGGTATAATTTATACATATATAAATTGGTTTTCAAAACAAATTGTTAATTATTAAATCAAAAATATGTATATTCTCAAATCATTACATATGAATGTAAATAAGCATTTATTTTTATATAGTGTTATGTTTATAAATTGTAATACATTAAAGATCGCCTTTCAAGCTATTGTGCATGTGCTTTTTTTTTTTTTTGCGAGTATTAATAATAAATGAATACTTTCATTCCCAACACAAGATATAGTATTTATGAAAGAATAAAATGAATTCACTTATTCTTTCAAACCCAAATGCTTATATATGGGCAAATCTTAAGTACTGGAAATGAAAGCGTGAGGATAGACCACTCATTCAGACATCATAAACAGTAATTTAAAGTGAGTGGTCTATTCTCATGCTTTCATTTCCAGTACATAAGATTTGCCCATATATAAGCATTTGGGTTTGAAAGAATAAGTGGATTCATTTTATTCTTTCATAAATACCATATCTTGTGTTAGGAATGAAAGTATTCATTTATTATTAACACTCATAAAAAAAAAAGCGCATGTGCAATAGCTTGAAAGGCTGATCTTTAATATATGAATGTAAATATCTCAGAAAACTTTTGAATATTTTGATGAGCCACATTATAGAGATTCCTGTATAAGAGCAAAATGTCAAATTATCCATTTGTTCTTCTATTGTTTGTCATTAGATATTCTATCAACTTTTATATTTGAATTCGTTTTTTATATCTGAAATTTATTTTTCTATTTTTTTATATCTTTATATTTAACTTTGGACTTCTTTCACCATTCTAATTTTATATTCTTTTTGTATTTAAAAGTGAATATTCATTCTTTCAGTCTATTTTATATATCTTTTATATCAGAAGTAGACTATTTCTACACTAGTTACATTTAATATTTCTCTTAATTTTACTTCACTCTGTGATTATATAATTTTTTTCACTTTAAACCTGCAAATAATAATCTTAGCTTTTTTTAAATAAAAAAATGAAAATTAATTTAGAAGTATTAATAAATGGAATATCGCATTCAACAAATTGTATTCTTCAAAAAGAATAAGTGATCTTCATAATGTCTTAACAGAATTAAATATGTACAAACAATGATATAAGATTAAATACGTAAATAAATGAATAATTAAATGAATCAACAATTTTTTTTAAAAAAAGTTAATTGCTATGTTACTCTGATGATTGCAAATAGGCTTTCAATCTGAAAGTGGAGTATAACATAATAAAGTATATAAATAACATGTAAGTAACAATCATTTTCAGATATGAAATTTTTGAAAATATTTTCTGAAATAATTTATGAAAGCAAGTATGAAATAAAGTAATAGCATGAAACTTTCAAAAAGCAGTATGTGTTTATTTTTTAGGGCTCTTCACTTTTTTAATGATTTCATGAATCCCATGTTTATTAATATATTTTTGTATAGAAAATTATAATACATTTCATTGCCTCGTTCATATTGCAGCAGTTTTATCTTATGAGAACATATACATTATACCATTTGCACAATAGATTTTAAAGTAAAAAATATATATTTCTGCATAAAGAGATCAAATATATTGTATCACTAACAAATTCTACAATTTGAAAACTGGGGGAGAGGGACAGAAGACATAGTTGTAGTACATTATTTTCCTCCTATGCACACACCTTGAAGTTTAAGTCTGGGCCATACTAGACTGAGTGAATTTTGGAATTTTTTGTTCATATAGCCTGCATACAGTCAAGTCAGCATATTGATTAGTGAATAAGTATTTAGTAGCTACTATAAAAGCCTCAATTTAATTTGATCAGTTAGATGAGTATCAATGTGTTGTCTTATAATGAAATGCCATCCTCATCAAGGTGATTTCTTGACTTTGTGAGAGCTCAGCCTATAAATTATTTTTAAATTTGTTTATATATATATATATATTGTGACCCTGTGCTATTGCACATTGTCTTATTTAACTGCTTAACTTATGTGTTCATGCTATTTTAAAAAACAAAAATAAATAAATAAGAGAAGAGATGATAAAATTTATTGTAAAAATAAAATATGTAAGGATTATGCTATCTAAGTTTTATTTAATTGATATGATTAAAATTCAAGTAATTATAAGTACTAAATATAAAATTTGTAATGACTTAAAAGTTATTAGAATGTTTAGCTCTAATAGTTAATTAATAAGTATGTTTTTAAAAAAAAAATTACGGATTAGTTTATGCTTGGTTTTATAGAAAATGAAAAGAAATAATGTAAGCCTGAGTAAAGTTAATTTTCATGCTTAAAAATTGTAAGCTAGTTAGTGGATTTATTTATGTCATATTATCATTGTTAAATTGGTTTTTCAAGTTGATTAATAATTTATTTAAGTTATTATAGTATTAGAGTTCAAAAGATTTAAATAAAGTTAGCATATTTAAAATAAATATTAAAGTTAGTTTAAAAATGCACAAATTAACTATTAAACAAAGTAAATTAGAAAGTATGTAAAATAAGTTTATGTAGGTGCATGTATGAATTTATATGCATGCATGGTGGTTTATTAAAATGTTATTTGTTGTAAGTAAAGTTAATTTTAGTTATTGATTTATTTAAAAATAAATGAATGATTAACTTAACATTGAAAGTGTTTAAAATAAAGGAATTTAAGAGCTTCTAATAAATTAAAAGTCCTAATTTTAAATAATAAATGTATTATTTATTATATATTTTTTTTTTTTTTACTGATTAAATAATTAACAAAAGTAAAAGTTCAACTATTAGAGTGTTATAACTTATCATGTGGTAATTAAAAAGTAGATTAATATATAATTTTTAATTTAGTTCCATCTTGTCATTTACATATTTTTTAATAGAAGTCAGATTTTTAGAAAATCTGGCTAATTAAAATGCCTATTAAAATAAGGGTATATATATAAAAGTGATTTTTCAGTGGTGTTGGTGTGCTTGCTTTTCGACTAAACTCTTCTTTCTTGTTCCAAGAATCATCAACAAGAAGACAGTAATATTTAATTTCTATTTTTTATTCAAAATTTAAGTGTTAATTTTTTTAAAACTTTTATTATTTCTTAAGTAACAATGCATTGCTAAAAAAAATGTTTTGAGTTTTACCTATGCCTTAACCTAATCTAGAAATGTGTAACAAAATACTTAAAGAAAATTGTTGCCTTTTATTAATATATTTTATCCAACCATGCCTGAACAGAAATTTACTGAGTAAAAAGGTAATATGTTTTGCATTATTTTTCAAAACCAAAACGAACATTGTACTGGACCATTCCTATTTTATATTTTTTATTTTTAGTAAAGTAAAATTCAAACCAACTGTTGAGAGACTTTTGAAATTTAATTAAAAAAATGCTTCAATGCAAATTAACATTAGTTAATTTAAAAACATCAACTCCTGTCCATTTAAGTGATAATTTCATTTCTTTAAGTGCTATCTTGATAAAAATTTTAAAATGCTGACTTGCCTATTTAATAAAATAAGATGAACTTTATTTTGAGATAACTATATTAATGTTTCTAAGAGAATGTTTAAAAGATAAAATAAGTGAATACATTAATAGAAAGTTTTATGAATAAGATATGAGTCAATGTATTACAATGTTATGGAATATAAAAAAGGAACTATTTAAATTGCTGACTTTTAAAATGAATAGCAATTTTTTAATTGCAGTCATTAAGTGCTCTCGAATGTATAGAAAACATGTTAAAAAGTATTTAAAATGTTCCTAAAAAATGTAGGAACTATTCATTTTCCAACATATAACCACAGACCAGTGTTTTTCTGAAGATTTGTGATGATGGTGTTCTAGCTGTATTTTTATATTGGACTATTTCCATCATCTAATATGTGTGTTGAATGCCTTTAGAAAAGTTTAATTTTTAGTTAAATATTTCAAATGCATTCAACTGTTAGTAATATCACAGCAAACAGGTTAGTATATGCATATACTAACCTGTTTGCTGTGATATTACTAACAGTTGAATGCATTTGAAATATTTAACTAAAAATTAAACTTTTCTAAAGACATTCAACACACATATTAGATGATGGAAATAGTCCAATATAAAAATACAACCACAGACCAAATTTGATGAAAATATTTATAATAATGTTTCCTGCTAGAAGAATCAACCTATGAGTGAATAAATGGATCCAAACCTTTTGCAGAAATTGTTTGTTAAATGTTGCTATTTTGTATTATTTGTCTCTGGAAAGTCATAAGTGTCTTATTGTTATAAAAATGTGATAAAATACAAATGCGTTAATTCTAAAAATAATTCGCTGGCAAAAGGACATTGTTTTTCAACGGAAGGCTTGAATAAAGAACTATGGGTGTTTTTTTTTTTTAAATAATTTTTCTTATTATTATTATCTTATATTATTTTAATATTATGCCAAGGTGTTTTTTTTAAATTATATAATATAATTATGCATTTACTCTTATGCTAGAGAAGGTAAAATTGTACATTTTTTCTTTCTTATTAGCTTAAAGTCAATTATATGGTATACGTGTCTAGATAAAGATATACATCTCTTTACATTTATGAGAAATATTAATACTTTATTTATTTTTTTATGGGTAAAGAGCTTATATATGGCTTATCTAAGTTCATAATAGTTTTTAAATATTATGATATAATACTTTTATTATGAAATTTTTCATATGAGAAGGTATTTATTAGTATTATATTTAGCAATGTTTTCCTATGCTATTTATGTCCATTTTAGTTTATAAAATTTTATGCTGCTTTCATTGAATATATATGTTACTTATTAATTGCAAATTTTTATTATGTTACTTAAAGTATTTTATAGTCATTTGACTTGCCTTTATTTGTTGGTTTCATACATTGTTTAATGTATGTACTTTAGAGATTGAAGATTTATTTTTCTAGTTTTTTAGGGATAATTTTTTATTATTTTGCCATGGTTTTGCCTAGGATATGTGCTAATCCCATTTTAGTAAGTGTGGCATGCATGTAACTTTATTAAATTTTGTGTCTTACTTATATTATACTTTGGAGGATTTGAGTGTGCTCTTCCCAATATTTAGTATGTATTTTTCATGAGAAGATTATATTTCAATATTTTATGATTATTTTCATGCTTAGCCATTGTAGTTTGATACCTAGAGAGGATCTTTTCTATGGTATATATTCCATTTCCATGTGTTGAGACCTTGTCCACATATATATTTACCTGAGAAAAGGTATTGGAATATGCCATTGTTTCATTTCAATTATGTAGTTGTTGCTTGGAGCTTTTCTCTCTCATGAATATTTCACCATGTAAGGTGAAGTTATGGATGTTTTAAGGTTGTCATGGCAGTGATAAGGTAGAAATTTTGAAGTGTATAGTTGCTTTAGGGACACTCTTCTATCTGTAATGTTTAATTAAGCAAAGTAATGTATGTATTGTACTGTTGTGCCTTGCCAGCACTTTACAAGCAAACCAATAAATATGTTAGTAATTTAATGTTTATTTTTGTGAATAGCATAATAAGAGATGCACATTATGCAGAGATATGCAATATTATCATTATCACCACCCAGAAGTAGTTTGCCAATGGATTGTGTTCATGATTTCTGAAGTGTTTTTTCATATCAAAGAGTGCACTTCCCAAAAGTACAAATCACCACTAAACAGTAAATATTTAAATAATTTAATGAACGATCTTTAGTAGTGTTTTAATTACTTACATATATATAATCATGCCAGACACTAATTTTCTTATTTATGTTTTGTATGATAATTAATATTATCATAACACTTTGCTGGTAAAAATTTAGCTATCTATCAGTTAGGATTTAAATTTTTCTAATATTTAGTGTGTTTTGTAAATGCTATCAATAGAATATTATAAGTTAATATGATAAGAAATAGTAGATTACTGGACTTAATAGTGTATTTTAGATATATTTTTATTTTATTATATTTTGAAAGCTTTTAGTAAATAAATATTTTAGAAAATAGCATAGCCTGAAAAATATGTTAAAAGTAAGTTAACAAAATAGTGAAGTAGTATAAGTAATTGAGAATTCTTGCAAGTATGTAGGCGATTATGTTATCAATTATTTTTATTGCATCCTGTGTAATAAAACAGCGACTATGTTTGCAGATGACCTTTCTTTGGCAAAAAGATGTAAATAAATTTTGTAAAATGTAAATATGATGTTAAATGTCAATAAATGTATTCATTATTATTAGAATTTAGTCTGTTTTCTATATCTGCTTGATTCTCCAGGTGCCATATTGAATTTTTTAAACAACTGACCTGAGACACAATTTTCACAAAAATTTCAGTTTTAATAATATTAGAGCAAAAAAATTTTACATTGATAGAAACTAGAAAAACTAAGGAAAACAATAAGGCTAAGACAAATTGTGATTACCAATTAAAAAAATAAGGAAAAAAAGAAATTTCAACATCTGACATAATTATTACTTTATTGTTTGTTCATAATTTCAAATTCATCATTAACTAAGTTTAAATTACATCTTCAGTGATAATTTTTTTGTATTCTTCACAAAATTATTTCAAACCATATATAATATGTCTTACCTGAGATAATCCATAACTTCAGAATCTCCAAAAGTATTCGCATAAGAATTCTTCATTTTTATTTTGTACACCAATAGTTACCAAAACTCAAAGGCATCTATAAGAAAAAGATTCATCCTAATAAAAGATATAAAACAAATCATTTCCAGAAGATAGATATGCATTTGTCATCATAGCAATTGGTTTCTTGTCTGTCTAAAACTAGAAATTGTAGGCTACTGCCTGTATCACTGATAAAATTAGTTTCATCTCTTCATTTTATATTTTTTTGTGTACATCAGCGATGTTTATATTCTTTATGCACACCAGTGATGCTATCTTGTTATATTTATTGTATCACATAGATATAATTTATTTGCATATAGTCCATTTGTTAGCTATAGACTTGAAAATAATATGATGACAGATATGGCAAAACTAGTGACTCCACAGATGAGTATCAAGGCATAGGCAAGAATCAGAATTTGATTCTTTGCTTGCATATACAATCTTTCTGTACATTTGATTCTTAGTTTTGTAAATCATTACTTGTAAACACAAACACACCATATAAACATAATAATAAATAATAAATTATTAAACCTTTTGAGAATCATTATTTTTATAAAATAAGTTTATTTTTATAAAAATAAGTGGATTAGAACACACAAAATTACTGTACATATGAATTCATATGAGCATAAATAAATATAGAATTTATATATACACACACCACTACAAACACAAATTAATAAAAATTAAATCATTTTTCAAATAATTAAAAAAAAATTAAAATATTATTCAAATAATTAAAAAATTAAAATTGTATACTTACAAACCTGATATTCTGCAATTACGTTTAGACTCCGTGGAAAGCCTTGTTTGTGAATGATCGGCATATTTTTAATCCGTTTTGTCAAACTCATGACGCCGATAAATGTTTTCTGTCTTTATTGCTTTGTGGAAATTAGAGAACTGATAAAAAAAAAAAAAATTAAATGCACCTGTTACGAAAAAAAATAATAAAAAAATCCAAATTTCATCGAATTTTTTTGTTAAAGACATCTTTAGAAAGCTATGTTAGAGATGTATCAAATACCTATATATCTGTTGACATCATGCTTATAGTTTTTACATCATTAAAAAAAGAAACAACATTTTGACCAATCAAATAAGACGTGCAGGACATCCACTTACTACCCGAAGCAGTTAAATGATTTCTTGAATCCTGATTTCTTAATTATGTTATAGAAATCTTGATACATCAGATAATCAATTTTATAAGACACAGACCCAAACTTAAAAATGCAAAAAGTTGCATAAATATTATAATTCCAAAGATTGTAGTTGCATTTGAAAGAATCAAATATTTATTAGGTTTTATTTTGAATTCATTATACATTTCAGACGACATATTATTTATTATTTCACAAACAATGAGTATCTCATTTTTAGAAATTGATTTTAAATTGTGTTGTTGATGAATATTAGAATGATATAAAAAGTATCCTTTCTTTCTAAATACTCGAATGTCATCCTGGGGGAAAGTCTTTAACTGTTTCAAATTTATATTTTTTTAAAAATATGATTATTAGTTAGATTAAACATTTCTTTAATTAATTGTTATTGTTATTATAATATATTGGAATACATTAGCTTATAAGAGAAGTCTCCTTTAGTCTACTAGGATGTCATTTATTTATTCAATAACATGATATGATGATTAATATTCAAAATTAGTAAAGAAAGAACCCTGAGATCATTTATATATTATTTCATGATTATTCATATTAATTTTATTATAGCAAAAGTCAATAGTGTTGCATTAAGAAACCAATTATAGTTCATTGTACTATAAAAAAAGTACATTAGCTTTTACACTAGAAGAGTATGTTAAATCAGATCATGGCAATAAAATGGATTGGTGATAAATATTTGTTCCTTAAGATATTTCAAGCAGATATAATAAAAGAAATTCATTGTAAGATTTTATATCACATGCAAATACTTATACTACTTGGGGAATGCATTTTAATGTAGGGAAAGTTGCTTGATTTGAAAAGTAATGTATAAGACTGAGTGAAGTTTCTCCTCTTCTTTATTTGTCTACATTATAATAATGTGCTTCATCTTTAGTTTAAATTCCCTTGTATTTTAATGCATGTCTCTGCAGTCATAACTAATAATCCACTGAGCTTAGCCATAGGATTTCATCATCATCAGGATAGTGAAGACATTATTACTAAGAGTTTCTGACATATTTTTTATATTTAGCTTAGTGTCTGCTTGATCCTTATTTTTTTTATAAGGTTAAAAATGGCCACACTTCTTATTAGTTTGAATATAAAATATATGTACAGCATTCAAATTAAAATTAAATGGAAAAATATTTATTAGATTCAGTAGCAGATAATACATTTTTTTTTATAATATTTCTCTTTTTATAATTTTTATAAATATTGATAAAAATAAAAATTGCATAAAAAACATTAAATTTGTTTTTTGTATGTTTTTGGTTTGGGTGTTTTGCCACTTTGAAACAATATTTGATGTAATTATTTTTTTGTTAATGATTTATTTAAAGATTTTCCATTTATTATAACTTTTCTTATTTTCAATTAATAACTAGATAGCATCTCTGAAAATTTTAACAATTTTTTTTTACATACATTTAGTAGTTATGTTGAACATAACAACAGTACTATATTTTAAAATAGGGTGTAATGAGAATTTTAATTAAACAGATTTTTTCATGAATATTATAGGTTTTATTGCTTTTAGTATGTTATTAATTGTAATTGTATTTTTATATTGGACTATTTCCATCATCTAATATGTGTGTTGAATGTCTTTAGAAAAGTTTAATTTTTAGTTAAATATTCCAAATGCATTCAACTGTTAGTAATATCACAGCAAACAGGTTAGTATATGCACTAACTGTTAGTAATATCACAGCAAACAGGTTAGTATACGCACAACGTTTCGAGAGGTATTTTTCTCCCCTCTTCTTCAGGTGTTGCTGGCCTGATCAGTGACAGTACTAGCATGGGATTCGAACCTGGGTCCTTAGATTCTTGATTATTGAAATTTAAGGTAACGCTCTAACCAACTGAGCCATCCTGCCAAAGGCAACAGTATGTAGTAATTTCATATACTTATCTATGAGGTTCCTCCTGATTTCTCCACTTTTTCCTCAGAGCAAAGTTGATTAGTGATTTCCATACATTATGTATAGTCACACTAGGTTGGCTTATGGGATTTTTTGCCATTGTCATGTGAGCAGCTTCTTTAAATTTTCTTCTTTGTACCTTTTCTTCTTTATCCAATATTTTTGTATTTTCCCAATTGAACGTATGTTCATTGGTCCATACATGGTCTGCTACCTTAGACACATCTGTTTTCTCTCTTCTAATCATCAGTTTATGTTCTTGCAAGCGCTTTTGAATGGGACGGCTGGTCTCACCAATATATGTTCTTCCACATTCACATGGTATTTCATAGATGCAGTTTTTTCTTTGCAGCATTTCAAGTTTAGGCTTTGTAGATGTTAGAATTCCTCCAATAAAAGTGAGTATATTTCTCAAATTATTATAATCACAAATTCTTTCTATAATTGCTGTGTCAACAGTATATTGGGGGAAAAAATGTTTTGTGTGCAAATAACTTTTTTTTTTTTACATTTATTATATTTACTTCTATTCTATTCATTATACACATAACTAATGTAGAGCTAAACACGAGCTCGTCATCTATACAACTTTACTATTGAATGATGCATCATATTTCAGTCATAGTTCTTATTTTTACAATTGGAACATCGGCATTTATATGATCAATCCTGATTAACCTGGGATTTTTAATTTTAACTAAGAATCAATAGACACCTGTTTATTGATCACTATTGAATGGATTGTTTTGTTGACTGTAAACTAACTATCTGAAAGAAAAATTCTAAATCTGTTTGAGACCTGAAAATTTTCAAGGATTATTCAACTCACATTTATAGGCATGACAGGTGGAAACAGTAGCCACTATGCTACAAAGTATCTTGTATGGTTGCTCAAAATTGTTGATATCTATGTGTAAATCATCATCAACTTTTTAATTATCTATTTATTTGAAAATTTTATAAATAAAAACATTAAATAGTATAGATAGTACTTGTCTACTTTTGAAAATTATGAATTTTATCTTCAGTGATAAAAATCATTTTTTTTATGTGATTGACTAAGGATCAATAAGATCTGTACTGTGATTTAATTTACTTAGTTGATTAATTATTACTATATATTAGATCTTGATTCTGTCGAATGGTTTGCTGAGATTGAAATAAATAAGAAGTTCAACTCTGTCACTTGAAACTAAATATGACCATTCTAATAACAAAAGAAAAAAATGTACATAAAAAGAAAGACAAACAATAAAAGTTAAAGGTGAGTTTGAGTAGACTAATCCATGAAATAGAAGTATGTCTACATATTCCATACTGGTAATTTATTTGATAATATTTTGCTACCTTTTAACTTTTTATAAAACAAGCATTTTTTTTTTAAAGATTTCAATATTATGACTATTTGTAATTCTCCCTTGTATTTTATTCTCAAGTATATTCTCTCATTTGAAATAATATTGTACCTCTTTAGAATAACTTTTAGATAATCTTTACAATGTAATTGGTGTTTATTTCTTCCTCAAAACCATGTTCAAGTTTTCTATAAAATACTTTTTTGAAAAAGTTCATTACTGTTCATTCACATATCCAATCTAACAAAGATATCACCATATAATTGTAGATTTAATTTTATCACATTTTGCAATCTGAAGAACTTTAGAAAGTGATTTGTAATCTTATTTAAGAATATTGTGAAACACTCTTAAATGAAAATTTTCAGTATTTTTATGTTATATCCATAGAAGGCCATTACTCAGTCTTGTTTAATATTTTTTTTTAGAATAATTAGTTATATATACAAATAGTTTAATTGAAGTAGTTGTATAACCAAGATGAAATACTCTGTCTTTTAATTTCATAAGTATGACAGCAACACATTAGAATCTGTGCCCAGAATAAAAGTTGGAATGCCATTTTTATCTATAGAAATTGCTTTGACCATATATTGTGAATATTACATTTGTTTATTAAGCTTTAGTTCACATTAAGTGCATTAAATTTTGAAAATTATTTAGCTATTGCTAATTTATGGTTTATTACATTTAAAGTCATGAAATGGAGTTTGAAGGCTTGTAAAAAATGATTATGTATTACTCTGTCTTCAAGTAGTTTATTTTTCCCTATTGAATGGGCTGATAAAAATTTCAATCTGTTACAGGCATAGTTCATCATTCTTTGTCTATTTAAAAATCTTAGATAAGGATAAAAGATGAAATCCATGTTTTATCTAGAGAGGTTGCCTTGATAATAAATTGTGACATTCTATTGTTTGTTAGCTTTGGTTGTTATGTGATTTATCTTAACTTTAATATATACATTATTAGAACAGTATAGAATAGAGGGATAATGAAAGATGATGCCATCAATCATCAATAAATTAATATGATCACAGTGTAAATGAGCAAAAAATTAGCAGCCAGTATAATTAGTAAACAGGCAAACAGAGTAATATCAACAAATTAATCATCAAGGGTCAACAGTCAATCTTTGTGACTGGATTTGAAAGTGGTATAATATAAAATCTTAGACTAATCATCATCTAATCAGTGTCCAAACTTCGAGCACAATATTATATACATACATAAGTGTTAAAGTAACTAAGTACTGTATATCAAAATAAAATAAAAAAGTTTTGGAAAGTTAACAGCACATGAGGACTATATTCTATACAATTTTCATACCAACTTAAAAAAAAGACAAATAAATGTAATAAGTTTATAGTGATAAGGTTAAACAATTTGTTCAGTAATTTCATAAAATATTCAGAAATGAAGAAGCATCAGTGAATTTAAATAAAGTAAGCAATAAATTTACGTTTTCTTTAATTAATATCATTTTTAAGCAACCTGGTTTAAAGCAGTGGTCTTCAACCTTTTCACACCTGCAGACCGGAAAAAATAAGGATAAGATTTTGCGGACTGGCAAAAGTCTACAGATAAATTTTCTTAAAGATGTAAACTGCTTAGCTTTAGATGAGCATAATTGCTATAACTGACCAAAACAACACACTAGTTATTGTGTATTGTAATGGTGTTGTTTACCTTCATATTGCTGAACACTTGAGTTGCGCAGTCATACTGCTACAGAAAACAGTACAATAACAATTGTTTTCATTAATGTGCCTCCATTGCTAGGTTTATTATTTCATTGTTAAAACATGCAAGAATAAAATGTTATTCACGTAAATGTTGGGAAATATCACAGTTAGTGTAATTACATGACAATGATTATGATAAATGTAATATCTGTATTTAATGTTAAATATACAAGATGAAGTTATATGTATATGGAGTTTATATAATAAAAAACTTTTTTTTTTAATTTTGAATTTTTTTAGAAAAATAATAAAAAATTTAATTCTATTCCCCCCCATAAACATCTGTGATAACTAGAAAAAAAAATCAATTTATGTACGATTGATTAGATTTTGTTTTCATTCTGTTTTTTTTTTTAATTAAATAAAAATGAGATGAAAAAAAAAAAAAAAATTGGTTATATTAATTAAAAGTTTAAAATCTTATTATTTTGTTATTACAAACTTTCCTGCTAGTCTAGCATGGACCAGCAGAAAACTTCTCCAGTCTGCGCCGGTCTGCGGACCAAGGGTTGAAGATCACTGGTTTAAAAGTACCATTTAATTTTTGTTTAATTAATAAAGACATGCAAAAGTAATATTTTTAAGTTTGCACTGTTTATTTTACTATGTATTAGCATAGTGCCAGTTATCCATAAAAGTCTTTCCTGCAGAAAAACTTAGAAACCTAAAAGTCTAATTAATAGCAGACAAATGTATATATATTTAGATAGAATATTTTATAAAAAGAATAAAATTTGTATATAAATCCATTATAATAATATGCTATTCTGTCTATTCAATTGACATATTTAGTTGATAGATGTTATTGTCTGATTCTTTTAATTTACTATAGTAAACAAGAGAACTTTTCCTTTTTTTTTTATTCTAGCATCATCCATTGTAAGTTTAGGCAGTCAGTAGTTACCAGAAGATAATGCAATTTAAGCACCATCCTTAGAACTAGTTTCTGGCTTTTGTCTTTATCAATGAACTTGCTATTGATAACGTAGAAAAATTCAAAAATGAATAATGAAAAAAACAATTGAAATACTCTTTGAAAAACATTCTATAGTTATATATAAAGTAAATAAAATTTACCATTCTATTATTTACTTAAAAAAAGTTTGTGTATTCTGTTAATAGCAAAACATGGAAGTTAAACTCCTGGACTTGATGAAAAAATAGGCTTATTATTTTTCAATGTAGGTTAAATTAGTTAATTCCACGAAGAAAGCCAATTTTAATTTGTTTCAAAATATTTTTATTTGTTCTTTTAAAATATTTGAAAAACTTTTAGTATAGTATGATTTAATTATACAATTTTTTTTGTTCATTTTGACTTTTTTCATTAGCTTCCAAAATGATTAATTCACTATGCTTTATATTTTAGTTTAATCCATTCAGTTTTAGGATACCCTCTACTTATATAAGAGAAATGTTTCAAGACTACTCACCTAAATCAAATTTGACATAAATTGCATTTTTGAACAGGTACATATTAAACATTAGCTAAACTGCAGAATATTATTGGCATTGAGATTTTTTTAACTGCATAGAAGTCTTAAATAACTTTATTCTCAGGCAAAGGTAATTACTTGAAGTTAGATTAATAAATAATATTTTTACACAACTTTTCATACAAATTCCTATTCAATACTTTAGATAAAATAAATTATAAATTGCCAATAGTAAACTGGTTTTTAAATATAATTTTTATGGTAACAATCAAAGCATAATAAAGTTTTTAATAGAAGTTTGTTTGAAACGTTGTAAAAATAGTTATTTATTAATTTACTTTCAATTCATTGCCTGTTGAATGAGGTTTATTTAAAACTTCTAGTCAGATTAAAATTTTATTTTGTTGTAATCATGTACCAGCACTATTTGTCTATTTAAATATTTTAGACCAGTATAAAAGGTGGAAGTGGTTGCCTGACAGCACATTGTGAATATTTTTTTGTTTATAAAACTTTGGCTGTTATCATGTGATTTCCATTTGGAAATCTGTTAACTATTAGCAATTTTTGGTTTAATAACAAAATTTATAAAAAAAAAATTATTATAATTTCTAGCTATCAAGAATATAATTATATTTTGTTTTTGATAACTATAAAGAGTATCCTATTTAATAAATGTGTTTACACTTTGAAATAATGAAATATATTTCTGATTAATGATGCCAACATTTGCCATAGCTGATGAAGAATTTCTTTGAAACCAGCCCTGAGAGACTTGCATTGTTTTATAGTTCACAATTCAGAATTTTGCTATTATATAATATTTTATTTCTTAATTAAATAATGAGCTCATAGAGGGCACTTAAATGCTTTCATTCATTTATTTGATTGTATTGTAAAATATACACGATTCTCCAAAATATATTTAAAAATTGATTAAATAAAAATTATTGAATAAATAAATAAGTTAAAATCTTCATATAAATATGAGTGAATTCTAAGTTTTAAATCCAAAGATAGGCAGAGGTAGTTAGGAAATAAAGTGTTACTATCTGCCATAATACTTGATTATCGTTATTGATATTTTGCCATTGCTTATTATTCTCTTAACACAATTTATATTCCAGCATTTTAATATTTAAAACTATATCTTAAGCTTTTATAATGTGTATGCATAGTAGATACATAATACAAATGTGGATGGTTTTTTTTTTTTTTACTTTATCTGTCTGCTTTTTAAATTCTAAATTTAGTGTAAAACTGAAATCTATCTGGTTATTACATGAATGCTTTTGTTAGTTTTATTAAATATGCTTTACAATTCTTGTTTAAAAGTGTTACTTTTTATATTAAAAATTTATTTATCTTTAATTGCAGCTCTTTTTATTTTTATTTTTAAAGATGGGAAAATGATATCATTGGTATAGAAAGTTTTTTTTATTTTCTTTTAAATCTTATTTCATTTTTTTTCTCTGACTCATATATAGTAATTTTGATTCTTTGATCTTTAAACAAGAATGTGATGCAATTTGAAAGTTAATAGAGGATAGGGGGAAGAAATGCTAATTATAATATTTCAAAAGTAATTACAAATAATTTATTTCTTACCACTGCTTATTTGCATTATTTAATAATTTTGACCATTTACATTGTATTAAAATAGAAAGTATTATAGATTTTTCTAATGTATTTACATATATACTATACTATACTATATATGTGTTTACTTATATGCATATATAATTTACACATGCAAAATTAATATATTTACATACTTTTCACAACTTATGTATATAACATGTTTAAGAATGCATATATCTATGCACATGGTTTTAGAAGCCCCTCCCCCCTCAAATATTTTTTTATTTTTTTGAATAATATTAATTTTCCATTACTTATAAATGCAATTTTTAAAAGAATTATTTTCATGTGCTTTTATATTATAGTTTTCTGTTTCCCAAATAATTGTTTTGTTTAGGGTTTGAATAGAGAATTTATTAAAAGAAAGGAAATGGTTGCATTGTTTTATATTAAAGTAAAACAGATTTAAGATAATTTTTAATGCATGGCAAAGGCCTTTCCAATAGCCACCTCCCCTTAAAAAATAATGATAAAGAAGGCATTACTGTACCAGGCTTGCTAGCTGTCAAGACTTTAGAAGGATTTGGTAATTTTTTTTTTTCATTTTACTATCTAAATGAAGAATGGGTAAATATTTATTTACTAATCAATATTCAATGATGAGTTAGATTGGCTATCATCTGGCTTCCTTAAAGAAAAAAATAAGTTTGATATAAATCTGCAATTTTTTCCAAGAATCATCTTGGCCTAATTTGAACCCAGATCATAAGCATAGTAAGCAAATGCATTACCATTACAACATGAAATCCTTATTTCAGTAAATTAATGTGTTTTTCAAGAGAAAAACTAATATGCATTTATAATTTGTGTTTGTATAGATGTATTACATATGTGATGTAATGGTGATTCTTTTTAAACAAAGAAATCACAAGTTTCTGTGCATATGCTATATGACCAGAAATCCTGTTTAATCAAGATAATTATTACTTTCTTTCAGATTCCTTACCTATCTTAATAAACTTATCTACTTCTTACTTATGAATACCCAATTGTTTACCCCCCCCCCATTCCATGTTATCAAATGCTGTTTCACAATTCCATTATCTTGTCCTCATATCCCAATTTTCCTGTAAAGTTCTAAAAACAAAAATCACAAAATCTTTACCTTATTCACGCACTTTATTTTTAAATTTTTCACACTCTTCATCCAATTTATTATAGTTCATTTTCAACATCCTATACTTCAAAGATAAATGTTCAATATTCTCTCTTCTATCTCCACTTAAACTAGATCTGCATTCCAAATTCTTATTCAATTTTTCGCCTTTTTTCTCTTAATATTTAAAGCTCCTATTCTTGGAGCAAATAACAATAAACTTCTTTAGTTTTTTTACATAATTTTTATTTAATTCTAAATTATTATTTTTTTATTCACATTTGTTTTTCACATCTACAATTTTTTTTCTTTAACCAAATTATTTATTCTCTTTTCCCATTTTTCATAATTATATTTCTGAAGTGTCTTTCGTATTGCATTGCCAAATCCATATAATATTAAGATCATATATGTTCTTTATTACTTTTACAATGCATTCTTTACAACCTAATATGACATTTGCAATTGCTCTAGAAATCTTCTTCAGAACTCCTACTTATATCTCCAAATCTTTAATATTAAAATTATATTTCTATAATAAATTTTTTAACATTTATCTCTGTTCTTATATAAATACATGGAAATAAATTTCTATATCATCTTTTCCTAGTCTTCATATTTGTAAAATATTTTTTACTCAACATATTTATTCTCCTTTCCACATAATTCAATTAAACACTATTTTTATTAATCTATTTTCATTCGATATTGAAACCTTACATGATCACTATTTCTTATGCTAGTACATTACTGTTATTAAAACAGGCAAAACTCTCTATACATATTGCCACTCAGTGCCAACCAGAGTAATCAATGGATGCCAGAAGGCTTGTGCATAAAATCCCTATCTAGTTCCTGCTCATCCAATATCCCCAGACTAGTTTCTGGCTTGTGGCTTTTGTTAGTGAGGAGCTTTGGATCTGAGAGCACTGCACCTAGATCTTAGGATCTAATGCAACCCTCCAGCAGCCACCTTTTATTTCTGTTTATGAGTTTAGATTGAAAATATTATTGTGTTTTCAATTTATTCTCATGGTTTTGTAGTTATGTAGAAATAAAAGGTGGCTGCTGGAGGGTTGCATTAGATCCTAAGATCTAGGTGCAGTGCTCTCAGATCCAAAGCTCCTCACTGGTGAAGGCCACAAGCCAGAAACTAGTCTAGGGATATTGGATGAGTAGGCATTAGATAGGGATTTTATGCACAAGCGTTCTGGCATCCATTGATTACTCTGGTTGGCACTGAGTGGCAATACGTATAGAGAGTTTTGCCTGTTTTAATATTGAAACCTTCCAAACATTTTTAATTCACCTTTGATTTCATTCCATTTTATTTTTAATAACCTCATTTACTGTCTATAATTCATTACACAATGCATATCTACATACTTTTTTGTCTTCTGTCTAAAAATCTTTTGAGTTTTCTAGCTAATACAAAATGCACCATCTCTAAATATTAAAGTAGGCACTATCATTCCTTTCCAAATAATTTTACTTATATCATATTTCTTATATAATAAAACATGAAGATTTTTAAACAATCTTATTTTATTTTTTGCTTTTTTAAAAAAATTCTAATTCTCAATTATTAGTAAAATTTCTTTTTCCATTTAAAAATACTCTTCCACTTTGTCAAGATAAATGTATTCCATTTTTCATCCTTCAGTTTTAATTTTTTGCATTAAATATTAAGATTTTTGTTTACTGAATTTAGTTTTTATACTTTTTGTCTCTTGATACTTCTCTAATAGAATCTATGTCTTCTATGCTGGTTGCAATAAGTGAAAATAAGAATTGTCATATATATCTATGCCTAATAACACTCTTGTTACAACCCAATTTTACATTTAATATTCCTCGATACTATATTACTAAATATTTGTTAATAGTACTATTTAAATCAGGCCTTCTTATACTAGGCCTTATGTGTTACATAGAAATTTTAGAGATAACAAAAAATGAGGGAAAATTAAAAATTCTAAGATCTTATGAAGTTATTAACCTTTCTTTCTTGAAGAAGAAGCAATAATTATAGACTATTACTATTTTGCATATATGTTTGTAATCAAAAGTATAGATTAGCATAATGTAATCATACTTAAAAAAACAGTTTTGTTTGATTCATATATGATACTAGATATGAGAAAAAAATTTCCATCATAAAAAAAGTTAATCCATTAACAAAAACATGTCACATTTTGAAATTTTAGAGTTTTAAAATTTTAAATTTGAGTACATAAAGTAATTTGATTTCTACAGACATAGTGATTAAACAACTTGCAGATGAAGCTTAAATTGAACAATAATTTTTAAGTAATGATTTTTAAATGAAAAAAAGACTTCTATATCAGATCTTTTATTTTGTCTAGCAATTTAAATATTTAGAACGGGAAAATAAAAATTATTTACTCCATTGATTTATAATATTTTTTAGTCATTAAGTATATATGTATGTGTACTAAAACAAACACACATTTTATTAGATTTTTTTACAATGTAAATTCTTATCCTTAATAAAATAACTGTTTAGTCACTTGTTCTGGAGAGCAAAAGTTGCTAAAACACCAAAGTTACAAAATGATCATAATAGTTTCATTCAATTGACAAACAGGAGATATACCATAACCAGAGAATAAAACAGTTAATGGAGGGAGGGGGGGGGGGAGTAAATAAAAAGATTAAAAAATTCAGAAAGTAAATTTATGAAACTAAAATTATAAAAATATTAATGTAATCATAATTTATTTCAATTCAAAAAAAAAAAAAAAAATCAGTTTAAATATTTTTATAATGTTCAAAATAAGTGTAAATGATCCCAAAAGTACAATATAACACTTATTTTTAATGAGTTTTTGGATTCATATGCTGCACCTTTTACCTCACATACTATTGGAAAATTTAAGTAAATATTTTACCATTCTTAGCTTTGTATATTTATAATATAAATACTTTCTGATTAAATCTATGTAATACTCCATCTTATAATCTACTATACAAATTAACTTTCCCCTTTTTACTTTCTTGGTTAGAAGTGATTCTGTTTTGCTCTTTCTCTCCACATAACTTTGTTATACAATCTTTTTAAAGATTAAGTCGAGATTTTGAGCATTTTTATTTTTTATTGTCATATTACTTAGTGATATTTCCCTTCTCTACTTATTAATGTTTAAAAGTCAGGAAGATTGAAAAACTTATGATTATTTAATGAATCCATTTATTCAGTGATTTAGTTTCTTCTTGTTTTTAATAATTAGATTTAAACAACTGCAGCTTTAATCATAATTTAAGATCTACTGGACTAAGATATAAACAATAAAATATGGTCTTACATCTGTTGGGTTTATTAATTTATTGAGATGCATTCTTTCTTCAATTTTATTTTTAAATACGGGTAGTATTAATATTTTTACAGTATTGTGTTTATTATTTTTAATGTGCATGTATTTCATGATTAAATTAATAAATATTTAAATAAATTATAAATCATGCTAAGATAATAGTCTGGTTACAACTTCACCCATATTGAAAGCCTTTGACTTATAGGATTATTAACTGTCTACATATACCAATTCTTAAGATTGTCTGAAGATACTAGAGATCAACTGTTTATTTGCAAGATGATTTTGAGTTGTCTTCAAACTAATAAATTTAATGGCAAAATAATTGGCTTGAGAGTTATAGTTCTTATATCAATTCAAGAACTAAATGACAGAAGGGGGGAGGGGTTGTTTATTCAAAACTATCATAATCTGTCTGTTACTTTGGTACATGAAAATCTTTGATCTCATAATAATTGATCTATTAAACAAATTTCTGTGCACCTAAATATTTTTTTTTATAAAAAAATTATATAATAATATCAGTTTAGATATCAATCTTTTATCCAACTAGACATTTTTAAATTCATATTTAGAAAAAGAATATTAAAAAAAATATATTTATATTTTTGGTTTATTTATATTAAATATATCAATGACTATTATTAAAGATTGTGAGGTACAGATATCAAGTAATTATGGCAACATAATTGATTACTTGAAAGAATAGAATTAATTTTTATGATTGTAGCATTAATTTTAGACTGTGAATTATATTAAAAATATTCTTTATAAATATATTGATTTAATCAATATGTTATTTAGGCAGCACAATTTTTTATTATTTAAATATGAATTGAGTGACATTTATGTGGAATTTTTATATTCATATTCCAATAAATTAGAAATGTCATCTTAGAAAAGTGATTCACAATCATGGTATGTTTGACATTGTCTACTTTGTGTTGATAGATTTTACAGTTTATATGTTGATTAGTTCATGATGTGTAGTTTATTATAGATCATGTCATTGAAGAATATATATTGATGCATATAAAAAAAATATATTACATTTCTATTTACTGGGATCTTGTTTTGTCAGCACATATTGGATTATTTTTGTATCATCTTATAAATTTATTTTTAATTATCTTTTTGTAAACTGATTGAGTAACTAATAATTGAATATTATTATCAAACAATTATACAAGTAGGAATTATAGATTGGACTATTTTCATCATCTTCTAACATTAAATATTGAATGTCTTTAGAAAAAACAACAACTTTATTTACATTTTTCAATTAAATCCAAACTGTTAGTACTAACACATAGTTGAATGTAATTGGAAAATTTAATTAAAGTTTCAGTATTTAATGTTAGATGATGGAAATAATCCAACATATAATTACAATTAGAATGCCATCAATACAAACCTTCAGGCAAAGAATAATACAAGTAATTTATCATTCCTTGCCATCCTCTTAATATAGTTTATTCTAGCATCTGTATTTTAGAGCTGTGTCACAACTTTTATGAGTTTTTATATTTTTAAGGTATTTTTAAATTATAATGATTTAATAGTCCAAGTATTGATGCATGTTAAACAATTAGAGAAAGTAAACATTTGATATTGATTCTCTTAATGTCAATACAGTTATATTTTTTAAAAATCAAATATAAATCTGCATCTTATAAATTTGAAAAGAAGAAAGTGAATAATAATATTCTGAATACTGATGGTGGTGTTAGTTAAAAAATATGGGAAAGTTTTGGTTTATATTGTTAATTGTATTGCTAGATATCAAATTGTCTATCTACTAGTAATTCATTCTGAATCTTGGGAAAGGGCAACTAGTGCCATATGGGAATTTGAATCTATTATTTGACTTGTAAAAGTATGAATGGGAAATTGGCATTTGAATTGGCATGCAGGCTGTTTTTAATGCATTGGAGATATTTAGGTCCAGTAATTAGTTTTATTGGAAAAAAAATGTCATGCTATATTAATGTCTTTGATTTTTTATAGACATAAAATCGAAATATCACTGCAATTTAGTTCAGAGGTAAGAGTGTCAGTTGTAAGAATTAAAAAAGAGGAAAAAATAATTTTGGTCATTTGAATGGAACTTCTGATTTGAGATTTTTATATTATCTGTTTTTATCTAACTTAAGGACAAGAGACTTAAGTTATGTAAACTAAAATAATGTTTCAAGATTATATTATAGTTTTAATCTTCTGGATCAAGATGATGCTTAGTACTTTAATCATAAAATAAAGATAAATCATGGGTATCTTGGTTTTTAGAGACATTGCATTTACATTCATCTAGATAACTTAGATTATTCTGGCTATATACCTGTCTGTTTCTTAATACAGGATAATTAATTAATTGATTAAGTGTGCCATAAAATTTTTTTTTTTAATAAAAGTTCTTGTAAGGCTTATAATATTATGGTCTCTATGATTTATCACTATTTCAAGAAAAATATTTGATAGAGCAGGATATATAATTAATTTTTTAATTAGAGAATAGTAATATTCTGAAGATCTAAAAAATAATAAGATAATTAAGTGGAATTTAAGGTTTTGGTAATTTAATATATTCTATATGGAGAAAATTAAATGTATATTTTATTAAATTAAATGTTTATTTCTAAAATAATAGTAATTATTTCAAAAATATCTTTTGACTATCTCTTGATTCTTGAGTATTACTAATGGAGCTAATTTATTAAAAACTCTTTTTTACTAAAGCTTTTACAATTCATTTTTCTGAATTTCACTTCAGGTAAAATTTTTATAATTTGATTCTTCATTATTTCACAATTTATTTTAATCTTATCTAAGTTAATTTTTTATTTTATTAATACATATAAGGATTAAGGAATAGAAGAATAAAGCTTTCCCATGACCACCCTTTCAACTTGCATAGATCAGCATATGAAACTTAATTATCTATACAAGGAAATCAGATTTGACAATCTTCTGGTTGAAGACTGCAAATTATGAAAACACACAATAAAGCTATTAATGTGATGAGTGACAGTATTATGATGGATAACTGCAACAGGACTACAGAATTGAGGGTTCTAGGCTCTCAAAATGAAAAATGATTAAATGTCATTGAGAACCACGAAACATCCTCTACAAATGAGTTATTCAGAATAATGTTGATGTAATTGCACTTTTGGAGAATCATTCTTTTTCTAATAATGCATATTTTAAACTTCCTGTTTTAAATTGATTCTTGATAGAATGTATTCTAAACATAATTTGGCTAATATTGTTTCAAATGATTTTTAAAAGGAAAAACAACCTCTCTTGAAAATATTTCAAATGATACTGGAAATAGATAATTTTTATAAATACATATTAATATATCTCCCAATACAAACACCCTATCTTCCTTTTTCATATCTTCCTCCATCATCTATATTTATAGAAGATTTTAATTTTCAAAATAATCTTTGAGGATATCCTAATGAGGGTCAAACAAGTTTTCAACTTTTAGATTAAATAACATGCACTTTTTAATAGCAAGCAAGAAGAAACATAGAGGCAAAACTCTCCACATAGTAGCACCACTCAGTGCAAGCCAGAGTAATCATTGGTTTGCACTGAGTGGCGCTACTGTATCGAGAGTTTTGCCTCTGTGTTAACAGCTTGTGTAAGCATAAAGAATCATGGTCATGTGATGTCTAGTGGTTTAATAACAAGAAGGAATATCTCATTCAAACTGTTGGAAAACAGAAATAACTCCTGATTTATAATTTGTTTTGACCAAAAATTGTTCATTATTACTTACTGATCTACTAAAATTCATTTCTCCCTAGCTAATACAAACCATATGTATTAACTCTTGGAATTCACATCCCTGTAATTGGAAATTATTCTGTTCCAAAGTGAAATTTAAGAAAATTATGTGGAATGTTAAACTGGTTATTTTGAATGGAAAATTAATTAAATCTCTATAAATCCTTCTTGTTATTATTAAGTTTAACAAACTCATAATAACAGCTATTAAAAAAATCCATTTTCAAGGTTATTAGAGACAATTCATTCCATGTTGGAACAATATCAGCACTGTTTAAAAACAATATTTGTCTATCCAAGACTGAAAGTTGTGGTCAACTTATAAAATCATTGGATGATGCTAGAGAAAAAAAGTGGGAACTAACCATGGGAAAAAAATCTTTATAAAATACAGTCAAAAAGCGCATAGTAGGTATAAAAGCATTTTTAAAAGAATTTTACTGTCACTGTTAAAGGATTCATAAACCTATGATTGATAAAATAAAATTAAAAAAACCATGAATGTAGCAAGCTTTTTTTTTTATTTTTATAATGTTCTTCCAATAGTAATTAATAAAATCAGCAAATGTTGATGAACTTTTTGTCCTTAATTGTTTTAAACCAGGAAAGACTGCAGGAGTAGTAGTATGCTTCCAGAGTTTCTATAAAATTTAGGACATAAAGCCCAAGCATAATTGGCAAAACTATTCAATAATTTTATTCATACATAAACTATTAAAGTACGACTATAGCAGCCTGAAAACCAAATAAACTCAACAATGATCCAAAAAGTTATCATCCAATATCCTTATTATATTCTCTATAAGCTATATAAAGTAATCGTATTAACAAGAATTTTGCCAATAGCTGAAATCTATCTGCTTATAGAGAAGATTGAATTTAGACCAAGAAAAAACTACTATGAACATGTTTTATTTTTAAAATATAAAGTGTAAAAATCTTTCAAAATTAATCTAATGTTATGATTCTTGGAAAAATGTTCTAAAAGTTTTTAAAATACTTAAATGCAGAAAAATCATTATTTTTCTTGAGTGACAATAAATTATAATTCTAGTATATACAAAATCTATCACAGACTAGTTTTAATCTAAGCAGCAGAAAAAAAATCTTTTGCAACAATAAGCAAAAGCAAAAACATTCCCTATTTCATGCTATTTAGTACTATTCTTGGACCATAGTCTAACTTATTTTTCTCATTTATCTATGATTAGACTTAAAACAATTTTTATGAGTAACTCCTTAGAAAGCTGGCTGGCACTATTTGAGGTTGTGATACAAGATGGACAACATTCTTAGTTTTAGCATATTTTATTAGGAAAAATATGCCTTTGTTTTGAGAAAATCTTGGGGACATTCATTTAACTATTACCATGGGAAATATTATTGGCATACTTACGTTACTTCATCAGGCATCAGAAGACAAATTGCCTCTCAGAAAATATATGTTCTATCAGGCTGCCAATAACTCATGATATAATTTTGTCACATAAGACTCATTTCAAATCAGGATTCCTTTTATAGATGTTCAAACATGAATTATTGAAAAATGTGGTATAAAAATGCTCTTATAATGTTTTAAATAAACTTCTTTTTCCAGATCCAATATTAAAGCCAACTGGATTTGACCTTTCTAGATATTATTAGAGTCTCAATAACAGTTCAGGACAATCCATTGTCATTTTATTCATCTGCCTCATAAATAAAATTTAACAGTTACTGATACATGTAGATGTGTTTTTCAATGACAAAACATGAAGTTTGTTTTTTTATCTTTAATAAACAATGATCATATCATAAAATAATCTTTTGTATCAAAATTATAATGGAAGATTTTTAGGCAGGCTATTCTGAAAAACTTGAAATGTTCTACTATTTCAGATGTTATAGACAGAACAGTACTGTAACATGACCTCTTTATTATGCAATAGTAATATTTGTTTTGAAATTAGACAATATACAAATTAAAGAGATTAGATGGCAATATAATAAGTGTATTGAGCCCACCTTTCGTGACTGATGATTTTAGCAACTTGTCTTTTTCTTTTCTAGAAGAATATTTGCTTAATTTTAAAATCAAGACTGTGAAAAGATCAATGCTTTTTTTATATACAGTATTTATTTAAGTATATATATATATATATATTTATGTCTGTCATCCATATAAACATAATGTATATTGCAAAAAAAATAAATAAATCTGTTATTACAGTATTTTACTAATAATATGATTGAAGTATTATAGATTTTATTGATGTGAGGCATGATTTAAATTGTGAAATAAACATTGCAGTATTTGAGATACTCTAGTTATATGAAAAGAATTGTTAAAATATGTGTTCAATAAGTTTGAAGGCAGATCCAACAATCAAATTAATAAGGTATTATCCCCTGCAATAATCAAGATAATTTTTGAGATGTATTCTTTTGCTTTTTAAAATATATATTATAAAATCATGCCTTTTAATAAAATAAGAGATTTCATTATTTGATTATTTGGGTTTAAGATATTAGAATAAACTCCATTCAAACAATGGTAAATAATGGCAAACTATTAAAAGCAAATCATGCCTGATTTGTTTCAGAATTGAGAAATTAACATATATTGCAAATTAATAGAATATTGAAGCCTTTTATATTTTTTACAATGGAAGATATAAAATTTCCAACTTATTTATAAGTGATAGTTGTCACCATCATTTCGATTATATTAAGCATCATCACAATCTCAGTTATGAATATTACTAGTATTATTTTAATTAGTTATTATTTTTGTTCTGTTTTAGTTTATATATCTTTTTTTGCAGTGATTCTGAATCAGAACAGACTTTATGGTCTCAGCTTAAAGAATTAGAATTTAATCAGGATGAATTCTGTGATTTGTTCTCCCGATGTGTTGTGGAGAAGAAAAAAATACCCAGTAAATCAACTAAAGCTAAGGCAAAACAGGTAGGTATAACAATGAAATTCAAAATATAAAAACTATAAAATAAATATATAGGTTTAGAAAAAGATGGGTTTTTTTTTGCTTAGAAAATAAGAGCTTATTTTATTTGTTTATTATCATTGTTAATAATTGAAGTTGCTGCCAACTTTTATAATTTTATATTTTGGTAGAAATTATACTGAACAAATAAACATTTTTATCTAATACTTTAAATGTTTAATGTTAAATATTTAATATTCTAATTAAAACAGTTTATTTTAATTATATTAATGCATTTCAAGCACCTTCATAAACTACAAATTTTCTTTATTTGTCTTGATTATTTTTTTAAAATCTTTGACAAGTAGAGAAACTTAAGCATCAAGCTTTTTGCTTGAAACTGTTTTTTTTCATAATATGATTTAGTCCTTTGGTTAGCATAATAAAATATTTCGGTTAGTTTGAATAGAACTTGTGCTCAGCATGTCATGTGATTTTCTGAACAACTGATCCTATAGAATAATATTTACTTATGCTTCACATGTTTAAAAACAAGTGTCTTTAATTTATAAGATATCTAAAGTTTTTTGTTTATTAAACCTCATCATTAAATATGAGTGAAGATTTGATAAACTATTGCAGACTTGTTTTTTGCGTTAGTTTTCAAGGGCTTATTTTCATAATATAATATGTTGTATATATATATGTTAATATATATAAAATATGGTAGTTTTATAAGGCTATTGTCCAAATTTATCATTATTTGTACAGGAAGAAAAAAAACATAAAAAATAATTTTTATTGAAAGTATTTTAATAATTTGTCACAATTTTATTTATGCTGAAGGCAAGTGACAAACACAAATAGTTTGTAGACATAAGAGAATAAAATCATATGCATTTTTACAGATTATTCTGAGAAGTTTTGGATAAATCATAATAAAACTACTAATCACCAATAATAATAAGATTATAGAGATGTTTCAGATTAGATGAAATTGGTAATGTATTAGGCCAAAAATTAAATTCTCAATAATATATTATTTATTTTTTTGTATTCCATATTATACTTTATTATGGCTATCATACCATTTAGATTAATAAAATTAGCGAAATTATTTTTGGAACTAGTATATTCCATTTGATCCTAGTGTGCATTATATGCAATTAAAAACTACATAGAAGATTGAGGATTAAGAAGATTTCAGGACTTACCCTTAAATAATGAAAGTTATCTTACTACTAGATTTCTTAGAAATTCCTCCACTCATACAAAGATATTTACATTTTTGAGCCCCATGAAAGACAATCAAAACTGCTATAACTAAGAACTGGTTATGTCTGAATGTTTATGATGATAGTGTTTTACTTGTTATTACATATTGGATTATTTTGTGCTATTATTAACAGTTAAGTATATTTGAAAAGTTTAAATAAAATTTGAATTTTTTAAGATAACATTTAGCAATTAATGTTAGATAATGGAAATAGATCAACATATAATAATATTTGTTTTGTAACTTTTGGAGTCACAGTTGAGCATAACCAAGACATTTCTATATTCACCACAATTATCCTTGGATGCTCAGATGACAAAATACCTCATAAATAATTGGTCATATGATTACTTGTTATATTATCTTGCTCATTTATGATGCTATTGATAGTTGTGTGTGTAGGATATTTATTCTCACATAATACATAGACTAATGTTTAAATAGGTGGATAAATTTTATATTTTTCTTATTTTCTACTGCCATGTTATAAAATATTGTTTTCTTAATTAATTTATTAATAAATGTATTTATTGCTTTTAATTTACTAATTTCTGCCATTTAACTACAAACTGAGTATGGAAAATAGTGATTTAATTCTCTAGTGTACAGCTAACATTCTAAGAAGAAATACATAAATCTCTGAAATATGCCTAAAACCAACATCCACTAATAGAAAGTATGGCATTTTGTCTAATGCAATATTTCTTTAGGAAACACTATAGGATCTCAAAAGGAAAAAAGGGATTAAAGCATACTAACTATATACTAATTGCTTTTCTCTAGATAAAATATGATCCAGTATAAACACAAACAATTAGAGATATAACGTAATGATTGAATAACAAAATTATGTAATGTGGAAGTTATATTCTCCTAAATTGAAATCTTAGGCAAGAGGAACTATAAAACATTTGTAAGAATTTTTTGATAAGGAAGCTTAAAAATAGGATGTGACATATATAATGTTTGTCTGAAGATTTATGATGATAACATTTTATTTGTTTTTATATATTGGACTATTTCCATCATCTAGTTGAAATAGTTTTAGAAAAATTCAAAATTTATTGGTTAATATGGATGTTGCTGGTCTGATTATTATTAGTAAAAGGATTAAAGTGGCAGTCTTCATTGAATCTCATTGATCTTTAAATCGAATAAATAGAGTAATCCAGAGGATCCTTATAAATAAGTGTATTAAGTTTCTACATATTATTGCTGTTAGTAAAATTTCCTGTTTATTTACAGCATTATCTTAAATTCAGAATTAATAAATCCAAAGGTGACAATTTTAATCCTATGCTCAAGTCAGAAGAAGAAAGCAAAAAAAAAAAAAAATGAAACTATGTTCTATATTAGCCCATGTAATATTATTAACAGTTAAGTGTATTTGGAAAAATATAAATAGAATTTGAATATTTCTGAAAATATTTAATATTTTTAACTAAATGTTGGAAATAGTTCAATATAAAACTACAAGACATATTGATTGTTACAGCTATGATATCAATTAGCACATAATTGCTTTTTGCCTTATTTGTTCAAAAAATTTCTAGAACTAAAAACAAGGAAGGCTTTGTAATTTTACTCACTTTTGTTAATATCAATATGCAAATCTTTTAATTAGAAATATAATTATTCCCAACTGGCTATAAGTAAATATATGTATGCCTATTGTAATCTCTTATTTCAGATTCAAAGTTTGTTGTACAATATTTTGAAAATAGTAGTGTATATAATTATTTTTTATGGAACTTCTTGTTTTTTTTTTACTAGAGTCTGTATATTGTTGCTTTCAATAATATTTATGGAAAAAATGTAATAAAAATGTATTACATTATAATTATTATTTATTTATTTATTTTTATCAAATCCATATGTGCTGGAAGTATAAAGTTACACAATTCTTTATATCAGTAGTGATTATATTTCCATGGGATTACTGAATAGTTGACAAGCACAAATCAAAGTTGTCCTAAGTCTGACTATAAATTCTTACTTTTTTGGCATGATTTTCTTGGCAAACGGTTATTTAAAATTTCTTTGATCATAAATTTAGGATAAATAAGTGTAATCTGTCTGTTCTTTTTTGCATTTGTCTGTTAACATGATCCCATATTAATTAGGTATCTGATGATCACAGTAGACCATTTGCCTCTTTCTCATTAGGAAGGTCATCTATAATTTTGTTAAAATGCACTATGAACACCTATAAATTGTTTTGCATTAGCAATACTCTTCATATAGTGCTAGATATGCACATCTGTGATAATATAACTTGAAATGTATCTCTAAAAAATATTACACACATTTATTATCTTGCTGAAAATAATTTTTTAGAAACCTAATATACTTTTTCTTGTACAATCTTTATATTCATCACTATGGTGTAAAATACACATATACCTACACCAAAAAGAAAAAAATAGCTAAGAACAGAATTTCCTACCTTAGAATTAATAATCATATTTTAATATCCAGATCTTGAATATATTTAGTAGATATTGAACATGAAAGAAACATTTCAACAAATTGTTTTGATAGATATTTCAGCATTCATATATGACACAATTTAAAGTGATTTTTTTTTTTTTTTTAATGTTCTTTGATCTCTCACTAATACTGATGATTTCCAAACATAGTTTTTTATTTTATTTTTTTATGTTGAGTGAATGTACTTATCATTTTTGACACTTATTCTTCAAGTATTTTTTTTAGCAGCTTGGGCAGCAATGTTTTAACTTTCTAGCACCACAACATGTACAGTATTTTATATAACAGGCTTATGAAACTGATATCATGCATTTGTTATGTACTACTTTATTTTCTTCTGAGCTCTACATGCTAATGAAAAAAACAAAAAAAGTATATATTTCTACTTAATATCAAAAATATAATTGCTCATTGATAAGTATTTTTTTTTTATTTAGTCCAACTCTTGATTATTTAATTTTATTCAATCTGTGAATATATATGTATATAGTAAAAAGATAAATAGTCAATTCTCTGTAAAAAAAAAAGGGAAGGGAAATTTTCAACTTTATTCAACCTAGGCTGGTTGGTCATCTGCCATTTGGTGAGTATTGCTTAAAAAGTTTTCCCATTCCATCCAAATTCAAACTTCAGTTATGGATGTAGCAGCAGGAATTGCTAACCACTAGATCCTTTAAAACATGACTATCTAGCTATCTTCTTCAGAGCTATAAGACAAATATCTTATAATTATTTTATATACATATTATATGCATTTACGCATGTGTTCCCATATACACAAAATACATATATACATATTAATTTACATATATATATATAACAATATATAAATGATATATATATATGTAATTATATAACTGAATATTTGTAAATACAGTAACTAAATAATTAAAAAATTTTATCCACTTAGGAGCGCTTTCGATTATCCCAGTAATCTGTATCAACTAAAGCTAAATGCTAACTTTCCCACAATTCCGTGATCTTAACGTTTGCTGCTTGCCTGTTAATTAAGTCATGTTTATATGTGTATATTATAATATTATTACACACACACACACACACACACATATATATATATATATGTAGTTGATGTAATAGTAGTAGGAAATAGAAGAAGCATAATGAACGCATTTAATGAACTAAATAAAAATATGTTTAATATTAAATTTACAATGGGAACTAATGAAGAAGGTGCAAAATATTTAGATTTATTAGTGAAAAAGGATGAGAATGTAGAGATTAAGGTAAAGTATTGTGTAAAGAATAAAAATGTCAGGGGAATGATACACCTAGGTCTTATCAACCTTGGTGTCAAAAAATGGGGATACTGAAAGGAATAAAAGAGAAAAATGATAGGCTTACATTGAATAAAAAGGAAGCAAAAGAGCAAAAGTTGCAGATCCAGAAAGAATACATTGAATATGGAAATAATGGTGGTGTTATAAGAAGTATATTGAGGGATAGAAGTGGATATAAGAAAGTTAGTGATAAAAATAAAAGAAAGAATAAGAAATAAATTTCTATTCCATATTCAAAAGAGGTATATAAAATTCTGAATGATAGAGGAGAAAAAATGAATGAAAATGTAGGTATAGGATGGAAAAATAGTAAAACAAAAAAGTTAATGAGTAATGCAAAAGTAAGAAATGATAGGAGTGATAAGATAGGAATAGTTTGTAAAATTTATATGTCAAGGATGTATGATGGTATATATAGGTCAGTTAGTGAAAAGTAAGAAAGGGGAAGGAGCATGAAAGAGCAATAAATAGGGGAGATTAAATCAGGACCATTTTGCCATTTTTAGAAATGGCATTTTATGAAAAGTGAAGAAAGTATTGAGATGATCAAATATTGTAGAAATTATAAAAGAAAGTGTATGAGACAGTATATACAGGAAAATAAAGAGGAATGTATGAATTTAGTACAAGGCTCAATAAAGTTGGGACAAAAATGGGCATTAAATAAAAATTGGAAAGAATGAAACTTTTTTTAGGGTTGAGGTTGATTAATAGAGGGTGTGCTAAGATGGTATGTAAATTATGTAACATTTTGAATTAACATAACATCTTGACAAAGTTCAATTTTGAATGAAAGTCGATTAGATGAAAATAAATATATAAATAAAATATATAGTTGTCTATTAAATTGAGTATGTTTACATATTCAATTCAGGGAGAAACAATATATAGATATATATTTTTTAATTTTATAGAGTAAAAATAATAATCCTCAAAAATGAATACTAAATATGGTTGTGCTAATACATATATGCATAATTCATCACCTATTTATATATTGTTAATATTATTTTTGCTGATTATTATGTTTATTCAATTTATACAGTAAAAAAGTTCCATAATTTATATAAGAGATTACATATGCACATTATTGTAAATGTGTATATAATTATACATGCAAGTACATCTCCATTTTCTCTTACCTTACTATCTTCGTTCACTTAGTTTTATGTTTGATTGATCATCATGAGTCTTTGATGTCATTGATAATTTTTTGATTTGTGTGACCACATTATCATCTTTTAATTTTACACCTAGAAATTATAACTTCAGTCTTTTTTGTTTTTAACTTTATTTAAAATTTTTTTTATTAATTGTTTTTTCCTGAAGCTAGAATATCCATATTTTTCTATGATTGGTTGCTAATGACTGTGTCATACATGTGTAAATATGTGATCCAGTGATATCCTATATAATATCCCCTACTAGTTTCTAGCTTAAGGCTTTCATTAATCATAACAATTAAACAGGATTTGATGTGTACATCCATCTCTGTGGAATCTATTTTGGGTGAAGTAGTATTAAATAATAGTTATAAAATTCTTTTAGATAATATATATCTAAAACTTAATATTTTTTTATCTGAATTAAACTAGTTATTATGTTCCTTTGAGAATTTTTTTATTTCATATAATTTTTACATCATTATTATTGGTGACTTTAATATTCCTGATCTTTACTTTGATAACATATATCTCTAATCCAATCTTTAAAAACCTTCAGGATATTGCAGTTCATTAATTTATTAAAACTCAAACAATATAATCTTACTATTAATTGTAAACTGTGAACACTAGACTATATTTTTAGCAATCTTTCCTTCATTAATTGTAAATTTAAATCTTTTTCTGTGTTTCTATTAATTTTTGTAAATTTATTCACTGTATATTTTGCACATGATTAATATATATATTTATAATTATGTTTTGAATTTAATGACTCTTACTAGTAATTCCTCTCACAAGTTTTTTTTTGTTTGGAGTTATATTATCATATATATATATTGTTTGATAAAAAAATAAATTATTATTATAATATGCTATATTTTTAATTATATTATTCAATAAATGCAACTATATTGAATTAAGCATTTTAATTTATTAAAAATATCTCATTAACACTTTTTTTTTTTACTAGACTATATAGGGATAGTTTGATTTATAAAAATATTCAAATGATAGATGAGATTTCTTTTTCCATAAAACATTCAAACAATTATAAATACATTGCTTTTTTCTATGAAAATTTCTTAAATTTTCAGAGTATTTATTATTATAAATATTATTTAATAAGCATTTATTGATAGATAATACTTTTTTTGCAATTATAGATTAAAGCAATGACAGTTGATTCATTTAATTTTCCTTAAATAATTTAAAAACTCACTTCATTTAATATTTGATTAAATACAAATATAATCTATATACTTGGAGTTTTAGAAGTAATTGTAAGGGAGCTTGAAAATCTGTGTTTAAGATCATTATGGTTCATTCTATTTAATATTTTAGATGTATAATTATTGAACATTCTAGCTACTGAGAGACATGTTTTATGTACATTCTAAATTTTTATATATTTATGTATAATTTTTTCCCTGTCAAATATGATAAATGGCTAAAAAATATTTTATGCTTAAGGAAAAAATATTTTAAGCAAAAGAATTATTTAATTAGTATGTATATAAATTACTTATAATAAAATATAGTTTCTTATTTATTCGAATATAAATTTTCAATATAAAATAAAATTTATATGGAAATAAAAAGAATATTATGTAAATGTTTTAATAATATTGCAATTACTTTAATTTATTAATTTTTTTAAGAAGAAATTTTATTATTAAAATTGAATTGTTTATTTCTAATACTTTGTTAAACTATTATGGTTTTTTTTTTTCAGAAAAAGATTTAAATAAATATAGTTGTATTTGTGTTTTTCTGTTACTTCAGTAGTGCAATGTAATTACAGTGTTTAAATGAAATATTTAAATTATTCAATTCTTGTATGAACATTATTTATAATGTATTTATGATGGCATCATAAGCTTTGTTTAATAAATTTTATTTAATAGTTTACTGTTTTAAATTTAATACTTACTATTTTAAATTAATCAAACAAAAATTAAATTGGATATCTATTTTAAAGTACCCTGAAAAATAATTACTAGCATCATTTTATAAAAAAACAAAAACATTTAATAGACTCATTCACAGAGTCACAACAAAAAGTCAAGACAAATATATATATTAATATTTTTTGGTAATCAGTGTGATTTATATACACACAGATTTCTGAATGAATTTGTTGCATACACACATGTGGATAAAATTACAATATTAATGATTAAACTCTAATATAATAATGCATTTAAACTTTATTGCTTATTCAAAAGTTTTTGTTTATGTTTCTATTTAGACTTACATAATACATACACACATGTGTGTATAAATATTTTATTTACTTAAAAATGAGGCATTGCGGTTTCTTAAAAGATTTGGCATTAATTCCTATAGTTTTTTTTTTTTTGAGTTTCACTCATTGTCCAAAAATTTTTCTTTGAATTGAACTATTGACTGAATCATTTACCATCTAATATTTCATGTGATGTTTATTTTTTAAATTATTATTATTATTATTTTGTAGGTTGCTAAGGTACTAGATAGCAAACGATCACAAGCATTAGGTATTTTAGTAACCAGCCTTCACTTGGAAATCTCAGACATTGAAAATGGTAAGTCAGACACAAGATTCATAGAAATTTGGCAAATAATAAAATACATTTATCAAAAAAAAAAAAAAGGTTACAAAATGTGGTTTTATGCCAAGTAAACCACAGGTTATGCCAAGCCCACCTGGAAGTAATTATCAAGTTGAAAAAATCATTTATTTTTATATTTAGCAAGAATTAAAAAAAGGAAGAAAAAATAACAGAATTAAAAATTCTCTTGTCACTTTCTTAGTAACTAATGTACAATTCTAAGTATTTGAAATGACATTTTAGTGGTATAGTTTTTTAAATATTATATATTTGTGGCCAGAGTTATAATATAATTACCATATTTATATATATTTGAAAATGCACAGAGAATGTAATAAAGAATAAGTCATGGACAGTTTTTACAATATTCTCATGATTTTAAAAAGTTGAAATCAGATTTATTTACAATATACATCTTTCAGTTATTGGAATCTCAAGAAGTTTATAGTCATGTTGATGACAACATATATGCTGTTTTACTGTAATGAAATAAATCACACATACATTTATTTAAACTATATATATTATCAATAAACTTTTCTGATATATTGCTCAAATAAATATTTACGTGTGTGATTTATTTGCAATTATAAAGCAAATTCTAAGGTTTATCTTTACATATATATTAAGAAAATGGCTATAGAGTAAGAATGAAATTGATTTGATGAACAATTGATGAGACAAGAGGTGGTAATACATATATTTTAAATAAATCTGTTGATAAATTTTTATGTAACAAATAAAATAAAATATCATATAATTTTTTTTTTCCAGCTTACTTTTAATATTAGCATTAAAAATAATAATTTATTCTAATTCAGGCCATTTATTGGGATTCTTGAATAATGTATACTATGCTTAATATACATCTATTGGCTTCTTTATTGAGAAGTACCAGATTGTTATCTTAGAGAGTAAATTTCATGCTTCTAACTGATGAAGAACAATACCAGAATTAATTTGGTGTTTGGACATAACCCTATATTGATTCTTCACACTTGCAATACATGATTCAGAGGTTAATATAATGAAATATCGTTTATAATTTACAAACTTTTACATATAGGTTATTATATATGTTTGTCCACATATTTATGTATAAGCATATAACTTCAGTAAGTTTTGACTAAGAATTTGAAAGAAGTTTAAAAAAAAAAATGAATGATAGCAATTTAACTAGCAATTATTCAGCTTGTTCTGTACATTTTCATATAAAATTAATTTAAAAAAAATATTTCTCTTATTTTAAAATTGAACTGTATGATGAAATTATTATTATTTTTGATGAAGAATGGGTGGATGCAATAGTTGTTTTTAAAATTTCTTAGCAATGATCTAAAGCAGTGGTCTTCAACCCTTGGTTTGCGGACCGGCGCAGGTCCACAGAAGTTTTCTGCCGGTCTGCGCTAGACTGGCAGGAAAGTTTGTAGTAACAAAATAATACGATTTTAAACTTTTAATTAATATAAACAATTCTTATTTATTTTTTCATCACAATTGCTTAAATAAAATTAATTATAAATTCAAAATTTTATTTAAATTATTAGATAATACTATAATAACTAAATAATAATCAAAGGAATTTATCTGAAAATGCAATCTTTAAAAGACAAAGCGTCAATCTCATGATAATTGTACCACTTCTTACACATCAATTTCTATACCTAGTAGGCATTTCTGTATTGCGTCAGCTCATTTATTGGTCACTTATAGCAAAATTTTTTATTGCATTTGTATCATCTTTTTATTTTGTGTGTGGCATTTCTTTTTGAAATTTTAAACCTCACAAAATGGAGACAGATCATTGATGATGATTTCTCTTCATCGAGAATGTAAATCTATTATCTTTTATTTTTTTTTAGCAAAATAACATCTTTATAATGATTCTTTTATTTCTATGTGACACTTTACCAAAACAACTTTTTGTTCTGTTTCTTTTTTTTAATTGGGTAAAAATGAGATTAAAATAATATCAGATTCAAAATTGAAAAAAAAAAGTTTTTTTATTATACAAACTCCATATATATATAACTTCATTTTGTACATTTAACATTAAATACAGATATTACATTCATCATAATCATTGTCATGTAATTACACTAGCTGTGATATTTCCCAACATTCAGGTGAATAACATTTTATTTTTACATGTTTTAACAATGAAATAATAAACATAGCAATGCAGGCACATTAATGAGAATGTACTGTTTTCTATAGCAGTATGACTGCGCAACTTGAGAAAGAGTGTTCAGCATGTGAAGGTAAGCAACACCATTACAATACACAGTAACTAGGGTGTTGTTTTGATCAGTTATAACAATTATGCTCATCTAAGGCTAAGCAGTTTAAATCTTTAAGAAAATTTATCTGTAGACTTCTGCCGGTCCATGAAATCTTATCCTTATTTTTGCTGGTCTGCAGGTGTGAAAAGGTTGAAGACCACTGATCTAAAGTAAAAATAAAATTATATATATGGAGGGTAACCAATTATAATTTTTATATTAGTCTCCATATAATTTTTTTTTTTTTTATGATTTTGCTACAAAATTATTCATAGCTTAAAAATCTAGTTCTACTTCTTGGTATAGTATTGTCCTTTGGCTTATGATTGGATGGCTTTTTTAAAAAAATTTTTATAATAAGTTATAACAAAGATTTTACAAGTAGAATAAGTAAAGAAAACCTCTAGTAAAAGTTTGAAAGTACTCAATTAAAAATGAAAGAAAGTAGAGTTTGTTATAAGAACTGAATATTAATCAATCATTGAATGTTGGGGAGAAGTAAAAATTAACTGCAAGTTCAAATTGCATAAGCAAACATCAGTTTTTTTAGTACAAGGGAAACTGCTTCATATGTTGTCTGATTACTAGGCTACATTCATCTGAAGATACTGCAGCCTCTTAAGAAAGAATATCCACAGAATATGTAACAAGATTTTCAGAATTCATGAAATGGAGATAGTGTTGAAATGGTATTCTTTATCAATCATTTTGTTTCACCTACTATGTTCCATAGTAGTATATTTTTCCTAGTTTAAACCCTCAAGTTGGCATATATTAATTAAAAGAACTTAATTAATGTAACTCTTGTTAAATTTAAATTATACTCTAAATATCTTTCTATCTGTGGTTATGCCTTCATTATAATTTATTATATGTGTTATGAATTTATGCTATGACGTATTCAGAGGGGAGATTGATACTCTGATCCTGTAGAGGGTGGGTTGAGAGAGATGATTAGAGGCTCTCTATAGATAATTTATAGGCATTAAAGCCCACACTCATGCAATCTCCAATCTGAAACCTATTATGTGTATATCTAATCGCGATTATGTATTAGCTTGCTTGTACTAATAAAATATTTAAAAGTTAACTAATGCAAGAGCGATATTTGGAAGCATATTTAAATTATATATGTAAGCCCTTATTAGGTTTTATTCCTCCTTAGAATTTATACTATGAACTATAAAGATTAATTATAAGCTAGATCACTTAATTAACCTCTTTCTTTAGCATGTTCGAGTATGCTAACTTATGAACTGGTATACGATGGTTTAGTGGAAAAAAAGCTATAGGTTTAGTGCATTTTAGAGATTTAATAATGATCGATGATCATTGGTGTGGCGAATGTGTTCCTTATAAAGCATGCACACATGCATATGCATCTTGCTATATCATATAGGTAGTTGTTTATAGGGATTTGGTATAAGGCTATTCCATATACATTGCAGATAGCTTTTCTTAGAACTGGAACACGAGGGTCCAGATTGTTCAGGTTTCAAGCTTGTTATATACATATATGTATTTGGTTATGGGAATTTGGTATAAGGCTATTCCATAATCATCTTCTGATAGCTTTTCTTAGAACTGGAACACAAGGGTCCAGATTGTCCATGTTTTAAGCTAATCAGACCTCCAGAATGAGATGTTCTCTTCTCATAGCAGGTAGTACGGTCCACGGGAACTGATCATTGAGTTGATAAATTTCACGAGGAAATACGCATTTGAGACGACATTTTATTGTGGTTAGTATAGTGCAATAGTATTAGAAACTTTGCTATAACAGATTCCAGTCAGTCCACCATTCCTATTAATAAATTCAACTTAGATTTGAATGCACGATCTAGTTGTGTAATAATAATCTGTATAGAGAGTTAATTTAGACTAACTTTGAGGTACCTAGAGTAATTATAATTATTAATTGTCTCTCTTGCAAGTTAACTGTTTGCAAATCTTATAGACATCTCATAGCATGAATAAGGTAATAAATATGTTAAATGGAATAAGTTCCGATTTAATTGTCCCGTGCATAAGATGAGATCCTGTAACTCACTTACTCGTCTAATTGTAAACTTATGGTAAATTTCAATGCACAGTGGGATAGCTGTCTTAATAATTGCAATGGTTTTATTAAAAGATATAAAATATAATATTGTTTAATGTATTTTTTCATAGCGTTTCAATCCATTCGAATCATATTAATTTTAGTTAATATTTAAGTGAATTATATAACTATGCATTGTCATTTTGGGTTGATTATTAAATATCTAATAAGTCATAGATGTGTGTGTTTAGTTAAGTACCTGTCTGAAGAGTCATTTCTTCCCTGGGTCTCATGTTTTACCCTTTGCTACTGTCGGCATGTGGGTGTAGCCTCATATATGTCATTCATAGGGTAGTAAGTCATGGAGTATTGGTTGGAGGAGCTGAGGTGCGATCTGATTCAAGGTCTCAATCCCTCATCTAGATCAGCTTTGGGGAATCTGCCAAGACTCTGGATTTTGTTGCATGAGTGTACAGATATGACCATTACAGTGTGATGGATTGTATAGTAAATAATGATATCCCACATATAAGAAAATTGTAATAGATCTGGTAATTGGATGAGCCTCAATAGTAGTTTCTTTAATATCTTTGACACAGTTTAATAGTAAGTATCACATTTGGTTTATTATTATCCTTTTGACACTTCTATTAAGAACTGATGACAGGAATGATAGGAACTCTGGAAATAAAGTGTGATGAGTATATATCATTAACTGTATTAATATTATTATTTTGATTTTAGAGTGTGAAAAGAAACTCCTAGTCATGGAATTCCAAAATTGGGCTAGTATTATTCTATTTCTAATCAGTGATAATCTTATATTTGATTTACCTCACAAATACCGTTTGATGCTATTTGTCAAACTTCTTCATGTATGATATGATTGCAACTGGATGTCATTTAAACAACTTTAAATTACTTGCTGGGAATGGATAATGCGTAATTGTTTGTATTAGCTTTTCTATTTGTTTATAATATCTGCTACAAACTTGTAGAGAAAACATTCTTGTTTTTTTTTTTTAAAAAAATTGATATTATATACCAATTGTTTCAGCCAACTTACCATAGCTAACACACTACCTTCTCTCTTTATGCAAGTTGCTTAAAGTATACTGCTGAACAATTTTTAATTTTTCTGCTGTTCTAATCATTATTTTCTATATCTGAAAATTTCTGGAAAATTGAGCCATTCTTTTATTAGTAATTAATCAATCTTAAAGAAAATTGATAATAAACAACTTAAAAATAAATAAATTTAAAACATCAAAGCCTTTTCATTTTTTATAGGAATTTAAAAAATGAATTAAATTTTATTTATTTTTAAGGTATTATCAGTTTTGTTTAAGATGAAGACTATATTATGGGCAATTTTTAAACTTGAAATTTGACCATCTGAAAAGTTTGTATGTATAAGTATGTGTGTGCGTCTGTGTTTATATTATAATCTTTTAATTTGAATAATTTATTTGGCTTATTTTTATTTTGTAGCTGTATATAATTTCGACACATCAGTATTAGATTTGGAAACTTTGCAAAAGCTTTATGCCAATGTGAGTATATATCTTTTGTATTGTAAGTTTTTTTTATAAACATGCATACAAATTTTAATCAAATTATGCAGTATACAATTTCGTAATATAATTTATTCAATAAAGATTAGATTAAATTTGCCATAAAATATTTTAAAATGTATTATAATCATTATGAAGTTTTATGTTCTTTTTTTCACCTTAAATATTTTTAATGCATTGATAAAAGAAAGGTGGATTTCTGATGTTAAAACAATGTCTATAATATAAAGAATATATAGGTAGAAGAAAAAATAACATTTAAACAGCCTCTTATAGAGGAGCTGTGAAGGAAAAAGCATACTCAATAGGCTTGCCAATCATTAGATAATGATTGTTTGAATAGTTTTCCTTCTCTTTGTTTTTTTTATTACTAGGTATAGCTAGATATCCATTTACTGATCAATATTTTGAACTTTATATAGATTGGATTTAGACCCAAATTAAAGGATATGGCAGGTTGATATCACGTGATTCTTGAATATATTTAAAAAAATATATAATATATCTGAAGATAAAAAAAATCCTTGAGGACTATATAATAAGATTTTTACTTAATTTTTGGCTGTTTTTTAGTTGTATATCTTCAAAGTCATGCATCCATAAATACTACATATATGTTTTCATACAAATTAAGCTCTTTGGAAAGGGATGGGGTTTATATTGAAAAGCATTTTAATTTGATTTTTAAATTATCATTAGATGAATTTATGAGATGGTTTTGATGAATGAATGAGGAATTTAATATTTATTGCAAAACATTTTTACTGAGGCCATAATTGTCATTCACAAACTGCCATATAAGAAATTATCACAAGAAGCAAATATCTCAATGAAATTACTCAAGGTATTTTTAATAATTACTATTTTCACTTTTACAAAATGTATCATGTTCAAACACTACATATACATATAAACCAGAAGATTATGTGTGTGTTATTTTCTAATGTATGGTGTTTTTTTAGTAATGCTTGTCCAGTAATTGTAGGTTATTATGAGAACCATTGCTAAAATTCATTACTCATTGGACTTCACTATGAAAATTAGAATTTGTAGTCCAATGACATTTGATCTGAAATCAATTATTTTTTTATTAAATTTAATTTTTTATATTGCTTTATCTAGTGTTTTAAAACTCTGTCTCTTCTGTTTATTTTAAAACATGTTTTCTGAAAATCAGAAGCTAATGTGATTACATACTTGAAGTATTTTTCAAAAAATATCTTGACCTTTCAAGTTATTTTTCATATCTTAATAAAGTGTTTTCTAAATAATATTTTGTAGTGAAATGGACTTTTTCAGTTTTTACTGTGATTTAGATGCCTTCAAGATATATGTTTGACAATAACATTTTCTGATTGCTGACTAAACTTTAATTTACAAACTAAGACTGTATGTATTCATGAAAACTGATTTCCCTGTTCACAGTAAAAAGGCTGTAACCTCTAATTAAATATTTCACGAGTGCTCATTACAAAATATATATAACTTGTTTCAAATATAAGTAAATATTTTATTTCCAGTCTTGAATAATTTCGAAAATCACTTATATATCCTTCTTTTTGTCAGAATCAAAGTGCTCTACATACTAAATATGAAAATGGTAGAAATCGTTCAACTTTGTATTTTTTCCCTCCAAATACATTTATTTTTAAAGACATATACTTTTAAATAACATATATTGGACATTTATTTATTTTGACTTTTTATTTTACATTTTCTTCATCATATTGATGTAATATTGAATGCAATCTTTGTGCAATATTGTATTATTAGTTTAAAACTCTTTCTATTTTGATATTTATTTAAAGTAGCATCTCTGGTAGCATTATTTGTCACATTATATAAAGTAATAGTTAACTATTATCATTAATTTCAAATGAATGGTTTGAATAACCAGACTTAATTCTATCATATGATCTAAGCAACGAATTATTTGAATATGATAATTTATTTATTTATATGTTTTTTTTTAATTTTTATAAGTGACAGTCATGAAATGCCTTAAATGTCATGAATTTTTGCAAATTGCCAATTTTATTAAAAAGTGGAATTATCTAAATTACAAGATACACATCAAATCTATTTTCATCCATAATAACAAACATTATCATCAGCAGTTTCAGTTATTATCATTTCACTTTCAATTCCTCCTTGTATATCTCAACATGCATTTATTCATAATTTGCTATGTGATCAGAAGTTCATGTCTTGAGAACTTTTATTAATTATTCAAATCTCAGGTTTATAATGAAAATCACTGGTAGAATATATTTAATACAATTTTTTATTCCAGTCATATAGATATTATTACCTTTAATACTAAAACATGAAAAACTCTCCATACTGTAGTGCCACTCAGTGCAAGCCAGAATAATCAATGTATGCAGTATTGAATTATTAAATTATTATTAGTAATATTAAATTATTTTTACCAAAAAGCACTCCATCTAAGTGTTTTCCATGATTAATCTCCATTATTTATAGTTGTTAACCTCTTATAATTCATTATTATCAATCTTTATTTTCTGTTTTTTTTTTTTCATTTATCTTTTAATATGTTTTCATTTATAACAATTCCTCAAGATCTGAACTATTATTTGTAAAACAACTATTTCATTATAAAATCTATATGGCTTAAGTATTTATTATTTTTATTCATTTAGATTTCCCTTTTAATTCCTAAGCTTTTTTTCTAATTTTAATCTTAATAATCTACAAAATGATTTTGTATTAAAAATTTGTTTAACCATGACACTTCATTTAAATTTCTGTGTTGCATCCAATAATTTCTTAACCATTTTTAAAATTATGTAATATGTTAAGTTCTCTTCTAACTGAATGCATATTTGGTAGCTAAATAGACCAGTTATTATGACTAAATAGTAGCATTTCATCATTGTCAGTGTTAGTTTGCTTGCTTGTTATCTTTAATATAATTTTAGAATCAGAAATTTGGTGCTGCATCATAAAATAATGAAGTCCCTTACACTGTTAAGATATCTATACTTTCCCTAAAAGGTTTAGTGCAGTGGTAGAAGGTCGTTCTAGAATATAAGATCCTCAGATCAGTGTCAGTACTGATACTGCTAGTACTTTAACTTCTTATGGATTCTTATAGCCCATTAGGTTATTTTTATATTTTATAATTATGCACATATTATATGTTTTACATATATAAATAATTAAACAACCTCAAACATTTATGTATATCAATGAGATATAAATAAATGACAAAAAATTGTCAATGAATACAAGTTATATGATTTTTTTGTTAATGTATTTATAATAAACAAAATTAAAATTTAAATATGAGCAAATAGTACAATTTTATAAGTTTTAGTTTAGATAAGAAAGGCTGGTAAATATTTACATGCATGTACACATTTATATATACATACTCACACAGAGCAGATTTGTTGGTTTCAAAAGTAATACAAGATGATAAATCACGATTACTAATAATTAAATATTGATTATAGAATCGTGTTACCAAAATAATTTGTTTTTTAAAATCTTTTTCTGATAGAGATCATTGTGTAATTATATATAAATTTCCAAATTGTCAAAAAAGTAAAAATGTTTTTTTTTTATTTCTTTATTAGAGACCACAAACTGAAGAAGTGCAATTGATTACCACTTGCGTGGAAAGCAATCCAGACATCACACTGGATAAACCCGAACAGTAAATATTAACTTCCTTGACATATTTTTAAGTTCTTTTATTTTCGTCTTGAAAGTCTCTGAATTTATTGTATTCAGTAATGTATCTTAATGCTATAATGATTATAATGTTTTTAATTTTATACAATTAAACTGGATTAAAAGATGTATTTTCATATTAAACAATCTGTTTGTTTTCTCCTTAATTTCAGATACACAATCATTAAAGATTTTCTGCTCATGCTCATTTACCTAAGCCTCATTAGTGTTATTCATTATTAGCCTCAATTTTACATTTTTAAAACTATGATTTGAGGAGGAGATGATGGTAATTAATATGAGTTATATTTGTACTTCTTTGAAGATCTTATCAGTAGCCAAACAATATATAGTTTTATAAATATTGTAAAATAGTAGTTACATTTCAAACAACCAGACTAAGATTTGTCCCCCCCCCCTTTTTTTTTTTTTTTTCAAAAAAATTTATTAGATGAAAATTGAAACAGGAACTTTTGTTCACCAACAAGCCAATCTACTCCCTGGTCTACTGCTTACAATAATACAGTATACATATTACACAACAATCACAATTTGATTTAATATTGATGGAAATTTGTCTTTCTTATTTTTACAAAATGTTTATAAACTTAACTAGTTGTTCCTCTAGCAGGTGATTTACTCACCAGATGGAATTATAGTAAATATCAATGACCAATGGGGGAGAAAAAATTTATAAGAAAAAAAATATTATTATTGAATTTATAACAAGAAATATAATAAATCAATAAACGATCACATGACATTTCACCTAATTTCAGCTTATATCTTGTTGTTAAAGAAAAGGTCAAAATATAAAATAACCTATTTAATCTGTATTGGTTTGCTTTATTATTTAATACATATCTTGCTATAAATTGAATAATTAGTAAAACAGGCAAAACTCTTCATACAGTAGTGACACTCAATGCCAACCAGAGTAATCAATGGATGCCAGAAGGTTTGTGCATAAAATCCCTATCTAGTGCCTACTCATCGAATATCCCCAAACTAGTTTCTGGCTTGTGGCCTTTGTCAGTGAGGAGCTTTGGATCTGAGAGCACTGCACCTAGATCTTAGGATCTAATGCAACCCTCCAGGACCCACCTTTTATCTCTACAACTACAAAACTATGAGAATAAAATTGAAAACACAATAATATTTTCAATCTAAGCTCAATAGCTTATATAGTCATTGGGTCTAGTTTCTGGCTTATGGCCTTTGTCAGTGAGGAGCTTTGGATCTGAGAGCACTGCACCTAGATCTTAGGATCTAATGCAACCTCCAGCAGCCACCTTTTATCTCAACTATAAAACTATGAGAGTAAAATTTGAAAACACCATAATATTTTCAATCTGGGTTCGGACCCATATGACTATATAAGCTATTGAGCTTAGATTGATAATATTATTGTGTTTTCAATTTTATTCTCATAGTTTTGTAGTTGAGATAAAAGGTGGCTGCTGGAGGGTTGCATTAGATCCTAAGATTTAAGTCCAGTGCTCTCAGATCCAAAGCTCCTCACTGACGAAGGCCTCAAGCCAGAAACTAGTCTGAGGATATTGGATGAGTAGTCAGTAGATAGGGATTTTATGCACAAACCTTCTGACATCCATTGATTACTCTGGTTGGCACTGAGTGACACTACTGTACGGAGAGTTTTGCCTGTTTTAATAACAGCAATATGCTAGTATAAGAAATGGTGATCATGTGATGTTTAGTGGTTTAACACCAATCTTGCCTAATAGGATAGTGGTGGCTATGGTTGTTAAAGAGCCAAAGACACCAGAAAATATGGGTACTGAACTGGGTTCAGACCCATATGACTATATAAGCTATTGAGCTTAGATTGAAAATAATATTGTGTTTTAAATTTTATTCTCATAGTTTTGTAGTTAAGTAGAGATAAAAGGTGGCTGCTGGAGGGTTGCATTAGATCCTAAGATCTAGGTGCAGTGCTCTCAGATCCAAAGTTTCTCACTGACGAAGGCCACAAGCCAGAAACTAGTCTGGGGATATTGGATGAGTAGGCACTAGATAGGGATTTTATGCACAAACCTTCTGGCATCCATTGATTACTCTGGTTGGCACTGAGTGGCACTACTGTATTGAGAGTTTTGCCTGTTTTAATAACAGTAATGTGCTAGCATAAGACATGGTGATCATGTGATGTTTAGTGAATAATTAGTACAAATATTTTATCTTTTTGTTAAATAAATTATTTTCATTACTAAAGATACCATTTTCATACTTTTATTTAAAATATTTCTTACTATAAATTTTATAATAAGTATGTACATTTTGTTTTTCATGGATTAGTTTTTTTTCAGTGGCATTGATATATATTATGTGGTTTCAAGTGGTGAGTAGTTCAGGTACATATCATAGGAGCACTCTATTATTTGCATTTGTAGGGTAATATTAAATGATTTGGATTTCACATTTCCTGGCATAGAGGTTATAATATCTTAAAAAGATAATCACTAGAAGATAATTGGGTATTTGAGAGCTTTCCATATATCTTTTAGAAGATTAAATATTTGTAGATTATTATTTAAATTAGTAATAACATCTAATATATAGTATAAATTGAAATATCTAGCCATACATTTCATTGATAACTTAGATCAGTCTTTCTCAAGAATCATGATCTTGTTTATAGTAGACAGGTAATTATTTGCACCCCACCCTTCTTTTTTTCAGATTTGTATTGATAGATATTTTTAATAGATAAAGAAAACATATTAAAATATATTTTTTCAGACCAAAACTATATATTGGAAAGTTATCATTTTTTTAAAAAAAATTATATTATTCTAATTTTATGCTTATAAGTAATTTGATAATTTAAACTTAGCAATTTATTTTTTTCTGCATTTTTTATTAGTAATGTTTTTTAATCAATTAAAAATAACTTTTTATTTTATATATCATTTTTTAACTTTTTATTTTATATCAATAATTTCATCTAAAAAAGTAATCTGAATAAAATATTTCTCAGTACAGCATATTTTATTGCATATTATATTATTAGCATTTACCAATTATCCTAGTTTTTGAAATAAAATATTTCTTTATTACTTGTATATGGAATCCAATAATATTTTATGAGTATATTATATTGCTGCAGAAATTTGGGAAAAAATTAAAAGCTCATCATAGCAAATAATTAGCATAAAATGTTTTATATGTAGGAACTTAATGAGCCTTCAATATATTTTTTAATTTTCGTGGCATAACACCTTAAGTCATTCCTTTTCATTTATCAAAAATTATTGAAACAATCTCTGCATTTTAGTTATTTTCATTTAAAAATTTTCTATGAAACTAATTGCAACTAAAAATAATTTGTGGCAACTGTCCAGAAAACATTTTGTGATTCAATTAAGGACCATTTTCTGGCATTTTGGGTAACTGGGATTTAGATTGTACATTATTTATGTTGGTGATTTCTAAGAAAAATTATGTAAGTATGAATATTGCCAATTGGGTAAATTTTTTTTTTTAGAATTATGTTAGCATTATTATACAACTATAAGGCCCGAGTTAATGGTTCAGTAGTTATATAATAGCTTACTGAGCTGAGGTTGCTGATTTGATTCTTGATTAAAAATAGAAGATGTTTACAAAATATCTTTTCAAGTACTTTTCACATTAATGGAGGTTTTCTAATATTGATTTTGCAGTTTGTGACTTGAATTTTTTTTATCAATATTAAATTATAATATTATAATAATATCTTAATTTTTTTTGTTTAAATTAGTGATATTTTTAACTTTCTAGTATTATTACTATCATTTTCATTATATTATTTTTGTCACATCAGCATATTTAATTTCTTTTAGTTACAGTTTGATTTTTTTTATTATCATTAATAATATTTTTTTGAAAAGAAAGAAGATTAACATTTTTAAGTGTATAAGAAAAACAATTTGAGTTAATACTGACAGTTTTATAATCATTGACATACAACTAAAATCAATAGTGAAACCTTCATGAAGATATATTAGCAAACCAGAATATTAGGAATTCATAGAGATTATTATTTATTTAATTGATAGATAGAATATTCATGTCAAATAAAGTTTAGGAGGAAATCCTATTGAACATGAAAAAAGTTTGCAAGGGAAA